>VXBT01006100.1:1295154-1310573 GCA_013400235.1 Oriolus oriolus
TCCCCATCCCCCTGACGGGTCTGACACTTCGGAACCGCTGCGTAGATGGGATGGAAGCAGTGTCCCGAGGAGGTGGCGGTGCCGGGATGCCGCTCGGCTGGCGCCCCTGAGAGCCGATGGAAGGTCGAGAGGCTGGCGGGGCTCGGGCAGCCCTAGGGCAGGGCTGGAGGGACGGGCGGGACTCGGGCTCGCTCCGGCGTTTTTCCGCCGCTGACTTCCCGAAAGTTTCCCGCTGCCCCGGCATGGGAGGCGGAGGGGCGAGGTGAGCCGGTCCCCGGCCGGCTGGCGACGGGGGAAGGAGGGCATGCGGTGCTGCCCGGAGGGGTCGGCGGGGCCCCGCTGTTCTGCCCGCCTGCCGGTGCCTCGGCGCCGGCCCCCGCCGCTCCACGCCCTCGGCGCTGCCCGGAGGTGCGGCTGTGAGACGCCGGCAGAGCCGGAGGGAAAGCCCTGGCCCCGCGCTCCCTGCAGCCCCCAGAGCGTCACCTGAGAGGGCTGGGCCGAAGCCGCCCGCGGCTGATGGGTGCCGGCGTTCACAGCCAAGAGGAGCCCGGCGAAGTGCCCCATCAGCGGCAGCGTTGTTCTGTTCTCCGAAGCCCCAGACCTGCAGATGGTTGTATCTTGGTCTCGAGTCCCCTGCCTGCACCCCTGTCCTATTTATATGTTGGACAAACCCGTAATTTTAGGCAGAAATTTGGATTGTGAAATAGTTCTGCGTGCTCCACTGCAAAGTAACTTAAGGATTTTTTTTTGTTTGTTTTGTTCCTAATATGAAGTTAGTGCAACTGAAAGCACGTTAAATTGAAGACATCTGTTCCTCAGCTCGTGCGAAGTGTGCTTTGATCTGGTGGGAGGCAATACTTCTGACTCCTTGTTGCTCAGGCTGCAGAGTAGTTTATATTTTGCACATTACATGTTGCTTCTATGCAGCACTGTAGCTAAACCAAGTTTTATGGCTAGGAATTGGTGATCTGGTTTAAAACTTCTTAAAAAAATTAAAAATTCTGGTTTTATGTTTGGTTCCAGGGACCTCTTGTATGCGTAGCTGCATTTCCCCTAGCTTCTTGAGAGCATTTTTACTGCAGATGAGACAGATGATCTCCGGGTAGAAAAATGTTTTGTTCCAAGGTGATATGTAACAATGATGAAATATTTTCCAAACACTCCTGTTAGAAGGGAGCTATGCTCTGCAGCGAATTATGAAACTGGACTCCGTTATATTAGCTCTACAACTCATTAATGTTGGAAGTGTAGCATCCAGACTTCAGTGGGAGCACTTGCTTTATTAAGATAGATCTGTAACTCATTGCTGACCTGTGTGAACTGTCTTACTTTTTGTTTAAAGTTAAGCTGGGGTGACCCTTCTTCTGGATATTTAAATGGCTTGTGCAGGCGATGTGCTGATACTGTACCGGGGCCAGCACTGAAATGCTGATTGTGTTTGAAGAACAATCCCACATTACTGCTTGATTTATATCTGTTGTATTCATTTACCTGACACACACTGTGGAGAGAATGGTGCTATAAACCGCAAACAATTCACCAATGACTTGGGCATACAGTTATTCCAAGGGTGCAATTCCACACCTTCTGAAGTGCTCAGTGATGGAGGCTGCTGTTCACACACTTCAGTGAGGTTGCAAAGGATGGCATGGGATGCAGAATCTGCCCTGTCTTCTCCCCGTGTCTGCATATGTACATGTATGTTAAATATTGAAAGTAAGGATTATTTGTGAAGATGCTCGTACAGAATTTTTTTCTTTTTAGTATTCATTCTCAGCACTCGGAACAAAATTGATGAAATTTCCATTTTTGTGCTTTACCATATGACACTTGTGCCTGAGTGTCATTTTGCTTGGGGGGAAAAATGCTATTTCTTTTGTTAAAACCTTGATGCATTAGCATCACAGAAATTAAATGACAGAAAAATCCATCATTGGATTGGGTAGTTATCTTTTGTAATAGCTGTCCTTTGTTGCAGATGGGAATTATGTGACTAACCTGTGAAAAGTTTAAAA
Source organism: Oriolus oriolus (assembly GCA_013400235.1). Lineage (NCBI taxonomy): Eukaryota > Metazoa > Chordata > Aves > Passeriformes > Corvidae > Oriolus > Oriolus oriolus. The sequence goes on from VXBT01006100.1 coordinate 1,297,170, forward strand.
ACAAACAAAGAAAAAAAGAAACAAAGCCAACTCCACACGTCCTAAGCAAAGAGTAGCAGTGTGTGAGTTAAGTGCCTTTGGCTTTTTCAGTCCCATTTTTATTTTTACCCTTTTCTAAACTGACTGATTTCTTTCACAAAGATTGGCTCTAATGTTACATTCAGATATTGTCTTATTTGAGTTTCTTATTTAGAAAATAATCTTACTGAAAGATCAGATCTTGGCTTTTTAAGGCCTGGCAGCTTTCAAGTAATCTTTTGAAAGCAGCTTAACAGTTAATAACAATGAGATTTGCTCAGGGTCCTTAACTAAAGATTTTAGAATTCTGGATTCATCAGTTCAAGAAGTAAACGATCTTAGGAATTTGAATTCAAGAGAGGTTACTGAAAACATTGTCTTAAATGAACAGTGCTGTTTATCCTAAGTTTTTGAATGTAGCTGGGCTCTTTCTGCAAGATTAGTTTTGAGGTTGGGTTTTTTTACTATTTTTTAGTTTCTTTCTTAGAAACTGTAGCACACCTAATTTAGCTGGTTTTGTGTATAATTTTAGCAAAATGTTATTAAGTTTGTCCCATGTGAAGACTGAATGCTAATATTACAAAAGTCCCTGAAAAGTGGTATTCAGTCATAGAGAATGCCACTTGACTCCACCGTGTTCCTTCTTCCACCTTCTTGGTAGATTATTCGGGCTAGGGAAAACAGTTCACTCCTGTAAGGGATTTAGGTCAAACATAGAGATGTGTGAAGTTAGAAGGGACATTGTAGACTAAAATGTTTGACCTCACATAACGTGAAGGGTCTGGATGGGATGAGTTCAGTCAAATACAAAAACGGGGAGCTGAAATTGAAAGCAAGGAAATGTATAATAGAACTTGGAAACTGTGTTTTTATGAAGGCATCCATGTTCAGATAGATGTAAATGTGCACACGGCCTAAATTCTGAAATTGGTGCTTCTTGGTTACAACCTGGCTCTTATGGAGGGAGGGCTATTATTAGTCTGTTATGTTCTCTTTTGCTTTGAAAAGCACTGAGGTTGTATATTAACGCTCTTTTTGTGGTACTGGTTTAAAAAGTTTTCGTTCTTCTCTGAGAAGGAATGAGTCTTATTGCAGTGAGAGGGATGGACAGACTGACTAAAAGTGCTTGTAGGAGGCCATTTGTAATGAACCAGGACTAGTGGCAATTATGAAGAGAAGGAAAGGAGGAAAAGTGCTGTACAAAACTTGAAAATTACTTGTCCTAGTCAGTAGTAAAGGTTTTACATGAAGTATAGTAATTCTCAAGCTATTTCATGGATTAAAAATACAAAACCTTGCATTCTGAATAGATGTTGTGCCTTAGATTAATCATCTCATTTTTTGATGTAGGCACGTTAAAAAGAAGGATCACATTTCCCAGAAAGGAGATGTAAGGAAGAAGTTTGACATGCTGAAGTTGAAACTTACTGTGATCATGCTGATGTTTAGTGACTGCAGAGAAAAAGAAGAATATAGGTTAAGTCTTCATAGGTCCTGTCCTAGCTGAAATGAAGCTCCTGGGGATGTCTAGAAAATAAGAAGTTTCTCATATAATTAACTGTGTTTAAGGAGATTTCTCAGACTATTCAGGATCTCTGTTTGAAAGTCTGTAATAGCTATTCTGATCACTTTAGCAACAAAGAGCTCCAAGTGTAGTTATATCTCACTTTAGCAAATTCTGCTTTTGTTTGTATTGTTTATTCCACCTGCTTTTCCTTCTCTTCACACATCCATCAAGTCTGTATTCCTGCGTCTTCTAAGGGAAGTAACATATGATCGTGAAAATGCAGCTTTATTAGTGGCTGATGCCGTTGTCAGCTCATCTACAAAAACTATTCCAGCTACAGGTCATAGCATGGTCTTGGCCTCACTAAACAGTGAGAGCTGCGGGGGAAGATTCTCAAACCCAACTTCCCGCTGTTAAGAGATTGCTGCTGCTGCTATTACAGCTGTTAGGTGAATAGGTGAATGACTTGATTTCTGGTGTACATCTAAGACTATTCATATTTAAAATACTCCAGAAAATTAATGGAAGCATTTTGAAAAATCAGCTTCTAATTGTGATGTTGGTTTTTTAGGTTTTTTTTAAACTTTTTACAGTTATAAAAATGGAATAAAGTTTGTGTTCCCATGTAAACTGGAATGTTCTTTAGAATGATTCAGGTAAAAATGAGTCAGGGCTTTGGAAGTGGCACAGTTAATCAAAAAAGAAACTGCATGGTGCATATGTTTTTGGTTTTGAGGTTTTTTTAAAAATTTATTTTATTTCGTTGTTCTGGTTTCAAAAGATAGTAATGAAACGTCATTAGGAATTAAGAACAAATTCTACAAAATATTGCAAGGATGTAATAACACTGGGTGAAAAAAAATGGTATGGTGTTTATTTGGTCTCATGATTTAGCAGTCATCAGAATTCGTGAGGAAAGCAAATCACAGTGTCCTGAGACGATAAAAGTGCATATAATGTGTGAAATAATAATACATTTAGTGCTCACAGAAGTTGCTAGATTGACAGCTAGAGAGACCAAATCCCTAGGCAAATCACAAAACATGTTAGGGTAGAGTGAGCAAGCTTCTGAACTCCACCTCACTAATGTCATTTGAGTCTGACCTGGAGACATGTGGGGATGGTTTATTTCTCATGTGCGCTCACCCACACCCTGTGACGGTCAGCGAAAATGTCAAACAGACGAGTTGGTGGTGGCCAGGTCAGTTTTACACATTCCTGCTGAGACAATCCCTTCAGTTTGCATCGTTGGATTCAGCTGGGGGGAAGATAATAAGTGTAGACTTGATGGAACAAAGTCCATTGATGTTGTGGGGTCAGGATCTGTGAACTGATCCTGTATTTCACGTGTTGCAACTTTATGCTGAAGGAAATGCTTTTTGAGAGGGATATCTCTGGTGTTTAAAGCTTGTTAGTATCACTGTCATACACTTATTTCTATGCTATATCGCTAAGTTCTGAAGATGTTTCCCCAGGAAATGACATGCAATTATGAACCTTTCAGCTCACGATTATGACTCTTGTGTAAAGAAGTAGTAGTTTTGAAAATTTTCTCAGGAAGAAACTGTTTGTTAATGTGTGAATGCAGCTGAATTACGCACTCGTTTTCTTTAAGAAAAATTGAGAATCTTCTCCTTATTTCATTTAATTTCATTTGATTTTGTTGATAACTTCCAGTTCTGTTATTTTTGGTGTGTAATACTACGTGTTAAAAGAGGATTTCAAGACACCAAAACCAATTTGGAGCATATGGTCATGTATTTAGGAAAAAAAAAATTGCAGTAAATTTTCCTGTGTCAATCTGTTCACCCAAATGTATTCAGATACTTCTTTCTGAATTTTGTAATGTCTTCCAGAGTTTTGCCTGCTGTGATCTGCTGCTGATCACTAGGTGTAGCTGCATCTCTAAGTCCATTTTTCTAAGCATAGAAAGAGAAAGGGCTGTAAGCTGGGCTTTGTGAGAATGTAGGTGTGTTTGGAGCTGGGGAGGTGTGAAAATAGATGATGGATTTTTGTGACCTAGAGAATTGGTGGCTTGTTTGTGTCAATTTGTTTACAATACAAATGAACTTTTAATTACTTGTGAAAAGGATGATTTCAATATCAGTGTTAGTATTCAACAGAAAGAGGAATGAATGCTCTAATATGACAAAAATACATAATAAAATGCATGAAACTACAAAGAAATTGTCAGTACTTGCCTAGTGTTTTAAACGCAAGAATTACTGCTGCAGAGATCTGATACGTTTTCCTTTAAGGAACAGTCAAGATGATTAAGATACAACCTTAAGTTTTGTTGTGAGTACGTCTCCTCACAACCTATTAAGAACCTTTCCGATCCATTCAAAATAATCATGGAGATGATGTTGCTGTCAGTGGAATTGTGTTCTCCTTTTGGCAGAAGGAGGGGTTATGTTGGTTTTTAAGCCACGTGGCTTCCATTCATGCTACGAGGAGGTATAGTGGGTAAGGTGCTCATATATGCTTTAAACATGAAGGAAAGACGTTTTTGTGCCCGGATTTCTTAGAGGAATAACAGTAAAAATTAAGGTGTATTTATGCCTCTAAGACATTGCCATGCCCAGTATCTGCAGAGAATAGGGAAGAAGTGTCTCAGCCAGAAGTGTCTGACTCAACAGTGACCCTTTGACACATAACGAGCAATGGTAGGAGAAAAAAAAAGTAATGACCACAGTTGTTCAGACAAAACCAGGGCAATATTAGCAGGACGGAGTTCTGAAAACAGGTAAGACTTAGTGTGTTTTGGAGGGGAAAGGTGGGAAGGGAGGTATAATATTTGCTGGAAGAATGGAAGAGATGAATGTTACTAGAAAAGATGTAAAAAAAATAATCTGAGGTCTAAATGGCGGCTGAATTACTTGTGAAAAACAGAAGTGAATTTATAATTATTCACATTTTCTTATCTTTTGTTATCTTAGTTTTCAACACATTTGTTTTTAATAATGTATTCAAGGCTCAAATATGTCTTCTGTCAGCTTTACATAGCAATAGTTGATTATCTTTGCACATATGATTAAATGTAATGATGTTAATGAATCTTTAATATTTTTCTGTGAAATGGGGTAAACCCAACATTTTGCTTATGAATATGTTTGTTTTTACCCTCCCCACCCTCCATGTGTCATCTGCCCTGATTTAGAACAGTAATTTTTGGTTACAGTGGGATTTTTTGAGGGGTAGATTAGCTTTTTTATTTCCCTCCCTGTTTTTTTTGTCTTTTTAATCTTCTTCACTGTTAAGCTATTATAAATACCTCTTACATCATTTTTTTGTTAATCACTAGAAATGTGTTTTTGCTCTGGAATAACTAACAGCTAATTACCTCTTTCATCACTTCAGCTCTTCATCTTGTAGGAGAATGAAATAGAGCATCACATGCCTGTATGAGAGCAGATTTTTTTTCCACCACACATATTTTGGGGGATTTTTTGTTTGTTTGTGGTTTTGTTGTTTGGGTTTTTTAATGTTTAAGGCGTGGTTATTTCGGGGAAGTTTTAAGAAAGATCCTGCTTTATGATCTTGAATCCTGTCACATCCTTTATCCTGAACTCAAAAATCAAATATGGTTAAGACTATCCATAAATAACGTAGTGGATAGAATACTTTTGTCAGTGGCCTTTTGTTTTAATTCTGTAGCACATAAATGTAGACTCATTAGGTGAAAAAACTGTTTATTTGTGCTGATAAGATTCTCACATAAGATTGAGGAGGATATTACAGCAGTTTCTGTGTACCTTAGGTGGATAAATAGTGGACCAGTAAGGTTTGCTTGATGGAGTTGTTGTTACAGATAAATTAATAGATTGGCTATTCAATTTTTTTTTTTTCTGCTGAATACACATTAGAGTTGGTAAATAATTTTCACCTATGATATGTGCGCGTACATACTTGTGTATATACCTGTAATCTGTGTACTAGTTTGTCCGTGTCTTAAAGTTGATGAGTTATTATCCATTAGCAGAACTTTGCATTTCTCATGGTGTGCTTGAAGCAGAGGTAGTGACAGGGGGTTGTATTTTTTTTTCCCATTATGGCCAAATAATTCCTCATTTGGGGGCTGATGCTTAGTCGTTCTGCTATTGCTGAGACAGTATTTTTGTGACCAAAAAATGGTCATCTGCGTGCACATCCTAAAGTTTTTCTTACCAAGTCCACATAGTTTCTGAGGGTAGAGTTTCTCATAGTTTCTGAGAAAAAGGATCTCCAGTTTTGAGAAAATGAGTGTTACCAAGTTATATCTCAAGGAGAGGCAGAGGTTTCCTGAAGGGATTCACGTTGTCCTCTACCTCCATAGAAACTTCTGTTTGTCTCACTTCTGCTGTTTTTACCTTCATGGCTTTATACTGTTGTAATAAACAGTTCAGTGAACAGTTGAATACAAACATGGAAGTGAATTCCCATCTCAGTGACTGTGTGAGGCACCATAACAGACATAACTGTTTTCTGTGAAGCTGCTTAATATAGTTGCTCTTTCTTCTTATGTGATTTGGATATTTGTCTTGTTTGAAAAATTTCATTGTTGCTTCTTCCCTCTTCCATCCTTCTAGTAAATAAAATTACTGTGAGAAGTCCAGGGTTTTCTAACAATAGCTTGCTCAGAGTATGCCCAAAGGTATGGCAGAAACTTGCAAGAAAATCTGTTTGTTTCAAGGTGTTTGACACTGTTTGCACACCTGTTAGGACTATATATAGCATATTGTAATTGCTGTGATGTTTCTGTCAATCAGTATAATTCAGGAAAAACAGTGTTCTCATGATTATTTTGGAAGTTAATAGTGTTTCTATAGTGTAATTCCTCATTTTTACTTAACTGTTTTAAGATATGTCATAAAATCTTAACCAAGGAACCATTTTCTCTCAGTGGAACTTTCTGAGCTTGGAGATTTTCCTGGTTCCACCTTGGGATGACATAGCCTAACAGGAACCATGCCCCTGGAGCACAGCATGAAGAAGACATATATATGTGTATGCATATATATTTTAACTCCTGTTGTAATAGTTGCTTAGTGATCAGAACTCCCACGTAGGTGTGGGAGATCTGGAATGAACTCTGTGCTCTGTTGTTTGACTGTGACATGGGTGAGGATCTTCATAGCCAGACTAGCTGGAATTTCGTCTTTTTTTTTCTCTCCATGGTTGAGAAATCTGATAAATTTCCATTTACAAAAAATTTTAAAGCATGGAAGATGACAGCTCAGAACCCCCAAACAAATTTAGAGAAAATCTACAGCAGCTGCTTGTCACCACGTCTAACTTCAGTTTTCCCTCGAAGCTCAAAGACATGGTTAAATACTGTCACATGTTTAGGAGATAGAGGCAGTTATGGACATTTCCAGGAACCATAGTTCTCAGTGGGGTAGTTCTTATGTTAATGACTGAAAATTGCTGTAGCCTTTTTCCTTTAATGTTACCTTTTCTGCATTCTGCAGAGGAGATGAAGATTATTTTACAAAGCACTGCATTCAACACTTTAATATAAGCACTTTACATAACACATCACTTAAGCTGTTTTTCTTTTTAACTTCTGAAGAGACAGCTTGATACTGAAGTAATTTCTCAGTTGTGTAAGATAAATTGTTGTCCCAGTAATAATTTTGAGGCACTGTGCAGCTGATGCCCTCTTTACCGTATCTGAGAGATGTCATCTTGACTCTGTCCTAGCTCAGGGGAAAACCTTTGCAAGCAACTTTCTAAACAGGAAAGAAACCTTTTGGGGTTAGGTCTGTGAGTATCACAGACCTTTTGCTGGGAAACCAACTAAAGTTAATATCTGTTTAAAACCCTAGAGGATGAAAATCCGAAATGGAAGCCTGTGTGTTGCCTAACATTAGTACCTGCTGTTTATAGCGACAGCAAAGCACAATGGATTGAAGACCACATATAAAGTTCATGAGGGGTGTTTTATTTATTTTTACTTCAAGAATTGTTGTTAGAATTGCCTCCATAAATCTAGGCTGGTAAGGGATTTATATGAATTAGTGTAGCAGTTTCATTTGTGGATTTGGAAAACACTGGGGTTTGTTTTATTTATTTAGGAGTGTTTGAGACAAGCACATACCCTTTAGAGCAAACATGCACTGAAATTGCATAGGGCCCAGGAGCCCCAGACAAGTTGAAATACACTCTTGACAAGTAAAACCGCTGACTTCTGCAGCAGCCGTGCACCACCAGCAGACACAGATTGGGGTTTTTAAATGAGTCTTGCAGAAGCTTCAGAGCTGGATCCTTACATGCAAAATTGCTCTTCGGAAAGCTTGTCCAGTAGAATCTGGTACTTCTTTGCATCCTGAATTTTGGGCAGTTAAATGTTACCCTTGTTACCCAAAAACTTTCCGTGGTCACAGAAAGATGTGAACATAAAAAACCTTAAAATGTTTTTGAAGTCGTAGCCTAGTATATAGCATAAGGTTATCTATGCAGGGAAATGATGTGGAAATAACCCCTTAAAAATAATTTTCCTCAGATATTTCTGTTCTGTTTTCAGTCATAGACAAACATACTGTAGTGCCTGTGGGTTGATTCACTGGCAGATCATTGCTTGCTGGGAACTTCAGCCTTACTCACCTGTTCTCTGTTGTATAGTGGAGTTGGAGTGTTGGAGGGCAGCTATTAATTCTGACTTGGAGTAGGGGTGAAGCATATGTTCAGACTGAGAATTTCAGGTAAAGACTGTCTAGGCTTTATCTAGCTGAATGGCCAAGGTCAACTCAAGGGGAATTAGGGAATGTAAACAGGGCATGCATTGTCTGCTGCATTTGAAATATTTTCTCTGATTTCTACAGAGAAACAGATACAGCCTTTGGAGGTCTAAGTTTTTATTTTGGAAGATACCTGTAATGACTTGGTGACAATTGGAAATGGAAAGCAGCAGCTGTGGAGTCATTCTGGCATCAGTCAGAAACTACTTCAGAAGTTTTGGTTACTTGCATTGGGTTGCAGTTTAGGCTGCAAAGTGGAAACTTGCATTTTTAAAGTTACTGCTTGCCTGTCAGTTCTTTTGAGTCCCTTGTGAAAAATGGAGCCAGTTTCTGATGTGTAGCCCAGACCCCAGGGCCGCGATAAGAACTGTCCATATTTTTGAATTACGGTCAATTTCAAAATGAACGTAAACTTGTGGTTTCGTGAATTGGTCCACAGTACATCTTCTTCAGTCACGTAGTATCTGACCTGCTTGTTTGCTTCAAATCAGTGCTCATAGTGGGTGGATCACAGCTTTGCAAACGACAGTTTGGGAGCCACTCGCTGGCTGTGAGTGAGAAATCTCACATTTCCAGAACTCAGTCTGTTGAAGTCTTCACAAACTGCAGAGTGTCACGCTAGATTTGTAGCAGTGAAAAATTAATTCTTGCTTGTACACCAGGATTAGAGGATGTGTATTTCTGGACCTTTGGGAGCAGAACTGCAAAGAAAGGGGATCTGTATGCTTGAAACTGGCTTTGAGCAAATACGTGGCATTCATAAGCAGCCCCATTCCATTATTTCAGTGCTTTGACTCTGCCCAGTGGTCTAGCAATTATAAGAAAGAATTGGCCAATTATAATAATCTTCCAGAGCTGTGTAGTGTGGAATTTTGTGCAGAGGAAGAGGGAGGATTCTTACCTGCTCTCAGTTCTAAAATTGTGCTTTAGTACAATGTATTCCAAAGCAAATATAATACATATTTAACAAGGCTGTTAACCACCAGGCCACCTTTAAGAATATGTTGCTTACCTGCCACCTCTGGAGCTTTCTCCACCTCCTTTTCTCTGTTCATGCTGGCTCATCACTGTATTCCACAAATAGAATCATAGAATGGTTTGGATTGGAAGGGGCCATAAAGATCATCTAGTTCCAACCCTCTTGTCATGGGCAGGGACACCTGCCACTACACCAGGTTGCTCAAACCCTGTCCAATCTGACCTTCAACACTGCCAGGGTTGGGGCATCTGCAGCTTTTCTGAGCAACCTGTTCAAGTGCCTCACCAGCCACACAGTAAAGAAGTTTTTCCTTATATGTAATCTAAATTTACTCTCAGTTTGAAGCCATTTCCCCTTGTCCTGTCGCTGCACTTCCTGATGAAGTGTCCCTCTCTGGCGTCCTTGTAGGCTCCGTTCAGATACTGGAAAGCTGCTATGAGGTTTCTGTGCAACTTTCTCTTCTCTTCTTGAATAATTTGTGCCTTCCTCTGCCACCTCCATCCTTTGGGCAGCAGTGACTGAGCTGGGGAGAGAGCTGAGCCTTCAGGATGGCAGCTCTGATGTGGATTTCCTGGGTTGCTGTGGGGCACTTTTGCCCTTACAGGTTGGAGGACTATGTGCATGTTTTCAGAAGGCTGCAGAGCCTCTGGGCAGCTGTGGTAGAAGCTTGGCGATAAAATTCCTGACTGCCTGAGTGTCCTTCATAAGAAGTTAAGGGTTTTGCCTTTTTTATTTTTCCTTGATACAGATGAGACCAAAATGCATGTGCTAACACACATGACAGGAAAGCATGTGCTTATGAGTAAGTACTGTGAGCGAGTGAAGTTTAAGTCTTGCTTTGCACTAAGTGCATTCACACTGAGCACTTCGTAGCAGCAGCAGGCGGTGCCGGTGGGGAATGAGATACAGCGGCCAGCTCTAGATTTCAGACCAGATGGACGTTGTTCATAATATTATTTGGGTGTGAATGGTTTCTACTAGAGTGTGAAGTAAACTGATGAGGATTTTTTGTTTGTTTGTTTTTCAAGCTAAAAAGAATTAGTAATACTGGCCCTAATTATACAAACACAAGCTCAAAACCTCAAGATGAATACAGTCAGTTTTGGGCGTACTGTCAAAATAATTACAAAAAGCTCCTGTTGACATAATAATTGCAAGTAAATCAGATGTTAACAGGAGTCAGCATGAACACACCAATATTGGCATTTTGTAGAAATGCATTTACACTTATAGTTTTCTGGAAATTGGAACAGCACTTTTCAAACACAGCAATTGAAATTTTCGTTTTTTGTAATAAGTAGAATGGTTTTTTAGCCCACCTTTGAAAATCCGTCTGGAGTATTTTTCTGTGTGAGCAATGTGCCATTAAGTAGCATGCTAGAGATATCAGCTCATTTTAAAAATCTTTTGGGCACTGTTTGTCGGAGAAGATGATGAAGAATCTTTTATTACATATGTCTGTTTCCATTCTTAATAGATACAGAATAAATGTGGTTTGCAAAGATTTGGAAGAGGGTTGCTTCCTTATTCAAATATTGCAGTTAAATATTGTATAATGTAATATCCATACCTTGGGTTGACCTGGGTTTGTCCATGCTGACTTGTTAATTTTGGCCCTTGTTTCTATGTGCACTTCTAATGCATATGCAGTGTATTTCACACTACCAGTACATAGTTTCACCAGTTAAAATTACGTCTTAAAATGAGCTCAAAAGTCGCCACTCTGTACTTACTGAGCAAATTATTATTGTGGTTCCTACTGATGAAAGTTCAGTATATGAGCAGGCTGCTGGCCATGCTCACATCATCCTGTACAATGCAATTTATGTTCGCATTAGCAGAAGCTGAAGTGGTCTATTAAAGCGTTCAAGTTCTCACTCCCATATTGAGAGCAGCAGATTCCTTCTTAATCCTCATATGGCTGATGTCTCTGCTGGAGTGTTAATAGATAGTCTAATTTGTGAGCTAAATTACTAATTGTATTAGGAGCCTAAACCTTATTAAGCCTTTTGTATAGAATTAGATCACAGAGCTTTGGGAAGCTGAATGCTGGTTGGGTTCTGTCTCCTCTCTTAAATGACAGGAGCAAGTTTTACTGGCATCTTTTCTTCAGCACTACATAGCTCTGCGGCTGTTTTCTTTTGCTGGCTTCTACAGTATGACCAGAATCATAAGTTTGAAAAGCAGGGTGACCTTTAAGAGCAGCTGAAGGTTTCCAAACAGGGTCTCAGGTATCTGAAAGCAGTAAGGTTCTGTGTTTAGCTGAGGTGAGGCCATGACTAGGACTTGAAAAGGATTACTCTGATCTTGAGTACGCACAGTGGGTGCAGGTCCACCTATGTGGGAATAGTTTAAATCGTTCAAAAGCTGTGTAATGGCTGCAGTTGTATAACAGGATAATGGATTTAGTAGAGGTGTGTTCCTGTAACAGTTCAGGTAGATGAACTCTTAACCAAGTCACTCGAGTTAGATTTTTGTTTCTGAAGATGCTTACTACCCACTTAGAGATGGAAAATGCTTGCATTATAATGTAGCTATGCAGTAGATTTCATGTGCGCTCCTCATCTGTTTCTGTTCAAATCTGTTTTCAGAGTTGGTTTGTGCTCCCCACTCAGACTTTGCTCTGGAGTCAGCCTCCTAATGCAGCCCAGTTGAGGATGGAGCTAATTGCCTCCAGCAGTGAATCAGTAATAAACAAACAATGTGAACTTAGTGGATTTTGACATCACTCGCGATAAATTTTTATGCTGATGTGGAGGATGACCATGAGCTATTGGCACCTTTGATAGAGGAATATTGCACTCAGGGCAATTAATCTTTAAGAGAAAGTATTTACATCTACTTCACACATTTTCCTGTGTATACACAAGATAGAGTTGCAATGGTATGGAGTTTTATTCTCTGCACTTAAGGCACAACGGAACTCTAAGCTGTTGGGAGAGACTGGTCTGTTTCACACCTGAAATTCTCAGAGCTCTGTATGTACTTAATGGCTTTGCTTTTTGCTGTTGTAAATTAATGCTATTTGACATGCATGGGTAATAAATGAAATTAATAGGCTGTATAGCTTGTATCACATCATCTTATATTTTTAAAGAGCTTTTTCTGTTTCTGTTCTTGCATTAAATCTAGTGTTTCTGCATCACTTTTAGTAATAGAGTTTTTTATAGTAATAAAAAAAATCGGTGTCTGTCCCGAGAGAGAGAAAATCAGAAGCTTCAGCATTGGACTGTTCCATGTACATTGATTCTCTAGAATTACATACTGTGTATTTATTATGGTATGGCGAGTAGAGCAGCCAAAAGTCATTGCCAAAAGCTAATTGTCTTCAGGTGTGTTCTGTAGAAGTCTGAATTTGTTAGGAGTTTCTGTGTAGCTCCCAAATTTATTTGGTTTTCGAAGTATTTTGGTATGTGAATAGTTTTTGAGGGAATTTTTATATGTTTAAAAAAAAAATTTAGCATTCACCTAATCAAATACAGTATGTCTGGAGATGAAAACTCAAGGGCTCTACATTCTAAATTTCTGCTGAAGAGGGGTAATCATGCTGAAACTCACAATTGACCTTGTCTACCTTTCGGTAGCAGATGCAGCTTGCACTGCCTTAGATTTACAGATGAAATAATTTTGGGATCCAGGAATGAGAGAACTTCAGAGGTTTTTGCTTGCTTAGTCAGAGGCATGGCTAGGAATGCAATGACTGTTCCAAATCAGGCTGCTGTTTCTGTAGAAGAGAATAATGCAGGTCATTGAGGTACACACTTCATTAGAAAGGCTGTACTAATGTTGTAAACCCTAGAGGCCTAACCTGATGTCCTGGGAGGGACTGAAGTGGTAATGCTTGTGCATGCATTCAGAAAAGCAAGTGAATTCTTCCATCTGTAGACTCTGTGCTTGAAGAGTACTTTATGAAGAGTGCCTTTCTACTCTGATTTTGTTAAATAGTCTTGGTAACTTTTGTAGTCTGGTCCTGATTGATTTATTTGTTGCATGTGTTTGATTTTGGTTTCCTCCCTTAGGATAATGAGTGGTACTGAACATCAGTGGCATTCTTGTGGTGGTTTTCTTCCTTCTCTTTCGTACAAAAGGCCAGGAGTTTGTTGACATAAACATCAAAGTTGTATATATATGCATTATGCATTTTTAATTTGATGTAGTATGCTACCTTTTTTTTTTTTTTT
>VXBT01006100.1:1310610-1625521 GCA_013400235.1 Oriolus oriolus
TTGATATGAATTCTTTAGCACCTTTAATAAGTGATTTGAGCTGCTATATAGCCGTGGCTGGGAGCTGCACTACACCTATCCTTCCAAACAGCATCCAGCCCTGCAGAGGCAGAGAGAAACCATTTCACTCATACTTTCACACTTACTGTGTAGCAGACAGGTGCTAGAAGCAAAAACTTAATCTTAGAACTTAACTTTTATGAAATACAAATAAAAAGAATCAGATATTCTTCACCAGTTTTGTGGGGTTCCTTTTTCTTTCTTTTCGCTGTAAATAAACTTTTGTGGTTATGAGAGAGGGGATGGGAGGATGGTTGTGAGATAACTACCTGCTTTACAGTGCTAATTATGGTATGTATTACATATTAATAGGGAATTTTCTGTTGCCACAGGCAGAATCTCCCAGTGGGAGGTACAGGAGAAAGCTGTCTCAGAAGCAGGAGCAGTGGAGAAGCCTGGCTCTGCTCTTGTGTGTGGTGGCAGCACGGGAGTTCATATTGTTCATTGAAGCTGGGGGGGCTGCTGTGACAAACCCTGGAGCACTGCATCCTTGCCGTGGAAGAAGCTAGTGCTGTACTGGCTCAGAGAGAACTGAGCTCTGAGCGAGGGAATTTGTTCCAGAAGTTTTCCAGGGATTACTACCACTGTCACTGCGTGAAATGTAGGGACAGTTTGTGCATGGACATGAAGCTTTATAAAAGCATTGCAAACTAAGAGCTTTTCAAGGTACATTTAGTTGCAGTGCTTTTCTGCTTAGATTGCTTATGGTCTCCTATATTGCATTTATGCCGTGGGAGTTTGAGAGCTGTGGCCTTGGTGTTTATTCCTAAAGGAGGGAACACTTGTATATTAAAAAAAAAGGGAAGAAAAAAGCATAACTGTGTGGTTGTTGTGTTAAATGAATTTTAAAGCCGGTGAGAAGAGGCATTCAGAGATGAGAATGCTAGCGGGGAGAAATGAAAGCACATTGAAGCTGTTTCCCCTGGAGGGCTTTAGGCAGGATTGAGAAGAAGTGGTGCATACTGAAGCCTTGTTTATAGTCTTTCACTTACTGTTAATAAAACGGGGATGTTCTAAAAGGTTTCCATAATTAAAATGCAGTCCTTGAGTATAGTGCATTTTCAGAGTGGTCTAAAGCCCTGCTGCCTCTCAGACTGCTTAAATCACTATTTATGAAAAATGCTACAGTGGACTTAGTGTTTTGAAGTTGTTTTCGATCAGAATGATGTTAGAAATGTTGGGTATTGAATAAATGAAAATAGAATTTATGGGGAAGCTGATAGGCGTACAAATTGACTGGTTAGTAACTAATTACCAGTAAAGGGATTGTTTTTGCCTTCTCTCTTTCTTTCCATAATTGGCTGAATATTAATAAATTAGGTTTATTTCTGGAAAACAGCAAGTTTTAATGGTCTGGCAGAACTTAATAAGAAAAAAGCTAAAGAATTAGCATAATAAATAATTATTGCTTCCAGGGTTTTTATTGTTAAGATAATAAAATGTTAAAAAGCAAACCACTTGAGTAGAAAGTAATTGCACTGACAAGCACCACACAGCTAGCATTCACAATAAAGTAAACCTTCTCTCAATGTCAACCTGATTTGCTATCCACATAAATGCTTCCTCACATTATGGAAATATGCTTTTTCTATCAACAGAAAGAATAAAACTCCTGGCATCTAATTAATCTTGTCTGACATTTGATTTCATACTCAGGTTAAAACATGAGGCAGGTGCGTCTATCTTTGTCCCCCCTCTATGTGCATGACCACAGGCAAATCTCTCCATTAATGTCAAGCTGCATCTATGTGTCTGTGTCTCTGCCACATGTCAGTCATTAATGCATTAGCTTCGCTTGGATTTGGCTCACATGCACCAGTTTTCTTGTCTGGAGGGCTTGGTAAACTTGGAACTGCAAGGCTTCAGCTCTGCATCACAAGCATTTCACCTTGACCTTCCCTGTAAAGGAGGAGGGATTCTGTTGTATAGGAGAAGGATTAGAAGTGGTAATTTGTAGCATTGGGAGTTTCTGAATTTGTATGATCAAGGAGAAGAAAGAAGCAAAACTGATTGGGCTTTGACATTTTTATTGATTAAGAGTGCTCTTGTTAAGGACTCAGAACTTTTAATAATGCCTAAATGTATTACCTGCAGTAGTTCAGACTTGTTGATGGCAGGATTGTTTCTCTAGAGTGCACCAAAAAACTCAGCAAAAGTAGTTAGGTGCATTATGGGTATTTTATTTTCTGAAGTTCCAGTTAATGGTTTGTGCCAGAGGCAGTGTGCAGCACTTGAAAATGTGGCGGGTTTGACCTTGTATGCTAAAACCTGGGTAACTCTGTTGTATTTTTACATACTTAGGCAGTGCTAACATTTAAAAGGAAAGTTAGGAACTTAGGTTCAAGTAGGAAAATCTGTCCTTAGAAATAAAAGCATTAATATTAAGCCATTTCATAATTAAAGTAACATTAGTAAACTGAGAGATACCTTCATTAACATAGTTTATGTAATGAAATATTTTCCTATAGTGTTTGCATGCAAAATCCCATGGTATTGGGAAATAAATATTTGCTTATGGAGTCAGAAGGTATTAGGGAGAATAATTTTTGTTTTCCTGCCTAAATTCAAAAAGTAAAAATATCACTGGTGAAAAAGGTCTGCTTCTGTTTTTTTGTATTTTCTAAAAGTTAAATTCTAAGCTTTTGTTTCTAGTGCCTGTCTCCTACATAGTAATTGTGTAAGTGTTAGTGAAATGGTTTCTGTCTGTATCTGCAGGGCTGGATGCTGTTTGGAATGATGGATGTAGTGCAGCTTCCACCCATGGCTATATAGCAGCTCATTCTGTAAATCACTTATTAAAGGTGCTGAAGAATCCTACCAAAAAAAAAAAGAAAAAGGAAAAAAAAGGCAGTATACTAGATCAAACAAAAATGCATATGTTACGCACAGCAACATTACAACTTTGATGTTTATGCCAAATTGGTTTATATGAATAGTGCGCTACCAGAAGTTAATAGGCAAAAATTGTAAACGAGCCATATTCTCGTTATGATGAGCACTGCAGTGAGTTGGTAGCTACTTCATAGGTCACCTGCTTCTGAGCAGTGACAGGTAGAATCTGGCACTAGAGGAATTAGCATTGAGACCTAAAAAGGGATTTACTCACGACTGACTTTTGGTGACAGTGGCTTTCAGTCTTTGTTATATTTTGACTGTCTTTTGTAAACTTAGAAGTCAGCCTCACCAGATGGAGGTAGAAGATGGAGCCAGAAGATGCCAGTCTCTGCCAAATGAGGCTCGACTGTGAGATTCTTGCTGTCAGGTTTTCCCTGGATATTTCTTGACAGACTTCGCCTTCAAGAAGCAGATCTAAAAACCAAGAGGAGGAGCAGTAACACAGCTTTGGTTCACACTGACTAGTTTTCTCCACCTTGAAGAATGAATATTGCTGGTCTAACAGCTTTTCAGAGACTGTGAAATGTAGATGTGGAGTTGGAGAAATGCCATCCCACTCAGTATCCCATATCAGCAGAAGCAGCAGGGTTTTTTGAGATCAGTTGTAATGCTTTGCATTTATGTGCTGCAGTGTCTTTTCAGTTGCTTTTGAGAGGGTTTAGAGTCACAGAACAATTGAAGTAGGAAGAGTCCTCTGACGGTTTTCCAGCCCATCGTCTGCTCAGCACTGATACAGTTAATTTCAAAGCTAGGTGGTGTTGCTCAGGTTGTCCAGTTGAGTTCTGAGTTCTTTAAGGGTGGAGGGAGGTTCTGCAGCCTCTTTGCGTTAAATGAACTTGTAAAATATGATCTCTAAAATTTTTTCAGTAAGTTAGAGTAATATTTTTGTACAAGAAGAAATATTCCAGTGCATATTAAAACATAAAAGGTAAAAGTTAAAGGATTTTTCTTTTAGGTTTCTGAATGCACTGTGTTTGACATGCATCTCTTAGGAAGGTCTTTCTTAATACCTTTCCGTAGTGTTGACAAATACTTTTTAAGGGTGTCATGTTGCTTTCTGCCCTAGTTTTGTTCAGAATGGGTATGGTTGTATCAGAAGTGACTGCTTCTGATTGTCTTGTTATTCCAAATAATAAAACGATGACCTATATCAAGTAAGAGAGTTGCTCCAGAAAACATTTTAACTTGGTTTTCAGATTCATGTAGCTTAAAGGCCTAGACTTAACTACTTTCATAGCAGAAGTTTTCATTGTACGGTACCAGCATTCTTGTTTAGTAACAGAGAATACTAGAGCTCTCCCTGACAAAGGTGCTTTTTTCAGTTAAAAAGTTCAGCAAAAAGAAAATACAGGACAATACTAAACAAAAAACAAATTGCAGAACCAATAAAATGAGTAAAGTGTATTAAAAATGTCCTAGTGGAGGGAAGTTCATAGTTGAGGATAAGAATTATGGATGTGTAACTGAGTTTTGTCCCAGATAACGCTGGCAGGGAAAGAAAGGTCGTTACTCTGTAACTGTGAGACTGTGGGGAGTTTTAAAGCAGTGGAAGGAAGAATGAGTGATGCCTCTAGAGGAATTTGTGGAAAGGAACAACAACCACAAACATGCTTTCCTGATGCAAAAGAACTAGAGTTTATTATACCATGTCTGAAGATTTTTTCCTATACTTTTTCTGTTTCCTAATTCATTTAAGTATTATTGGGTGCCATTTCAGTGGAGTCCCATAAATTCCAACTGCTGTAGAAACCTGAACCTTTCTCTTCGTTTGGAGAACAAATAAAAAAAGATACAGAGAAATGGGCCAGGCTAGACATGCTTAGATCCCCTTAGATCCCAGGCATGCGGCTATTCACAGGGGTGTTGGTTCATTTGAGACATATGTAACTTGAGCCTCCGTTGCTGTTCTCTTTCCTTATTTATCCTTTTGGCAATCAATTTTGTTCTTGCCAGAAATGTGCTAAGTAATTAGATGACACATGATGGTCATTTCCAGGGGATTAAAGTTCATATTTTCAGAGAATTCTAGAGTTTATAGTCGCAGTAAAAACATCTTGCTAGTAATCACTGAACAGTGATAAGGTTATAGGTTATTCCGTGTTTAAATTAATTACCATGTCAGACTTGTAATTAGGAGTTGGTGTTTTATAGCTGAGGTTTCACAGATTACTCAAATAAATGTCTACCTTCTTTCTTTTTTTCTTTCTGTGTTTTGGGAATCTCCACAGGCTCTGTAGAATCTACACCATAAAGTCAAGATTCCAGATGCAATTCTTGCACGGTTTAAAATGTTTTGGGATTTTTTTTTAAGTTCTTTAAAATATTACTGAGGGGTTCTTTTTATTTAGTTACTGCTGGTTTAGGTAACAGCACGCTGATTTTGTCTTACAAGAGGATAAAATGCAAAAGACTAAGTAACATTCTCTGCACAGTCATGTAGCTGCTATTATTTGTGTCTCTGTGTCCATGCATATGGACACATAAATGCCAATTTTAAGAACTGTCAGTTCAATAAGAGAAAAGTAAGGGGTTAAAAAACCACCACCAGTTTACACTTGCACATCAACAGAATGGTAAATAATGGAGTTGGTGTGCATAAAAGATACCTGTGAACATTTCCTCAGAGCTAATGTTTGACTCGGGCCAGCAGGAAAGTTTAAAAAAACCAAAACAAAATAAACCTCCGAAATTTAGAGTCTCTTTTTCCATTCACAGTGTCATTATTTGACACTCTCAGGACTCAACACACTACTTTTATTTAGCCTTTTTTTTCTGCATTAATATCCCATCCTTCTTGCTCCAATAGTAATTGTGGCCATTTGGTGGAGTATTGCTTGCTGGTGGGAAGAGGGCATTTTGAATAGAAGCTGCTATGACTTGAAGCTTCAAATTCTGGCTAATTTTACAGTGGCTTTTTTATGCCATACATTGTTGCTTATTGTAGGACTGAAATTTATCCCTGCATGAATGATGGACTGCATTTCCATTTTATTATTCTTTTGGTTTCATGTCAGTAGCTGATGACCAGAATGCCTTCACAGAAATGTTGGTGCAGTGGTTTGTGTGTGTGGTGATGGCCTTGGGTTTTTGGTGTTTGGGGGAGAAGAGAGCTTTAGGTTGGGGGACGCTTGGCTGCTGATCAAGGCTGTTACCAACAGAGATGCATGAGTCTCCAAGCAGTGTCAACAACAGTTCCACCTATTTTTGGCTGTAATTATATTGTATTAGAATATTTTAGTTTGTCTGATACAGTGCAATTGATACATCAGAGGTATTTGAAACATGGAGAAGAGAGAGGGAGGATATAAACAGAACTTGGTAAAGAAAGGGAATAGAAAACACAGGGTGGAAAACTCTGCAGGGCAGAAGAGAAAGAAAAAACAAATGTGTGAGGAATGTGGACCATGAAGTATTTATCTCATTTGTTATGTGTAGGAAAGGGAAAAATGAAATTAAATGACAGGCAGCAACAAACTAAAAGTTTTCAGTTTATTAATGAGAACTAGTTATAGTATGTTGCAACTAAACAGATTACATGCTGTCTGAAGAGCTTTTCTTTGTGCACCTGCTTACACATGCATTTGGGTAGATTTGGTTCTGTAACCTAGGTCAGCTTAATTTTTCAAGTTCTTGTATACATATTGGCCATAAGTAGGTACTGTGTTGTTTCTTTCTTTGCAATGATAGTTTGCCCTTAAAAAAATCTTTAAAATTAGGTAACTTTATTTAAAAAAAAAAAATTTCCACACTTTTCTCAGTCTGGGCAACCCACTATGTTTTTAATTGAGCATGAAATGAAAATAGATTTGTTTACTCACTTAGTTGGTGTTATCTGACCTGTCAATACTGGGAAAACTGCTTTGGGGCAAAGTTTGAGGCTAATGTGTTGCTCTTCTTTTCTTGCTGACATCCATCAGAAGCCATAGTGTTTATAATTTAAAACTGAAGCAAACAAACCCCAAATGAACAAACAAACCCCACATGCTAAGTTTAAAAATAATATAACCATGATGCTCAGTCCTTTTCCCAAGCTGGCTGATAACAGAAAGCAAATAACTGATGTTTCAAAATAGTCCAGTATATCTGTATATGGGATTATGTGGGTTGTCGCTGTCATTACAGAAGTCATGAGATAGATAGAGATATATATCTATAGAGAGAGAGAGAGAGATATACACACACATGAATTATATGCTATTGAACTTAAGTTAATATGTTCTTGTACCTATTTTAATGAATTTGAACACGTATGTACGTTACTAAAATAAACTGAGTTTTCTGCAGCTGTGAAAGATCTCTATATATATTGTGTGTTTGAGTTCTTCGGGCAAATGTGAGAAAATGCTTCAGTCTTGCATACTTTCACTTCATAAGTGAAAAGTGTTTCTGTGGTGTATATAAGTTTAGTGACTGAAACATGATTTTGGTTCTTATCCAGATGATTGTGCAATATAATTTACTTAGTGTTTCTTGGGTTTTCTTTTTTCATTTCTGTGAGGGAAATATGTGATTGGACAAGTGCTTTTGCGTTGGTGTTGTGTATAGCCTCTTATGGGTACAGTTATATGGAATGAATTATTTAGAATTCTACCTTTTGCAGAAAATGCTCTATATATTATGACTAAATTATCTTTTGACTTTAAATATTTATTAAGTACGCAGTGGAATTCCAGTGGTTAATTGGTTTTGGTGCAAATGTGTAACATAATGTAGTTTAAGGCTAGGTGGAACCATTAGATCGTGATCTCCTCTGATCTCTGGGGCACAGATCAAGAATTATTGCTGAATGAAGAACAAGTAATGCTGCACCTATGAGCATCAGGAGAGGAGTGCTCAGGAGTTACAGTGTGTGAAATCAGATGGCACTAATTCCCTTTTGAATAGACACAATGTGGCTAACTATTTGAAAAACACAGTATTATCTTGCTTTTAGGATTTGTGTATGAATAAATTGCCGTGATCTGGGTTAAGGTGTGAATGTACATTCTGTTGGCAGTTCTGTACCAGCTGTGCAGAGGGGGTTCTTGAAATGCTGTGCGTGCGAAATAGCAGTGTGAGCCACCAGTGCTGGCAAAGCAGAGCAGGCAGCCCAGCTGGAAGATATTCCAACTGCACTAGGAAAAGTATCTACACAGTCTTTATGGTGCCTTATGCTGTAAATTCCTTCTCTTGGGATTTTTTCTGTGTGTGTATCTTATGTCATATTTTAAATGGAATTCAAGTTCTGACTTCAT
Source organism: Oriolus oriolus (assembly GCA_013400235.1). Classification (NCBI taxonomy): domain Eukaryota; kingdom Metazoa; phylum Chordata; class Aves; order Passeriformes; family Corvidae; genus Oriolus; species Oriolus oriolus. The sequence continues at coordinate 1,318,800 of VXBT01006100.1, forward strand.
TATGCTGTGTGTTTATTACACTCCATTTCACTTTTATTGTCTACTGCAGGAGATTCAAGAAAATCTTTTGAGTTGGTCAAAAGATGATGATTATTTTAAAAGATTTCCCCTTCCTCCCCAGCATCTGTTACTGGGTGGCTTGCAGTAGCTGTTGCTGATGCTGGCATGTTACAAACTTGAAGAAACATCAATAAAAACCCAAGAGACAGTGTAGAAGACGTTCACACAGAGACAAGAATTTGTTGCTGTTAGTGCGAATTACGTTGCCACAGCTGTTCAAAGTTAGTTGAGCACGCATAAGTGTGACAGCTATTGTGACTGTTTAATTTTTTTCTACTCTTTTAATGTTTAACTTTCAGTGATTCTTTTCCCTTCTTTGTGGTGTTACACAGTCCAGTTCTCATCTCCTGAATTCAAGCGCTGCTGCTTAGGGCTGCAATAGGCACTCTTAACGCTGATGTATTCTCACTTTGCACCGAGGCATTTCTGAAGGTTGAATTAGTGAGTAAAACAGAAGCAAGGCAGTGTTCTTCCTTTACTTTTTCAGAAGATCTCAAAGCAAGGATATTAACCATACCACGTCAGCTTTGAAGCTTGTGACTAAATCATAAATTGAGCCCAGATTTTTTACCCCTTTGCTATTTGTAGTGTAATGCAGAATCAGAGAATATACCAAGTTGGAAGGGGCCCACAAAGATCATTGGGTCCAATCCATATTGTTATGAGTATGAATATTTTTAATAGAGTCAATAACATTCAACCCTCTTTTTAATTCTGAGTTCTCAGACTCTTTGAAAACTTAATGTTAATTAGATGTTCCATCATTTCCTCTCATGCAGTTGCTGCTTCTTGGGCATAGTGCTTGTTGTATGCTTCACTGCTGGAGAAGAAAGCTTGCATATTCTATAATTGGAATAGTTCTTTATTCTTTGCTTTTTAAAGTTATGCTGGATACAATAGGAAAACCAGATACTCTCTCAGGGTGATGTGGGTGAAATAGAATCCCTTTAGGGATTTCTGTAAATGCTGGTTTCTAAAGTAACAGCTTTTAATGATATTGATTTAACTAATATTCACAACTGAACTGCTGCTTCCGGAGCATTTCGTAAATGTTGACAATAATCTAAGAAGAGAAGGATGATTTCTCGGTGCTTTTCCAGTTTTCAGATGTTGTAGTCATATTGTTATAGTTCAGTCAAAATTCTATATGCATGTGCAAAATCTTTGACTTACTAGTAAAACCTTGGAATAAGCAAAACTTTGTTGCTACTTGTCAATGTGTTCATTGTGAGCTCTTAGTTCATTCTAATAATAAGATTATCAAGGTTAATGTGTAAATATTTCCACTTTTTAAATAAATATATTAATAAATGTTCTTATTTAAAGCTAGAGATATTTTAATTTTTTAGAATATTGTTGAAAGGGTACATATATAAAAATACATGTTAGGTAAAAAGTATAACTATGTCACATGATTCAAGGTTAAAAAATACTTAGCATTTGTACCAAGCTGAAAAGACATGTGCTTATTCCCTCCACACTCATCATCTATAGCTATCTTTTATCAGATCCCAGAGCACATTACAAAGGAAGGTAAGTTTCCTCATTTTATGGAGGAAGTGTAGATCATCTGCCTTATTGATTAATGCAGCACTTTTTGGGGTTTTTTTTTGAATATGTCATAACAACTATAAATGCCTGAAAAGCTCTTGAAGGCTGTCAGTCATGGTGAAACACAATTTTATTGTCTTCTGCAAGCATTCTGGTAAAATGCCTCCTGAAGTGATTGGATATGGCCTTTGTATAGAATTTTTTGTTCTCCTTAACCAGTGCAGAGATGGACTAAAGGGAAGAGAAAGTTCAGGTATTTGAGCTGAATACCCATGGATGTAACACTGGGTTTCTAATGTAGCATTTTACATAAATGAATTTAAGGCAGCATAAATGTGAATATGCACATACTTCTGTCTCTCTCAAAAATTAAATGCAGGCATTTACGATAGTTTTATACTCGTGTCTGTTCATCAAGCACATTCCATTTAGGGGAAGCTTATGCAATGTAAACTTCCTGAAAGCAAATTTTATTTGAAATTTGTAGAAGTTTTAAAAATCTACTCAAATACTATACTGTATAGATTAGAATGCTTATCTGCTGTGTGTAGATTGGACTGATCTGGAGAGATAGCAGAAAAAATTAGCCTAATTTTTTGTATTAATTAAACAAGACTTGTATCAGTTATGAAGCTTCTTGTGCAAATAATCTTCTTTTTACCAGTCTCATTTAAACTATCATGTTTTAATATCACTGTCTTGTAATGCAAATACTGTGACTTACTAATTTGCCACTAATTTTTTATTAACGTAATGACAGGAAATTCTAATAAAATCAGTTAAGCTGATACTAATTTGCTATAGCTTCGGTATTCTGTGTTGGAGTATAGAACGTTTTGCTCCCTTTCTGATACACAATTTGCTGAGAGTTTGTTTTCTGTTTTTTCAAAAACTGTGTGCAGACAAACCCAGCCGCTTCTTTGGAAATAAGTTCTGGAAAAGTTTGTGAAACTTCTCACAGCTGGTCTTAATTATAATTGGGTAATATGTGGAGACTTCTGTGCTAGACTTGTAAAGTGTTTTTGCAAAGTTTTATCCCTGATCTGCTTCAGAATAAAATCTCTTTGTTATTTTTACTCTTGTCAGTTTCAGCCAGGAAGAAGCAGCAACAAACCTCTGCCTTCTCTGTTCATTTCTTTTTCTGCGGGAAAGTCTTGTAAATTCTTGCTTTTAGGGCTACTTCCATTGAGTTAAAGAGGGACAGAGATAGGAGTTTCCTGAAACTACCCAAAGCTGGGAATACCTGCAATGCAGTTAACCTAGATAAAGCATGGTGGTTTGCAGTGAAACTGGTTATGAAACAGTTTTGACGCAACTGGTTTGAGGTTTGTGTTTTTCTTTCCTGAGCGCTGGGCACATAGCCCATGAATCACTGCTGTACTTTCCAAAGACAATTGTCATAAATGTTCTGAAAGTTAGAAAATACATGGCCTCTTTACTGTATGGACTTTTACTTTATTTTATGTGAAGTTTTCATAACAAATGAAGATTTCTATTTTTCTTTTTTAGCTGCGGCAGCCTTAATGGAGAAGCAGCTTAATTATTGATAATTTACAAGGGTGGTACACTGGCTAGATTTCACCCATGTAAATCTGCTGCTGCCTTAGCAACAGCTACAGTGTATCATTTAGTGCTTAGGCTGTTTGTGGACTGTACAATATTATAATTATAGAAGGAAACGTACAGATGTAGGGGCTTGAATATAGATGAGTTGTGTCTTGTTGAATATTTAGGAGGGATACACGTGATGGATGTATGTATGTGCATCTAGCTCCTGAGTTTCTTGTCCCCCAGTGCTGTCTGTAGGATAAATGAGCAGTTGATGATTGTTTAGGGGTAGTGTACTACAGCACAGAAGAAAGGAGCACGGGAGCAGATATAAAGCATGAAAACTGTTACTGTTAATTATGAGTAGGAGGACAGTACTTCAGAACCAAAGGGGCATCATGGCCAGCGCTGTGTAAGCAGAGCAGTAGATGCATTTGACCCAGGAGAAGCCCACAAGCTGATAAGGGATGATGTTGACAGTGCAGAGAACAAGTAATCGATCACAACAGCACTACTAGAACAATTTCTGAAAAAAGCGCAACCGTCTAGATAAGATTCTAATTAGCTTTATCTCCTATTTTTAATGTAGCAGACACCTCTGTCTGGCAGTAACCTTCATGAAATTTCTAGTACGTCAAGAAGGATGATATTGAGTGACTGGTTGTTTATATTTGTTTACAAAGACACATTTTGCTTTCGTACTCTGTACTTGACTACTGTGTGTGGAATATTGTGTATCCTCTTCTATACTGTGCCGTGTTTTTAATGATGCAAAATACTTTTGATACAGTATGTAACAAATGTACAAAACCTTGCCAGTCTACCTGAGGAGGATCATTGAAGATTATTCATCGTGACCTTTTTCCATCTCCATTCGAATGAAGGAGTTTGCTGTTAACATTTATTAAATTTATTGTGCACTTACTTTACCACTCTTTTCCATAAGAATAGAGATTTGCTAACAAGCAAGCTCCTCAGCAGAGCAGTGTTTCTGGGGAAGAGTAACAAGAAACTTGAAATACACTGAATGTATTGAAGGAGTCTCAAAATATTTACTTAAGTGTCAATTCACCTAAGTCCTCACTTGAGCTTCTTTATGGGGCTAAAATGACATATTATTAGTTACATTTTGTTCCCTTCATAAGATAGTAATTTAGTGCGCTATTGTACTGAAATGTCATTGTAGAAGGAAGCATGGGTTAGAACAGAGCCATGATCTAGGAGGGGAAAAGACTGATGTTTTTAATGCCAAATTGTTCTTAGTTATTTCTGAAGAGTTGATGTAGAAGAAAAGCAGCAACTATTAAGGTACTCCTTTTAGTCTGCTGCTCCAGCCATAATGCACTCAGCAGTGCTTTAGGACTGCGTTAAGCACAACCAAGACATCTGTAGAGGCTTGACATGGCAGAAAAGCATACAAGTAATATAAAGGCTGTACTGTGCCCATTTCCTTAAGCAGTACAGAGCAGAAAAGGGAATTTATTATTTAAATGTTTATGAAAAGAACAAGAAGTTTTAATGTGTGAACGTGCAGAAAAAAGAAGAAAGCCTAATTGAATGGGGGGGAAAGCTGCAGCTTTCAAAGCTAGTGGTGGCTTTTTCTTGCTGCTTAAATTAGGCTGGGAAGAAGGCTTTCTTTTCCATTAAACAGCATAATTAGCCTTACAGTAACTGTCTGAGTGTCTTCAAGTCTCCTGTTTGTTTTCATGACCTCCTTGTTTACTTGCAGGAAGTATTACTAAAGCTGGTAAGGGGCTTTGCTCACTAAGGTGTGTGTGGGAAACCCAGTAGAAAGTGGGGTATGATAAGTGATGCATGGTATGAGAAATAATTTGGGAATTTTGTTTTTGACTTTTAGTGTCAGCATTGAGGTTTAAGGTTCTGATTTTTGGGTTTAGCTTTTTCAGTGATTAGTTGTCTCATGTTTATTAGATGTATCATTCACCCTCTTTTTGCTTTGTCATAGAAGTCATCTGACAGGGTACAAATGTTACTAACTGTATAGATTATTTTGGACATATCTGTTGTACTGTATGTAAACGGCACATCTGCTGTACTGTATATTAAGTCTAAACACATGAAATTTAATGAGAGATCTGGATTTAGCCTTTGGTTTTTAATGCCTGATGAATCGTCCACAGCCTTCCTTTTAAATTATGAATTTCTTCTGTCTGTTTAAATATCCTCCTCAGTTTAATATTAGCCCTCGTTTGTCTCCAAACAAGAATGCAGTCTGAATAAACGCTTGTGAAAGGTTGTCTGCTTTTTGGGGATCCTTTTTTACCCCCAAGTTAAAAAGAAATATTAATTGGGTTAATACACTTACTCCTCACGGAGCATGTGTGTTTATTTTCATTCAGTCATTATTCTCTATGTGTAATGGTTCATCTTTTTCATAAAGAAGAAGGATTAGACAGTGACTGCGTGGGTGAGAACACTGTACATCACTAAGTAACAAAGTGTTGGTCTCTTTGAAAAATTTTGAAGTTCTTTGATTCCTGAATTAAACCTGACCAAAGGCTTGAAATTTTCATTTTAAAGCATTCCAGAGTGTATCTAAGAAGCTTTCCTCGACAGTCTAGTGTTTGATTAACATACATATTACTAACCCAAAAGAAAGCTTATGTAAATCTCTGTATGTTCTAAAACTAGTGTAGTTGTACTCTGTAACAGATAAATTTTGTTTCTTTTAATTGAAAAGAAAAATAATTATTGGTTGACTGAATGGACTAACAGCTATTCTGGTTTACCTGAAAATCTTAACTTGAAAAAAAATTCTCCAACTTCTTGCATTATTAAAGTTACCTCTGCAAAATCTCTAGTGTGCGTTATAGAAAATAGAGTTGTTTGCTAACCAACTCAACAGCCCTTATTAAGCTTTTTCCATTCTGAAAAGGCAATAGCTCTGAAATACAGAAGAGATTGCATTAAATCCTTGGCTGGCAATTTTGTGTGGGATTGAGTATTGAAATGCAGCAAAGCAAATAATGAAGGCATATGTTTACCTATAATTCTTTTTACCTTGGGAGAAGGATTAAATAGGAACAGTTTGGTTGTTGTCAAATTCTTAACAGTTGCTTTCAAGCATGAAACAGTCCCCGGGCTCTCGGAGGATTTACTTAGCAGTTTGAATAGAGAGGTCTTTACTGCTAATGGAACTGAGATGGCAGGCTTAAGCAATGGGGTGCTTTATAGCCTCTTTAGCCACTTGAGAAGATGTAACATCAAATAGCTGAAATCGTCTTGGTCTCCATTGGTGTTCGGGGAGTTGCACAAAGATTGATGAATAAATAATTCAGAGTTGTATGAACGTCTTGATGCCAGAGCATTGCAAGTATCTAAAAGCTTGATTCGCGGAAGGTTTAGTACCAGGAGGCACTCTGTAGTATTTGTGTGAGCTTTGCCCCAGGGAACATATACTGAAGGTTCAAAAAAAAAAAAAAAAAGAACCAAAATCTGCTGGGATTGTGTGAGGTTTGTGGAGAAGTGTTTAAGATTCTAAAATATTCTCTGCAAAAAGGAATATGTTATATTTGGGAGGATGGTTGCAATTATTGGAACTATTTTGTAGTTGAGATTTCTTATCAGTTGAAATATTTGCTGTTAAATTCCTTTGCTGTATGATGATTTTTTGACAAAAAAATCTATGATTGTGCTTACATCCCCAATCCCACCTATAAATCAGATTTTCAGTTTTGTTTTGACTCAGTGGGTTTTTTTTTCTTTTTTGGTTTGTTTAAAGTTTACTTACTATATGGAGTAGATCCTTTCTTCGAAAGGAGGAGGCAGCATGAAATCTAGCACTGGAAGAATATTAGGTTTACATATCCTAGGATTTCCTTTCTTTTCTGCCAAGTGAAACATTATTTAGGATTCCAATTTTAAAAAGTACAAGAGCTTTCCCTCCAATACTCCCTTCTCTTCTTTAAATTTCCTATTAAACCTGCTAATGTGATACCTAGTATTTAGAAGCTTTACTACAGGGATGAAAATGTAATGTGAGAAACTCTTCTGCTTGAATACGCACAAACTTGGGATAATTTTCTGTGCTTTAAAAAGGTTCTTGCCCATTCAGTTCATCTAATTTCTGCACGTGCTAATTGCTGTGTTGGTACGGAATTCTTAAATTTCAGCTTTTCTAATTTTTCCTCTGAAAGCTGTAAAGTCTATGCAGTGACTCGTCTCTAAGAAAGTCCCATAACAATTCAATTAATTTATAGATTTGTAGATTTTAATTTTCTCTGTTACCTCCACAGGCTTTCCCATTGCATTTCACACTTTTTTTTGGACCTGTATGTGGAAAGGTGTTGATACAGGGAGTCTATCTAGTGGCTAAAAAACGCAAATCCTGGGGTAGGGGTTTTAATGGTAAATTACTGTCACTTAGATAATTTAAATGAACACCTATTTCTGATTTGTGTTTCTTTATGCTTTGGGGTTCTGCTCTGTTGTATTCCATTATGCATTTTTTTGCTAGACGAAGAAATACCTATTATCAGAAGTCTTATTTTTGTTTAAATTCTTTAGACAATGATTAAATTGCCTCTGAAACCTTCTGCAGTAGTTATTTGGACTTCATAGATCTCATATTAAGTGGCAGACTTTCCAGAGCTTCATCAATGCTTGTATTCCTTCTAACGATTCTTTGGTTTATTCGGCCAAAATTGTCTGTTGTACTCTGAAGTCTGCTAAATTATCTAACAAAAAAAAAGGTGATACTGTATTTTATTGTTGAGTATGTTGATTGTAATATCAGCATTAGAAGGTTTTTGACCTTGGCTTCATGTTTTCTAATCCTTTAGGTTATCTTTTCCCTCCCCCTCATCCTTTAAGAGGTAGCATCCCAAGACTTCAGAAGCTGAAGTTCATGCCTGACAAAAAGGCTCAACTATTACGACTACAGGTGATAACATCATGAAAGCCTGTATTTGTACCTGTATTTGCCACTGGTCCCCTCAGATAATTGATGAATACTCTCTCACCAGATGCATTGCTTTTAGTCTCCAGTAGAGCCAAAATCTCTCTGATTATACTCCCTTGCAGTTAAAATAACAGCCACTCTTGTCTGGTCTTGCCTTACTGTTTTCTGCAAAAATTCACGTATGGAATTTAATGACAAATGGAAAGTATCATGAAGTCTACTGCCAGGATAAGATACTGCTGTGTAGAGCAGAACTTGCTTCTAGGCAGGCTGAAACCAAAGCAGAATGTAGCAGTTGAAAACATTTTGCTTATTTCTGAGAATGAGCCATATTAACAAAGGGCACCCCAAAGGAAAACGTAAATCTTCCTCAAAAGGCTTTCAGGTAATGTCTGAAATCTGCACACGTGCCCTCTGCTGTAAGGGTTCTGTCAAAATGGTAGGTGAATTCACGGTTCCCATGAGAGAATGGGAAAATGGTGTCCATCTCCAACTGCCTTTGAAAGCTATGTGGTGTCTTTCAGTCACTCACCTGATTCTTTTTTTTTTTTTGTCAGGGCTTCCTTTGGTAGACAATCCATTTCGTGACCTCTTGCTGTGGAGCTAAGGGCACTTTAGTTCAAGTCAGCAGACCTCATCCTGAGATACTGTTACATTTACTTGCCTTTTAAAAATGAGCATCTCTTCAAGGACTTCGTTAGCTAAACTCTGAAACGTTCTTGGGAACCTAAAGAACGGTCACCTCCTGTTATCCAAGAAATAGTGTACTTGCAATTCTGTTCATGTGTTCAGGGCATAGCCAGCTTTTACAAGCTTCTCTTCCCATTTAAAGGAAAGTCAGTGCTATTTTCCGGGTCAAACACTCTTTCCTCAGCTGTGAAGTGAGGCACAAGACTTCTGAAGTCAAGAATATGAAATGGGACAGGTTTGTTCTCCTTGAATCTTTTGGGAACCAGTGCAGTAAGGCATCTTGTAGCTATTTGCTAGTATCGCTGCAAAGTGTTTGGGATTCATTCCTTGTGGATTGGAGGCTGGGTGAATCTTAAAGTCAACCACAAAGTAGAGTAGTTGCTTAGGTGGCTGATCGTGACCTGTGAGCTCATAGGCAAGATACAATTTCAGCAGTTCAGTTGCATAGTCTTGCAGAGGGATGAGCAATCGGGTATTATTGGCACTGATGAAATAACTGGATAAGCATTGAGAAGATGTTGGCAAAAAGATAATGTTTTAGCTGCCGTGAGAGTGCATGCATGGTGGAGGATTTATTGTCTTAAAGAAATGCAAACTTCTGAAATCTGAATCTTACAAGAACGGTACTCTGTCTTCATATTAGATTGGGCAGTTTAGTGATCTGATCATTGCAAGCCCCTGATGTTCAGTATCTCCCTCTCCACAGTGTAGTTGTAAAACAAGAAAGAGGAAATCTGAAATCCTGTGGTGAAATTGTAGCTGTATGTACAGATGTCATTGCAGTGTGTGTTGGTGTTGCAAAAACACAAATCATACCAACTAACAGTGCTGAAAGGAACTCAGTTAATTCAAATATAATAGCTATTTTTATAAATTAGATAGGTATATTCTACAGTGTTAAATAATTTACGAAAGAGTGAGTATTAATTAAAACAACTTAATTGCTCTTTATTCTGGAAATGTAAAATGCTAGTATATGCACATTAATATGCATGCTCTTGCAGATACTGGGCTCCATGAGACTCTGTTTCTCTAAAATACAATTGGAGAATTCCCGTGTCTACCAGTATTTACCAATTTGTGTGAAAACTTTGAGGTGGTTTAAGGCAGACTGAGTCAGTGTGGTGGAGCTTTTTTCATAAAAAAAATCTGCACTTAATGGCTCTCTCACACAGAAGTTGTCCAGGCCTTCTGCATTATGCTTGTGTAACAGGAAATTTTGAGCTCAGGGTCAACCCACACTAAGAGGGAACCCAGCTTGATGAGTTCATAGCTCTCCTTTTGTTGCTGTTGTCAATTTATAGTGTTACTAGCGCTGGATTTGAGGAATAAATGTTCACATTTGAGAGAACCCAGCCTTCCTTGTGTTGCTCTGTTGTTTCTGCTAATATTTTGCATACATTTACCAGTTACTTTGTTTACGGAGTGTAAGAGAAGAACATTTCAAGGATGTCTTTCATTTGTGATTTCTGCACGTTGGTGTTACTTGGCTCTCTGGCTATCTGTGCCCAGCATTTTAATATTACTTGAATAAATTCTTATCTAAAAATTAGGATCATATTCCCACATCACAACCCTCAAGTAACATTATAAAATAAAACGTCCACTGTGGTACTACTGAAGTCATGTAATGGATAATAACAGTGCTTGGAAACTTGGAAGGGGATGCTGCTTTCTCATACCCATAATCAAATAGCCATTACTCCTTCGCTACAAAACCAGTGAATTTCTATACTTCTTTGCCTTTGAAACTGCTGGTGATCTGGTAAAGATGTATATAACTCTGTTTTGGCAAAGCAGAAATTTGTGTATGTAAGATAACACTTAGCGGTGAGTTTCTGTACAACACAGTGGCTTGTGCAATGTTGGAAGCTGCTAGAGTTCATAAAAAATTCCAGAGGTTACTAATTATAGTTCTGGCAGCTAAATATTTTTAACCTCAAGGGTTGCCCCTTCTTATATCTTTTAGCTTTTCTGTGTTTTGTTGCATAATAGTATCCACACATCTAGTTTCTGAATCCTGCTTTAGGACTTTACTGGAATTTTAGTAATCTTCATCCTTTGTCATGGAGATCTTGTGGAGATTTTTTTTCTATTCAGAAAATCAGCATAGTTTGCTGTTGTGAAAAGCTGATTTTACTAGGCAAGAACTTTCCCTGTGTTTCAGGCCTAAGAATAATTTGATACTGAAAAGTATTGTTAAACAAAAAAGGAAAGGGTAAAAGATTATTAATTGCCTGTTAAAAGGCCGGTTTCCTTCTTTTGTTTCTCTTTCCTTTTAAAGGAAGCTGATCTGGTTTGTGGGTTATGGAAATTTTTACATGATTTGTAGATTATAGTACCAGAAGGGGATGGAGGTGGGTGTTTGTGGATTGGTTGGTCTGTCTGCCCCCATAGTCTAGGCTGTAGCAACTTCCACCGTTAAGTCCTCCTTGAACCCCAGAATTTAATGCCCAAGCAGTGCATGTTTGTTTCTTTTGCCCCACTGTTCTATGAAAAACCCACAGTTGTTTAATTGTCTGGGTTTTGTTCGGGTTGGTGTGTTTGTTTTTGAACACTTTCATTGTTGATATTTTCACTCCTTCCTTCTTGGCATGGAGGTCCTTGTTCTCCATACTCCCTTTCCTTCTAAGTGCAAGTTTTCCTGCATGTTTGTCAAAGTGATTGTATACTGTTGTCTGCCAGTGAATGTTGCTGAGGTTGCTGTGTGAAGCTCTTTATTATTTAGTGTTTCTTCCTCAGTCGTTCTGTCATCTTCAAACTCAGTTTGGGGATGGTGCAGCTTTCTGAAAGGTTGTTAAGAGTGTCCTGTTGAATATTTTCGTTAAGACCTCCCATTGCACACCTAATTAGTGTTCTGTGGGTTTTTTTCCAGGTAGTTACTGTATGTCTTTGAATAGATTTTAGTTACATTAACAAATGTAATTTTTAAAATTAATTGTTCTGATATCTCTGACACAGTATTCTAAAGTCCTCATGGAAAATACATCAAAACCTACATTTTGATAAATTTACTTTCAAGCATATGCTTCAGTTTTTTTAAGATGATATCCATAAACTGGTGTTAATTTATAGTAGCTTGATAGAACTGAACTTTGTAGCAGCTGTTCTCTCGCTGGGGATTATTTCAGGATCCAGGGAGAGTTCAATAGGTTTCTTGTTCTTGTCTTTTTTTTTTTTTTTTGTGTGTGTCATTCCAGCTTTATCTACTGATTACTGCTTTATTTCCTGAAATTTGTTGGTATTTCAGGACTTCAGTTCTTGCATAGTTATTTCCTGAATACTATGTATGCTTCAGAAATTGCTGAAGTCATCTGTCTTGGAAAATCTGAACTAATGTGATCTTAGTAGAGCTGCCTATGGCACGTTAATAATTTTTTAACATCCTATTTACTAAAAAAAAATAACATTTTTTTTCATTGTATGAGAAGAATACCTCCTCTGGCTTATGATACAGGTAATATATCTGCAGCCTTGGATTTTTTTCTTAGCATTTCTAATACAGGGAGGCTAAAGCAAGTGAAGGTACATCTTTGTGTAATGAACTGTGTAACTTGACAGAATTTTCTGGGTTTGAGTTTCTCAACCCTAGTAAATGATCAAAAGCAGACAGTAACTTCACCAGACTGATCAGGCCATGCTTGTTCCTTAGTATTACAGCTGGTCAGTTTTAGCCAACTTCCTCTGGAATTTGACCAGGGAAATGCATTGGAAGCAAATGAAGGTGCATGGGATCACTGTGTGAGTAATACTGATATAACTGCAGTGAAAACTGGCTGGTCATCTTCCACCCTACTGTCAGAAAGTGTGCAGTTTGAACACAAAGGTCAGGAAATCCCAGGCATAATCAAGGATGGATTACTTTGGCTGTACACGCTTTTTATCTAAACCTTGAGTCAGAAACAAAAGCCTTAATTTTGCCAGATCTGCAGCATATTGTCCCAAGTGCTGCAGTTTACGTGACTGCTCTGTGCTTCTTGCTCCGTCAGCCCCTCATTGCAACGCTGGAACCTCCTTCTCCACATTTAACAGCTGTAAAAAACTCAGAAGATGAGGTAATTAGTTCCTGCTTGTTGTGTGAAAATTTGTGACTGAGTAAAGGAGCAAGGTTTGAGTTGGTGTGTGCCCAGGGAACAGTTTCTGCCATGCTCGGCTGTATCCTGGCCAGCTGCTTGCCCACTTGGAACCATCACGGCAGGGTTCTCTGTCACACTTAGTGGGAGGCATGGGGGAGCATCAGCGGTAATGAGGGAAACATGAGAACCCTGCCTTGTGGAATTTGTGATGAGATATGACAATTTGTGGAGGGAAATCCTGGGCTATTTCCTAGAGCTCGTATTTGTTCCATTGTGAAAGAAGCCAAAGTGCTGATTTTTCTTCCTTTAACTTTGATAAAACTTAAATAGGCAAGTTAAAATTCACTTTTAAGTCGTGTGCAGTGGAGTGGGCTTGTGAGAAAGGTATTTCATCTCTTCATTGCTTTATTTTCTTTCAAGGCTGTATCTAACATTCTGCTGTGTCTTCAGGACAGTTCTTAAGCTTCTGAATATTAACATTACTGAATTAATTATTACTTTTATTTGGATTTGATGAAGATTGTGTTTTGCAGCATTTAAGGTCAATTGCCTGAGGTTGTAAGTTGAAGAATATGATTAGCTAAGTTGGTCTGCCACTGCTTTTGTGGTCTTGGCCTAAACACACAAAGGAGATCTGCATGACAAAGCATGGATTATGTATTTCCATTGTAGTTAAAAAACCTAACCAAATAGACTGGTAGAGGATAAAAGAATAATTATGAAGGCTGCTTGCATTCCTGTCAAACTGCATTTCCTTCTAAAAGTTCAACTTTTAGTGAGGTTGCTTCTCTCTTCACCCTGAATGATGAGAAAGCTGAAAACTCTGAGGTCTGTACTTTTTTGTTATGAGCAGAATTAATTTGTTATTAGACAGGTGTGGCAAAGGTCAGCTAGACTTATTTCCAGAATGCTGTTGATGTTTGGAAGTAAAGATAGGCAAGATAAGGTAGATGAAATAAAATACTATGTCAAAATATTTACCTGACTAGCAACTGAAGTATACTATTAACCTAGTGTAAGAAACAAAAATATTATATTAGCAGCAGTTTCCAGGAAAGCTAGAGGCCTTTCTGATCTCCTTGTTTCTTACTAGCCATCCTTGCCTTGAAAAATTATGAGAGAACTGGAACATTTTGCATCCTTTTGTGAAGGTCAGTGTTGTGTAGTTTTGCAGAATCAACCAATTTCAGAGTTAGGTGTCCCCTGCTGAAAAGCCCTGCCAGATTACAATACAAAAAGAAAAGTGTTTTCCTAAGTAGCTGACTCAAAATTAATTCCGGTGCTGCCAATCCCCATGCCTCCATCCCTCTCCCCCTAACAAATAACTCACTGAACCCTTGGCAATCAGCTGCCACATAGGAAAAATCAGAGGCGATATGAGCAAACGGATGTGTCACTCCACGGTGTGTGTAACACCATGATTTTTACAAGATCTGCAGTACAACACGGAGAGGAGGCACGTGAAAATAAAGGATGTGAGTGAGAGTCTGGCTATGAGAGCATCACTCTCAAAGGTGACAAAGAACAAGGGAACAAGGAACAATACTGAATGTAATGACCTTGGTAAGAATGCCAGTTATGAAAGTGTTTAACATTTGCTGCTATAGTAAATATACTTTTGTTCTTGTTACTAAAGCAAATGCACTATCTTTAAGAAAAGCACGAGAAGAAACTAAAAAAAGTAATTGAAAGTTGCCCAGCAACTACAAATGGAAGGAAAAATCCAGCAAGGAGCCAATAATTAAAGGCACTAATTGGGGGCACTAAGCCCATTCATTAATAAACCTACGTCAACAAAGTAATCAGCAGATTAAAGTTCAAATAATGAAAACATTAGGACTGCAATACTAATATAAAGAACTAAATTAAGTGGAGGAGACATTACTATTGTCTCTGAAGATTCACTCTGTGTATATGTCCTCAAAAATTAAATTGAATTTTTAAATAATTAAATAGCTTTTACTGGCCTAGAGGGATTTAAAAAAAAAGTTTCATCTATGTATCTTGTGGTTCAGTTTTGCTGAATAATACTGTGTTGGTTGTATTCCAGCCACAAACTTTTAAAATCAAAATGTAACCATTCTAGTTAGGAGTAATAATACAACAAGTAATTAGTCTGAATATTAGTAGGTGATGTGTTTGCTCTGACACAGCAGTAGTAAAATAAGAAGAAATAATATCTTTTTGGTAGTTCACAGATGGATTTCAAGTACTAAATGTTTCCCAGTAGAAAAAGTATGTCTATCATCTTGTGATCTGAAAGAGAATTATAACAAATAATGGATATTATTTGTCTTGGAAAAAACCCTTGAATATCTGATCTTTGCAAAATGACAAATTTGCCATTTTTTAGATGATAATTTCAGTTAAAAATACTGTTACTGCTTTATTAAATGGAAAGATCAGCCAAAATGCAGTGACACATTAGGAGTGTTCTACTAATTTATCTCTTGAATTAAAAAAAAGAGATGGGATGAGGTTTTAAAGCTGTAAAAGATGTCACCTTATTTAAGTTTTGTAAGTTACAAGATTTCTGATGGCCTTTTTTATGGTTTAAATGACATTGCACAGTATCCCTTTCCTAGGTTTTTTCTTTTTTTTTTTTTTCTCCTGAAGATTTTTATAGGACTGTAAGCTTTACTGCCATCTATCAACTTCTGCCTACTTAATCATTCACTGTTGTAATTGTTTATGCCACTATTCCCACAGCAAGAGGCACAGAAAATAATTGCTGCTAAAATCAGTTGAAATGTAGTCTGGGAAAGAAATCCCAGTTAATTGTAAGCATTTATTGAAGTAATTGGTAACAATTCGACATAGGCTAGAAAGTGAATTAGAAAATTGCTAAAGTTTCTGCAGTTTTTTTAAATGCTACATGGGATGAGGTTATCTGTTGCTATCTTCGATATATCTAAAGTATCTTCACTAAGTTTCTGTTCCTGGCTTTTCGTATATTGAAGGTACGCAATATTATCTGTTAATATCTGTTCAAAGTTCAATATGGTATAAAGATGAAAATCCCATTACTTCAGGATTCTAAATGTCATAGATGTGATAAAGAACATCATAATACGATGAAACCACTTCCATGGCTTGTACAGCTGCGTTTCCAGTCTTTCAGTTTTGTATTCTAGAGACTGGCCAGGCACATAGCGCACTGTTAAACCTGGGAATGATTCTGGTTGCTGGCTCGCAGGTGATCTGCTGGAGTCACATGCTGAGAGCAGTGGTTGATGTCTCTGAGTTGCTTAGTAACTTGTCTGCGTGGGTTGGCTTTCTCCAGTTCCACGCTGCATTTGTGTGTAATTACAGCCTCACTCGGATGTTCCAGCACCTGCTGGCTCTCGTACTTCCACCGCAGGAACACTGCAGATACTCATTAAAGCAAAGGTTTGGTGTGAGATTTCTCTACCATGGCTGACATAGCCACAGCCAAAGGGCACTGGAACCTAAAAACTGTAATGTGTGTTCAGAAGGAGTAGTGGGTTATCTTACTCTCGGAAGCAAAATGCATTTTGCTTGTGCTTAACAAAATACATGTGTTCATCCTGATTTCAGCTACTGGGATAGACAAGCTGCTGGAGTGCAGCAATTCCTATGACATAACGTTGGTTTGAACTGCAGCGTGTGCTGAAGTCTACTGGCTGTTTTCTAGATACTCTTTTAATACCAGAGCACCAGGGGAATCATTTCAGGTGATTAAAATAAAGGAGAAAGATCCCTTTTAAAATCAAACCAATTTTTTGGTGTAAATTCAATGTACTCGCTCATTGTTGTCAAGTCTTACTTTCAATAATCTTCCACTTTCCAAAAGTTGTTTTTCACTTCCTAACTTGCTTGTGCTTGAAAGTGACAGCCAGGAGTTGTAGGACTCAGATGTTATTCACCTCTGGCAAAAGGCTACATACTATAATATTGCTGGGAATCTTGATATTTGGAGGTTGCTTCTACTGCATTAGCCACCTCTAAGTGTTAAATTTTTCATATATATTATAAGCATACTAGTGTAACTTCAGGCTTTCAGAATTTTTTTCATTCTGTTGTAGTGTGTATTCAAAAATGTAGATCAGCAAGTCTTTCTACTTTGGCTCTTTTCCTTGAGAAAAGCATCTTAATATGTTTTTTAATCTTCAGATAACATCAGATATTGCAGTAGATAATTTTAATGATATTTCATGTTGATTTCTAAGACAGTTGGAGTTTGATTTTTGGTGAACAGTAAAAAAATATGGGAAAATAATGTGTAAGAGCACGTGAATGATATTTTAGTAGAGATGTGTATGGTAAGAGAAATCAGAATTCCAACACAATTCTTTGTGTGTTGCGTTATTCACCTTCTTGTTTTGAATCTATGGAGGAGTTAAGTTAGAAAATACTTTTAGCACCTGTTTCACTTTGAACTGCATTCTTCCAAACACTGACAAGAAACTCCATTAACTATGTAATATCAGTAAGAGGGGGCAGATCTCTTTAATATCACTTTTTCCTGGAGTTTTAACACTCAGATTAGATGCTTTTTGGGATAAAATGGAAATGCTCTCTCAGGATTTCTGTTGCTGAATTAAAGTTCTTAGGTTCATAGGAATGAGTTTTATGGGCAGTAATCTACTAGTGATGGGGAATAATTTCAGCCGCTTTTGGTCATGGTAGCAAGCCACAGTAAAGGCACTGATAATGGTTGTGGGATACCCAGGCATTAAATGCTGTGGTATTTGTGGTTATTTCACTTTGAAAGTGTGAAAGCAGTCTTGCGGTGAAGTTAAAAATCCAGGTCAGCTCTGTGCCCAGGCTGTGGGAGGCTGGGGTGGCGCAGCACAGGCTTTCTTTGGAAATGCTGCCTCTCACTGACACTGCATCATTTGACCTGCAGATGTTGGCAGTTCAAGAGGTTTCTGACTTTTGGAAGTCCTAAACTGCATAGGGCCCTGGAAACCTAGTGTTACATTAGCTTTTCATTAGTTGAAATCTAGGAGTGGATGCCTGTAGATTGAAGTTGTTGCATAAAATCATGAGGAATTAGTTGATACGTTTATTTCATTAATTGCTGTTTTTTTTGTCTTAACTTAGAAGCAAAACACATAAATGTTACTTTTTTTTCTTCTGGTCAACTCTCTTTACATTTCATCTGTGTTGCCTTGTCCTCCCATAACAAGGTCCTGTCGTCTTGTTGTGCAGGGAAAAGAAGGGAAGATTTTTAAGCATGTTTCCTCACTGTTGTTGAGTAGTAGTTTAGTTTAGTGCTTTGCCTTTGTCCAAGGGAGGCAGGCCATCTTTTATGTTCACTATGTTGTAACGGGTTTTTCTCTTGGTTCTGTATTTTTGTTTCTATTATTTGTGATATTGCAGGTGAACATGCATATCCAGAGTTTGATGAATCACAGAAATGACGTATTTTTTTCCTTAAGCAGAATGAAAATGTATTGTATACTGCCCTGTAATCTGCATGTTTCCCATATTTCCATTGCATTTCATTTGTTTTTATAACTTGGTGAGAGCGTGAAAGAGTTTAGTACGCTGATCATCAACAGATGAGGTGGCTGTGTATTTAGGAACTTAACACCTCCACTTCCTTTATAGGTATTCACAATGAAAGCACCCTGTTCAGCAGAAAATCTGTGATTTCTGCTCAGTGAAATTGTTGTTTTATACCAGTTGTAGATTTCTGTGTCATTAAAAGTAAGACTGATCAGTGCACTCTCGCAAATGGTCCAGCACTTTTTCCTAGGGATCAGGCATCAAGTTTTATGTAGGTTAAGAGTTTCTCATTTTCCATAGTCTCCTTCTGCATTACACACAGTTTTACAAGAAGTCAATATAAAAACGTTTCTTTATCTTGCCTTTTGTGTCAGTGTTTAGTATCTTTGGTTTTTGGTTGTACAGCTGTCAAACCAAAGAACATTTAACAGGGAAAAGACTTTCTTTGTCTGGGACCAAGTGATAAAGCATAGGTTTAGTGATTTTTCACAACAGGACATTCTGTGACTGGTTAATGTATTGCAGAGGAAAGCTAGGAAGCCTCTTTCTTTTCCTATCTTCGTTTTTTTTTTAATTATTATTTTTATTCATGTGGTTGCCTCAGTACCCTAAATACTCCTGTGTCAGCAATTAGCAGGAGCAGTGTTTCATTAATCCATCAGATCTCTGATGCGGCACATTCTAAGGCCAAGAGATAATAGGGTATCATTTGTTTAAACCTCAGGATTAGCCTCTGATGGATCAGGCTGCAGTGTGTCATTTACAGCAATGGTGGTAGAACTGTAAACTAAAGCAGATACATGGTGTGTGGTTGATACCCTTAAAATCAAGCAAAAGCTCTGTTGTCTTGTACTTCTAAGCTGATAAACATCACATAACTCACATAAATTTGAGGAATAGCTGTGTTATTTTAGATAGTGTTTATAGTTCTCTTTTGTATGAAACACTTAATATATAGCCGTAACACATCTGATATCAAATTCTCACTGAAAGAAGCTTTGTTTTGTTTTTCATGATGTTAATGTAGATGCATTTAACTATTATTAATGCAAAAATTCATTCAAAATGTCTGATGTTTATAAAGCACAGTAGTTCTATTGAACCAGAGGAGTTTTTATATTCCTTATAAGCTTTTAGAATGAGATGTTTCATTTCTGTTCTGAAGCATGAGCCTTTAAAAATGACAACTGTTCAAAAAGCTAGCAGTTGATTTAATTTGTAACTTACCCAGTATATTGAACTTGCAGATTATTGTGCTCTTATATTATAGAGATAAAAGGATTTATAGGTACTTTCTCCTTTTGATTGAGTAGTACTTTCAGAAGAGCACTGTAAGTGCAGTAGTGGCTGAAGTGATAAACTTTGCAATCCTGTTTGGCTCCCATGTGGAGACAGGAAGGGTAGAGACATCATACAGGACTGAATGGCAGATAGCAACTTGTCTACAGTATAATCACCTTCAGGCATGAGTGAGTTCCAATTCCCCTGTATTGACAATATTAGTTCCATTATCAAGAAATACCGTGCTGCACAGAGCTGGGAGACGTTGTCCACTGTCATCAGCTAGTTTTTGCCTGCCTTTTCTAATGCTCAGGGTATCTGGCTACTTCTTGTTGCAGGTTGTCCACTGGTTTTGCTTCCAGGTTCACTGGCCTCTTCAGTATATTTTGCTTTTTAAGTGAGTTGGTTGGAATTCAAGCCTCACAGAAAATGAGGAGCTGAGGGCTTCCTTTTTATTCTGCTGCCAGAACAACATAGCCTCCAGTGAGTCATGACCTATATATTTAAATCAGCTTGCCGAAATGTACTCTTGCCTTGTCTTCCAATACTGGAAGGGTTGTGGGGATTTAATTGAAGGCAGTCCTATCCTGGTCCTTGCTAGGGCCAAACAGATCCCTGCTTGGATGCAGTCTAGAGGTGGGTGGGAAAGATGCAAACATATTTGCTTTCCTTTTTTATCTTGAAATGTATCACCTGATGTGATGGCAAAACTACCCTGCAAAGCCAAAGACGACTGGAATTTTGTTTGTATTTATTTCAGTCGTTATGTACCCTTAATTGGAAATTAGCAGCAGCTGCTTGAACATTTTACTATTAGACTGAACTGTCTGTTGAGGTCATTGACGTCACATGGTGGTCCTCTGCACTTCTGAGTGGTTAGACTGGGTATAGTGGCACTACTTCTGCAGAAATTGTTATTGATAGACATGTTACTTTTTATAGGTAGACCTAAAGATACTTCAAATCAGAACCCTACTGGAATAAACATAGTCATTAAAAACTTGAACGATGCAGAAAACACCCAGAGCACCTCCAGGTAGATGAATAAAGGCAGCCGGCCATCTGACATGAGAGAGCTCTGTTCAGCAGAGATATATTTATTAATTTTTAGTTATATGCTCGTGGTATAAAAATTGACCATTTAGGTGAACTTCTTAACTGTAGTAACAAATGCCCAAAAAATAATTCCATTGTGAAAATCTTTTTGTTCTTCTGTGCTCTGGGCTAATGGCAACTTTGCAATATACCTGGAAAATTAGAAATACCATGTTAATTGTTCATCTGTTATGTACCTGGAGATCTGGCTGTAGCATCACATGTACTGCGCCTTCAGTAGTGTGACTTTTGAAGAAAAGGCAGCTTTCAGATAAATAAAGGTCAGACTACTTTGGGATTGTGTTGGTGCCATAGGTAGGCAGTGTAGCTGCGTTTTCTGGTGTATGGGCTGTGGAGTTCTGCACAGAGTTTAAAGTGATTTCTTACTGTGAGCTTCAGCATCAGCTGTCTAATGTGGAGGAGAGACAGACGTGAATGGTTATTTCAGTGTTCGCAATACAAGGAAAAATGAGTACTGTTATTCCACCATGACCATGTGAAGCACAAAGTGGACTTGGATGTAGTTTCTGTGTTGTCTTTCTAACTTCGGTCTGAAATGTTTTATACCTTAACTCTTTCTTTTTGTTGTATGTGAATTTTTTTTCTTCCCCTTAGCAGAAGGACACAGGAAGAAATAGTCAGTGTAAACTGGAGTGGATTAGACATGTGCCAGCTATGATGTCCAGTTTAATGGATTCCGTATTTTTGAATAACAGGCCCGTGTTATCGTATATAAAGATGAAATTATAGTATTTTGGTTTTCTTCCCTCTGTAAAACATAGTGATTTTAATCTTTAAACTTGCTGACTTTACCTTCTAATTCATTTTTTCTTGTTGCAGTTTCCTTCTGTAATTTCTTCAGTGGGTGATTACAGTCTTCCTGATGTGCAGTGTTTCCATATAGCACTCTAGTTGTATTCTGTGAGACTTTTCAGTCTGGAAGTGATTAGTTTATTGTGCTGGACTGCTTGTTTTCCAAGTTACTCTTTTTGAATGATTCTGGTTGAATTGTGTTCTTTCAGTCCTTGTCCTCTCCAGCTCTCCCATCTTTCTTGTCTTGGTGAAACACTCTATGATGAATGTATGCTACGAGTAGGTAGAAGGAAAAGCAGTGTTCATTCTACAGATTTTGCATGAGGGCCCTGAGAGCAGACTGTCATAGCCCTCAGTAGCTCTGTCTGTCTGCATGAGTCTGTACAGTAAATTCATCTTCATTGTCACCAAAACCCCAAGAGGGTTTGGTTTCTCACAGATGCCTACCCCAACCCAAAAGCTGTTCTCTTCCATTCTGTGTTCATTTGCAGAGCAACTCACAAGAGCCCTGGGGATTTCTCTGACATTAAAAAATATGAAAAAAAAAAAAGCTACAGAGTGACCTTTTATTAACTAGAACATTGAGCAACTTATCAGAGCTGCTGGGGTAAAAGCAACACCATGGTTAATTCAAATTTAAGATTGGTATGGGTGCATTTTCAGTTTTGTGTGTGCCCTTATGCACTGGCTGGCTGTAGTTTTCCTGATAGGAACCCTTAGCTAAAGCTTTGGAGAGATGATCCAGGCTTGCAGAACAGTTGATCGATAATGGTTTATTTTTTAAAAAAATAGATAAACATCCCAGCAGAATATTTTTATGATCAAAATATGAATATACTGGAAAATCTATGAGGATTGTTTTTCATTGGAATGAATAAAAAAGCTGCATTTCCTCATTTGGCTATTTGAAATCCTTTCTTGGCTTCATTGATTGGCATTCTGGGGCCAGGAGTGAGAGTCCCTTTTTCATTTAGAAAACCAGGGCTGTTTTGAGAGTGAGTTGCTCTTTCTATGATTACTGGAGTTAGAAGGAAAGACTGAGCAGGTTGTCTTTTACTTGTATCTTATGGGGCTTTCTCTTCCCTTCAAATTAAATTATTTTTATATCATAGGATCATTGCAAATTCACATGACCTGAGGCAATCTGACCTGTGGTCAATGATGATCATACTGTTAAGACAGATATATAGTTATGGTGGGATGAGGGTGAAGGTGAATTACTTTTAAATTTGGGATGTTATTTCTGCACCTGGGAATAAGCCACTAAATAAGAAACAGTCTTATTGCATGTATCCAGCAGAACTCTATCTTCAAAGCTATTTGGCTTTAAAAAAAAAAAAAGAAATTTTTCTCTGATGGATGGTGAATCAATAATCCCCTGCTGTAGATGAAGTGTTCCATAAAGAAGCTCCATCCTAGTAGAGTAAATGGAGATCAGTCCTGCTAGGAGAGAAATCTTGTCTCATAAGTCACTGAGGCTGCTTACTACTTCTTCTCCCTCTTGGCCCCTGTCCTGTTTCTTCCCATTCTTTTCCACAGAGAATATTGTGCTGGTGGAGATAGAATGGCAAACCTCACTGCGTTACTACATTTACTCTCGTTTTGTGAAAGGGAATCTTGAGATGCTGTTGGGGGATTCCTTAAAAATTATTTTGTCTTTAGAAGTCTCTTCCCATGCCCTCTTCCCCTAAATGTTATCAGTGACCCTTACACACCATATTTTGCCATGTCTGCTCGTGCAAAAGCAGAGTCCTGGGAGGAGATAGAAAGAGGCAGTGAGAAGTAGAGGGGCTGCTGAAAGGCCAAACACCCCAGCCTTAAAGCATCAGAGACTGGGTAGTTTAGAAGGTAGATAATTAAATTTAATTTTTAACCTTATTTTTTTTTCTTTCTTTTGGGAGGGCAGGGAGGGTATGGGCTGGAAGGGGGAGAAAGTGTTCAATCCCTGTATTAGCCATTGTCTTGAAGTGACTTTATTATGTTGTATCCCCTATGGCCACTCTATGCCCAGACACGATTCCTGTGCCTTTCTGTGTCTTTAAAACTGGGTGTGAAAGAAAGAAAGAAAAAAAAAGCGCCAGACGAACTTCTCAAAGCAGTTTTTGCTCCAAGGTCACTCCTACTCCTCTGTGAGTTTCTGTGGCAGCAAGAGCAGAGGAAGCACCCTTTTCCTGCTTTTCAGCCAGCTTTCAGCTCTGTTTTCTCCAGAGAGAGATGGAGACTGAAACTTTCTTTTCCTTGGGACTTCAGCTTCTTCTTCTTTTCTTCTGGAACTGTGCAGCAGCACCAAAATATCATCTGGGAGGCTCGGAGGGGGCCCAAGCTGAAAACCCAGCTCCGAAGAGGAGAAGAGAGACCACACCCACAGAAGGACTCTACAATCTTCCCAGGTTTCTCTCCCCAGCGAGATGTTTTATTATTTAGCATTATTCTTCTGTTCCCATGTGTTTGTTAAATAAATAGGTTTTTTTCCTTTATTTTCCTCTGAGGAATTTCTTCCCGAACCTGGTGGGAGAGGGGTGGCTGAAACCTGCCTTCTATCAGAGGACGTTCAGATTCGGACGTTCCTCCTAATTTGTCTCAAACCGGGACAGCCGTTCATTTAAGGGTTTAACTTGATGATTCTGTGGATCCCTTCCAATTTGGCATATTCTGTGATCTGTGATGGTCTTACTTGGTATCACACCAAATTATTGAATGGTGAGGATGAAGATAAATAGAGATACACACATTGTATTTGTGTTACAAGCACTGTGTCTGTAAGTGGAAATGGCCACAATTCAAGATATTGGGACAATTTGCATTTAAAAACAAAAAACCAACAAAATAAAAAAAAATAGATAGAATTTGCAGTCTGCATCTTCCACTGCTATCTCCTGATGGGATCAGATAATAGGAATAACAGCGCAAAAATCAGAAGCAGTGTGTAAATAGCCCTTTCTTTGAATTACTCTCCATTTAAGCAGTTCCTACATCTCTTAATACCTATAAATAGGTTGAAAATTCCTGCAGTATTACATATGTTGACAAACTAAGCTTTATGGTTTTTTTCATGCTTGTACTAAACAACACTGTTAGAGGAATCCAGAACAAATATTCATGCTGTGTGACAGTCTTCCACCAACTGTTTTATTTCCTGTTTATATATGGATATTAGGTTGGAAGCTGTGCTCATCATGTAGGGGAGAAGGTGAAAACATGGCCTGGCTTGGCACAGAACCCTGTCAGAATTAAACAGTCAGCTTCTGAGGTCTGTAACAGCTTTAAAGCCTGCCCCTTTGCCAAGGTTTAACCTATGCCAACAACTACTTAAGTTTCTGGAGGCTATTCAAAAAAATCTTGTTGATTCTGATGCAGTTGCCCTAAAGACAGTAAAGACTGTGCTAGGTACAGGTTGTCTTGATTCCTGCTTAAAGCATCTGGCAAATTGGGCATGACTCGCCAGAGCTGGTGTGTTTTCAGCATCCCTCTCACCTACACTGTCTGTTCATAAATTACCAGCATATGCTTGCCTGGGCTCTGGTGATTTGTTATGAGAAGAGGACACTAATTCTGCTGGAGTATCAGTAGGCTCTGCTGTAGCACAATATCTAGTTCTAAATATGTTGCATGTAAAACCCAAAATCCTTGTCATGTGATGGATGTAAAGTTCAGGTCTCAGATGCTTTAAACTATGTTCTTACTGTGCTGACATTTAATTGGATGGTAGCCTGGATGTGAGGTTTCATAGAACTGTAGTAGATCTGGGATGCTTCTGAATGTAAAATTACAAATTTTTGTGTTGTTGATTTTTGATGACTGTACAAGTTATATAACATGATTTTTCAAGTTGTAAACTGGCTGTGAGTGAAAGTCTTTACTGGAGATCTTAAACAAAATGCAGTTGGTTTAATTAATTAACTGTGTACTTAACGAGGACTCTCTATAATAAAAACTTGGAGTGCAAGACCCCAGTGTGGCTTAGACTACAGTAAGCGGTTGTGAATTTTAGGCTCTCTTAATAAAATACTGCCAGATCTGGGCTTTGTGTCTGTGGATGACTGAGGGATTTTACTATTGTAAACGTTCTGGAATATTTAATATTAATAATGTGCCTTCATTTGTAAATTATTCTTAGAAAATGTAAAAATAACTCTTTAAAATCTCCACTTATAAGAAAGATTTAAAATAAACTCTAAATCACTATTCTTTGATGAAGTAGGATATAATCCTCTTTGTATGCTTTTGTGATATAAAAGAGAAACAGCCATTCTGAATTTAACACTCATAGACCTCTTCTGTTTGTAATGTGCTCAGACACCCAGCATCACATGTAAAAATAAAATTTAAAAAGGAAAACAAAAAAAGGCAAACCAGAACTAGGATAAACTGCTTATCATTATGTGCTCATGATCCTACTGTTTTTAGAAGTAGGTCGTTTGTGGTCTTTCAGTCAGAATTGCTGCTCATTGAGAACAGTGAATATGCTACCTGTTAGCTTGTCTCCTATTTGTCATTGTGAAGCAGGAGAGATGAAATGACATGTCGTAACTTTAGCATGCTTCTATGTCTTTTCTCATTTTTAACTATTTTGATCAACTTCTGTTATTCCAGTCCTTTCTTAATGACAGTAATGGCAATGCTGCTTCTCTTTCTTACGTTTCCATTAGGACATCCTTTCAAATTTTAGCCTATATTTCTCTTTCATGGTCAGATGGTCATTTGGGCCAGCTGTTTTCAATCAGTCACTTATCTCTCAGCATCAATCTGCGTGAAAAATGGGACAAGTTGGTGTACTTGAATATGTATCCCCTCCCATGCTGTGATCCCCCCTGAAAATGCCTGTAATCATTGTTCTATCTTTTTTTTTGGGGGGGGAAAGAAAGGTATAGTCTTTATTTTTGAAGGCTGCAAGTCATGTTGGATTTCAGTTTCTGAATTTTACATTGACAGGAGGCAGATTGCAGTGAAGACCATAAACTGACAGTTTAGGGCAAGCATGCTATTGCCTGAGGCAGTCAGGGATGTAGCCCACTCCATCCTTCTGACTTAGGACATTCATCCCTCCCGAGGTTCCTTGTCCTTTCTGATGATAGATTGAGAAAGACAAGCAGCACATGGGTAGACAAACACCTCACCCAGGCACTTGGTGCCATTTAACAGTTTCTTCCTGCATTTGACATTTTCATTTCCCTTCTTCACCTCGCTCATCACTAACTGTTTGGGTCTTGTTTTCTGTACACAACACTAATAGAGAATGACAGAATACAAATACAAGCTCCACTACTCATTTTATATGCAGTATATTCTAGCAAAATTATATAGGAAAGCTCAACAGCTGAACCATGAAAGGAACACTTAAGATTTAATTGACATTGACCTTATGCAACTATCATTCAGAGTAAAGTGTTGGGGGTTTGGTTGGTTTTGTTTTGGTTTTGTTTGAGTGGTTGGAGTTTTTTCCTTGTTTTTTAATGAAGCATCAATACCCGAGAACGTGCAGGTATTTAAATTATTGCTCTGTAATTATTTTCTGAGTTTACTACCGTCACAGTACCACTATCAAAAATACCAAACCTATTAGAAATCTACAGTCACGTATTCTATCACATGCTTTGAGTGTGGATGTATCACTGAAGTCATTCTTGGGAAAGAAAGTATTCCCTTTGAATAGGAAATAATGTTTATCTACTCAAACCCACTGAAGGTACAAATGGCAGTGATAAGGGTGAATTAAAAGAAAATGAAACTTCTGGTGTTCTGCTTCTTCTCCCTGCAGATGCTTCAGTGTGTGGTGTAGACCATTTTATGGAGCTGCGGTAATGCACTTTCTGGATGTAGTTCAGAGAATTTTAAATCCAGTTTTAGAGGTTTATTTAAGCTGAGGGGATCCACCTGGAAGCTAAAGGCCAGACAAACTGTAGCCTGCTCAGTCATAAAGTGAATGTGTGAGCTTTTGTATTGTTTTGTATGGTTGAAAATACTGGGAAGCAGCAGAAGCACATCTGCTGTGGACTTGGATTGCTGAAGATCTTGGCAATGCAGGCTCATTTACTTGGGGATCATGAAGAGCTGTATTGGCTTTGCAGAACAAAGATGTGTGTATTCTTGTATATCACTGTAGCCCTCCTTACTCTAACAGGGGCATGTCTTAAGAAAAACTGTGATAAAAACTTAAGCTCCTTGGTTTTGGGTTTTTGGGGTTTTTTGGTGATTTTTCTTTTTGTTTGGTTGGGGGTTTTTTTTCTTTTTTTTTTTTCTTCATGCAAGATACAGTTCTTCCTCTGTATACAACACAATTAAGGTTAAAACTTGTTTTTGTGGGGAAGTTATGTGCCAAAATGTATCAGTCTGGCTAGGTCTTCATTCTCAGATGTCTATATGTTTATGCTGTTTAATCCTCTTGCACACTGAGCTGCCATGGGACAAATTGTGAAGACAAAGAAAGGTTTGGACTTTGCATAGATACTGCAGACTTGTACATCTTTCTTTTCTCTCTAATCCACTGTTCTGGAAAATGTGAAAATTCTCATAAAGTCTGCTATTACACTGAGAAACTTGTTACACTGAGTTATGAAGCTCTGCTGACCGCTGTGACAGATTTGGTTCTCCAACTTTATTTTATGGATAAAGACTACATGTGAAATCATACGTGTTCCCAAAAGGATAATGCTAGTGCCTGTTTCATATTAATGCAGGAAAGCTGTTAATTGCAAAGTATAAAAAGGAATATCATGAGCATTTGCAGATGCTTTGCTGAGAGTTAAAAAAGAATAGTATGGCATATTCCTTCAAGAAGAAAAAAGGTTAATTTTTTATAATCATCTAAAATGTTACTCATAAATTTTCCAATTTCTCTGCTACTTAGCTGCAATACATTATTTAGAACATAAAAGGTATTAATTTGAAAGACTGATCTCTAGATAAGCCAGCTTTCCTTTTTAATAGACCATTTAAAGTACAGGGTGCCTTGCAAGAGTTTTGCAGATAATATTTCTTATTTCATTAAAATAATTACTTATTTCAGATTGTATTATTCCAGACATTTGTACTCTGAGGAGGAGTACATGATAGGATTTAGACTTCATATGTGGTGACACAGCACCAGGTTCCTAGGTGTAAAATCTGGATTTCTTTTGGTAAATTATTTGGTTTAGTTCTTAGTATTTATTTAGTAAAATACTGCATGCCATAAATGTGTCAAACCTTTTTTGTGTTGACTGACTTTTGGTTTAAAATATATCCCCCCTTAAGCATTTCATCTTTGCTTCCTTACAAACATGAATTAAAAATGTTTTCTTGTCTACTAGCTGTTTTTCCTCTGCTTTAAGGCATGTTTATCCTGAAATGTGCAAACGAGGGCAGGATATTAGATTTGCTTAATCATAGATGCTTTAATCAGACAAGCATGATTTTCTTGTGCATTTGTGTTTAACTTCGAGAATACAGAGATTTACAAAATTACCCTCTTTAATGAGTAATACCTGAACAAGAAAATAAAACCAGTCTCTCTCAAAATCATAATTCTGAATTCTTAGGGAGGTAGCAAAAATTGGTGTTGGTTTAGAAAGAAAGTTTCAAGTCTAGTATTTTTCTGTAGGCATATGATTCTCAGTACCCTATGCAAATAAAACTTCTGTGAAGTCTTCAGTTACCAAAAGTTTGCTTACTTGATTTACTCTCTTAACTGGTTTCTTAAATAGTTTCCTATTTGGAAGACAAAGGTTACCTGCAAGTATTAAAGCATCCTTCATCTTACTCTTGTTTGGTGTTACCATGCTTCAAATCCAAAAACTTGTTGGCATTTGCTGCCTGTTTGTGTCTCGTTTCAGGGGCTGACTTGTCTTTCCTGAGAAAGACCTTGACCAATGACTGGCACTTTACTGGATCTTCAGGATTCAGTGGACCTCTATGCTTTCTGATATCCCTCTGCTTCCTTATGATTTCTAGCATAGGTAGTTGAAGACTGGCCAGTACTTTTTTCAGGGGAAAAATATCATATGAAATGATGATCCAGTTCACTGGAGTTTTTCATGTGAAATAGCCATGTAGGTTACAAGATTAACAAATTTCTTGAATGTCCACTTACTCAGTGAGAACAAAAAATTAGTATTTCTGTAAGAAATTCCACACTGTTTGAGACCATCTCTGTCCTATAAAATAGAAAATGCTTAACATGAAGTGTTACTTTTCTCATTACAGCTGCAAATACAGGCGATAAAGGACGATGCTGTGTTGCACTTTTTTTTTTCAAACTACACAACACAACAGGCATTCACTTAAGGTTAAGCCAGATCTTTGTATTTAATGCTCCTTTTATACTGGCATTTGCTAGGATATGGTTGAACATGGTGGTTTTTGGTCTTACCATTTCTCCCCCTGACATTCCCTTTCTGCTACAAGGGTATGAAATCAGCTAAGATATACTGTCATGAGATTCATTACATGGAACAGCATCTCCCTCTCTCTCTTCTTCTCATGCATTCAAAGTAATATGCAGGGATATCTGGCCCGCAGAAATTTGTTCTAGCTATTATAAGTGTATAACTAATAGTGATGAAGTTTTCTTGTGGTATGCCATTAGAAATAGATGACAGGGAAGGGTGGGTTAATCTGATTGCCTGCATAGCTGATTCAGAATTAAAGCAGAATGTTAAGTTTTCCTGCTTTTCCCCCCATTCAAAATTAACTTGTTTTTTTCCGCATTTATATCACGAGTTCGTGCTGTGTAGCTGTGTTTGTTTCCTTGAGTTCCTTGAATGGGTCTCTGTATTAAGAATCTTGAACGTTTGTTTCACTTACAATGAAGGAGGTACTAGAGCTTTGATTATGACACTAGATAGTGTACTTCAGCGTTATAAGCAACTTAAGCATATGCCTGGATATGATGTAACATATGTTGTGGAAGGAAAATTTTATATGTAATCACTCTTACAGCAAAATGGAAAACAATAAAGTCAAGAAAGGACATCTGGAATCATGTTCTCTGGCCAGTGACCTTTACTTTTTCAA
The DNA here is from genome assembly GCA_013400235.1 of Oriolus oriolus. Taxonomy (NCBI): domain Eukaryota; kingdom Metazoa; phylum Chordata; class Aves; order Passeriformes; family Corvidae; genus Oriolus; species Oriolus oriolus. The sequence goes on from VXBT01006100.1 coordinate 1,349,301, forward strand.
AAAGGAAGTTGATGTACTTCTGAAATATATCAGCAGCTTCCAAGTAGGGTAGATATTGCTCAATGCCCTTTCCAGGCAGGGCTAAGGGTTACTAAGTTTTGTTATTGGTGTAGTACCAACTCTGTTTATAAAAATCACTATTTTTGGTATGTGCTCAGTAATTTAATGTGCTGCTAGGATGAAGGTAGGCAAAATGCTTAGTGTTACTGGAAGATCTTGAAAAGAGAAGGTATGAGGGATACAGTAGTCCAAGCTCAAAAGGTCATGTTTTTGTTGGAGAGAAGCAAAAGTATGCAATAGCAGGAGATGCAGGATGTTAAATACAAGGGAAGTTATTTTAAGAGGAGAATTTCGAGTCTTTTTTTCTGTGGTATTTTGAACAGGCACTTTTTTTTTCTCACATCTTTGACGCCAAATTTGTGTCCAGACTACCCTTTTTCTTCACAGAAGGAATACACATACTTGGCATACAACAGCTTCAGAGCAGGTTTGAAGCACATGTCATCTGTATGTACAGTTGAACTGGGTTTTGGTAGTTGCTACAAAATTTAGCGACTCTTGATTCTCCTCCCTTGTGGGGTTCCCTTGGTTGCTTATGTTCTCTTTGCCCTAACTCTTTTGCCTGGCATACTGGCAGTGTCATCTGCTTCCTTCTCTGTCTTGAGAGAGCTGAGCTGTTGAGATATAATTAGCAAAATGTAGTGGGTGGAAGATGGAGCTATGTCAGTGCTTTGGATGGTTGTCAGGAACATGTTGCTTTTTTTTTTTTAATTTCTAAGGAACTTTGTAGTGTACTTTGAAGATGGGTTCAGACGTACAAGTGAAATATGGATAAAACAACAAACTCCAATCTGTGAATTAAAAGGGCACAGGAACATAATGGGGATACTTTGGAGATACACAGTTTAAGTGGAGAGCAATTCATAAATAAACGTACAGGCTTTGAAATACTCAGTTTCTGTTGTTGGGTTATTATTTCTACTGCATCTTGATAAGAGGAAAATGTGCTGTAAAAAACAGTAAATGTGCTGGAAACAAAGAAAGCTATAAAAATTTTACTTTAAAGGCCAAAATTTTTACAAGGCGCCAGTATTGTGAATGGCTAATTTACACATAAAGACTGAATTGTATTTTGCAGAATGTCTTTTGTTCTAGTTTATCTCTGCATACAGTAGTCCTCTAATCATTAAATATAGTTTAGTTATGCTGGAAGACAAAGTACTGGGTGTTTACAAATCTGCACAATGATCTTGAGAGGAAAGAATGTGTAGTCCTATTGTATTCTTGCAAGTGCCTTTTTTGTCTTTGGTTAAGACTAAAATTCACTGTGGCCAAAAAAAAAAACAAAGGCTTTTTGCATATTCTTGGGAGTTTTTTTTGGTATGTGTACAATGAATTATTTCTTGGCCAACAAGATTTTCAGTAGAATGGTATATAATTGTTTTAAATGCTCCCCATATATTCCACTGTGTCAGAAAATATTATGCTGCAATTATGAGTCGGGTTTTTGTTCTTGAAACAATATTGTACTTCTAAAACTAGAGCGGGGTGCTCAGAATGGTTTGGGTTTGGGCTGCGCAACATAATTCGTATGCTGCTGGGAAAAAGAGGATCTTGCCCTTACCAGAATTTAGTCTCAAGTGCCTTAAAAATTTAATCACTGTAAAGATCAATATATAAAGTAGTTAGTCAATATTTCGCAAAGCTTAAAGGAAGCTTGCAGTTACAAGATTTTAATGAATTATTGAATGCCACTTGCGGGAGAGAGATTTAAATAAACTAAAAATACTTTTCCTTTCTTTTTTTTGTGGAGTGCGTTGCTCCGTTAAGAGAAGCTTAAGGTATCCTAAGGCAGAAAGACTGTGCAGAAGTCACTTACCAGGCATGGTTTGCCCCAGAATTATTTGGAATGATCATATTATAAATGCATAGACTTTCAGGGCTACACGTAAACTGCATGCCATCTCATAAATTATTCATAATAGCCCACAGGTATAATTATTCAGAGAAGTGAAAATGAAGGAAATTACTTCCTATTAATGTTTGCTTATTCAGATAAATATTTTACTTATTTTTATTCAGATTTTAATCCTAAATTATCTGAGTCCGGCTCACATAATATATGTGTACTTTGCAAGCACTGTCTTGTGATATAAAACCATGAAAGATGCATAAATCTTTCTTGTTTCTATTTCTTCACCAAATTATATACTTTATTTCACTCCTCTTGGTTGTGTTTTCAAACAACTTCCTCCTGTATTTCAAGTGCAGAATACAGACTTGCCATATTCTGACATGAGCTTCAGTGCATTACAGGATTTAAGAAGGGTGCCGAGGTTGATGAAAGTGGCGCTCTCCAAGCTGCCATGTATAAAATATGAGTGTCGTATATGGAAAATAAAAGCCTCTGCATGAAAGAATGTCAAGGAGAACAAAATTGCTTTAGGTCTTACTCTGCAAACAGGCATATATACAAATGGTTCTGCTAATGTGAGTAGTCCCATTGAATCAAATTAATCATGTTTGGTGTTTAAGATAAGGACTCCTCCAACCTCTCTAGAACAAGTGTGAAATTTATTACAGATCTTTCTCTGCTTTGCAATAGCTGGAGTAGGCAATGTCCATGTTGTCTCTCAGCCATTTTAAAAATCACCACCGAAGAAGAGAAAAATTATCTCTATATATTTCTTTTTTTAAAATCAATTTTGGCCACTCTATTTTTTGATTTTTATAGTGTTTCTGTGAATGACAGCAGCCTTGAGTTGTCATAATTTTTTCAAGTATGACAAAGAGATAAAACTAATTTTTAAATCTATTCCATTGTCTGCTCTTTGCTTCTTTTGAAGCATTATCTTCTATTTGTAGTTAGAGCAGAGCATGGAAAATACGTTCTTCAGTTAACATAAAATCAAGCACCCCAACTCAGTCAAAAGAGCAAGGAGATTGAATTATTTCTTTTGACTTCATGTGTTGAGATCAGACAACTTGTGTAATTTTAGTTGTTTTAGCTTTTCTAGTTGATAGTGGTAAGAGACTTCTTGTAGATTCACGCATCTTATTTTTCCTTGACTGCCTTCCATAGTATGGGGGTGAATTAGCTTACACAGTTACTGTCTACTCTTTATTATAGAGAGGTTGTAAATTACTAACTTAAATAATGGCTTTTAGAGAGCTGAGAGGCAGTGAGTGGTTTCATTGGTATTTTTGCAGTCCAAGCCATTGGGAATCCTCTTCAGATGCGGTGCTGCTGCTGCACGGTGTCAGCACCACTTTCATTATTGAGCTCCTATAAAGCAGAAATAAATGGGTGGTCTTTGCTTTCTCGTGATCTGTCCGTGATCCCTCCATAGGTTGAATTAAAATGCATGTAATTCTGTATTTTGATGAAAAAACTTTTCTTTGCATGTTGGTATCTACACAGACTAGTAAATAATGCAGTAACTCTGGAGGGTCTCAGTATCAAAGCTATCAAATTAATAATGATGTATAATGGTCTTGGAAAATGGGACAAGGAATAATGGCTTTAAACTGGAAGAGTGTAGGATTACATTCGATATTAGAAAGAAACTAGAAAAAATTATTTATTACGAAGGCGGTGAGGCACTGGAACACGTTGCCAAGAAAAATTGTGGATGCCCCACTCCTTCAAGTGTTCAAGGTGAGGTTTAATTGATCCCTGAGCAATCTACTCTAATGGAGGGTGTCCCTGTCCATGGCAAGAGAATTGGAACGAGATGATCTTTAAGGTCCCTTACAATTCAAACCATTCTATGATAATTAGGCTTGATCAGTTGCAGTTGATACATGTTGGTCTGTATAAACGCTTACCTCTGAATTTTAAAATTCTGAAACTATTCACTTAAGTAATTTTAAAGTTAATCAAAAGCTTCAAAAGAAAAAAAAAAAGACTGATACTCAGAAGTAGTCACCTTGCTGTAGTTCTTATTTCTTTGTGAACTGCAACGGTCTTGGTTTAGTAGAGTTAGAATTGCATGTCCTTTCTTGGGGAATGGGCTGCACTGAGCTGGTCATGGCAGATGCAGTAGGAAAGCTCCAGATGCAATGATGCATTTCAACCACGGTGGGTATTAGGTAGGATAGCACTGTATCATTGAAACCAGCAACTCCCACAGACTTTGATGGAAGAGAACATAAATGAGGGTGAAAAAAGACTGTGTGATAGAAATCCATCTGCTCTTACATCTTTACCTCATCAATTATGAACTCTTTGTGTTTGCATTCAGGGACTTTAACAGCCCCTCACGATACATCTCCACCCTGTGCTGTCTTCTCTCATTCACACAGATGAGCTGGTGCCAGCTTCCATCATCAGATGAGTAAAACTGTGGATGTCAGTTTGTGTGACAGTTTATCCATCTATGTTCGCTCCATAAACCTCATTGTCAGTAGATGGCTGTCATCAAACTTGGATATGAAAATGTGGATGTAAATAAACAGTCAAAGAATTTCGTGCTGGCAGTGAGATTCAGAGACTTTTTGTAGAAATAGCTTCAGACTCCTGAATCCCTAAGCCAGTTGACTCAGATCCACTAAATTTTGCAAACATGAACCTCTGGGGAGCAGACAGTCTGTTCCAGTCTGGAATACCTCCGAGGACTTTCCACAATATCTTTACATTTCACTTGTATGAAACTAAACCCCAAAAACTTACCATTAACACTATGAACAGGGTCATGTTAGCACTGTGTGATGTTACCAGACCAACACACGGGAGGAGGATGGAGCCAGAGCTCACACTGGAGAATGTCTTGATTCTCAGCTCAGCTATCCCTGAACAGTCTTTGTCAAATGGTACAGAATTCTGCCTTCTCATCTTATTTCATGACCTTTAGGTGATTTTTTCTCCACTTCCTTTGTGTATCACTCTATTCCCTGCACCATCTCCTTCTTCCACTCCCTGCTTTATCATTTTCCATATTTCTGTATTTTGGGGAAAGCTTGGTCGTAGCAGAGTTTGGTCAACGGTGTCTGTGTTTGAACTGTGTTGAATTTCAGCATTTGAGGGCTGTTCACATTTCTCCTGGAGTTACAGATAGAAGGAGGATAGAGTCAACCTGGCATAGTTGGATACTTGATATATCTGTTTTTGTTGTCAAATGTTGGAGTTTTTTCTGACATCAGGATTTGTCAAATTGTCCCTTTTGATAGGTGTTTTGAAGAATTCCCAGTATTTTAGAGTCTTAGTCTGCTGTTGAGGGTGTTGGTTCTTGAACAGGGACTCCATGACTGTTCTTCCTGTTGTGCTTAAGCTGATGTGAAGGGTATTAGTAAACTGATTTTTCTTGAATGAATGAATAAATGAATGAATGAAATCTTACTCTTTTTTTGGTACTGTTACCTGAAGTCCATTATAATCAAATGTCCTACTTCTTGTTTGATTTTTTCCTGGGTTTCCCTGCTGCATTTTACAAACTTTTCTGTAAAACCTCAGAAATGTAAAATGTGCCACTAGATAGGGCATACAGAACAACTCATATGTGCAACTTAAAAAAACCCAATCAATTCAAGAACCTTGATTATAACACATTTCTAATTTTAGGAATATAAAGAAAATGGTTACTCAGTTCTTTTCCTTAAATGAAATCCTTTTGGGGAAAGTAAAGGGTATTTTAAAAATGCACGGCATAGGAACAGTTTTTTAGATTTTTCTAAACTTTAATGAAATGTGAAAGTTCATCCTTGGGCATTGAAATCTTATTGTGCCTTGGTCCAGTATCTCTCATTTGTCCACTTCTTTTTCTTTCCTCTTCACTTTAACAAGTGATCACGTGCACTAGCTAAATGTCTGATAAATCTCCAGGCGAAGCTGGGTTGACTTGTGTGGAACTGACTTTAAAAATATTTGATGGAACATTGCTTCAGTCTCTGAATACTTGTCAGCTTAGATTTATTACAGCTGCTCCCACTACAGAGATGTGCACTTTGGTCCTTAGGGATCTTTCCCTCTCTTTTGCCGTGTAGTCCCAGCTATTGCGGTGTCACAGTCGATCAATTATTCACTTTGACACTTTTGAGTCCAGCAGAACACTGGGTGGAGTAACATCACCGTGACTTCTGGGTTACTTTTCCCTTGTAGGTGGGAGTGTGTTGAGGTTTTTGAAGGAAAGTGCTTTTTCATTGATGGGGTTTTTTGTTTGCCTGTTTGTTGGGGTTTTTTAAGTGAATGTGTAGATGCTACATTGTATTCATTCAGGAAAAAAATGTTCCAGTGTCTTCTGAAGGTTCACGTAGTGCATATCTGTGAAATAAGTGCGTCGAGTATCAACAGCTTTCCTTAACAGATACCTTTTCTCCATCTGTGTTTTATGTTGTCATAGCCTGAGTTTCTGAATGCAGAGGTGGATAGCTGTGTATGGTTGATGTGGGAATAGGAATGATAAGCTGTTACTTTGGAAGATCGTTAATAAATATATAAATCTTATGAAATGATTGTCTTAGGGATAACCTGTCCTTTATTTTCAGCACTTCCAACAAGAAATTCAGAGTTTGTATAAAATTACAGCTGGCATGACGTATTTCTATAATTTGTAAATTAGTTATTCCTAAGGATACTTTTTGACCGTATGAAAACACTTGCAGTTTAATTCACTCTGGTATGAGCAGGAAAAAATAATTTTACTCAAATAAGTGAAGCAGATCCTTTCAAGGTTATAAGCAAAAGTGATGGCTTTGTTACACATCTACTATTGATTATAACACTGTGAATAAATTGTTGTTTAAAAAGTCCACACCAAAAAAACCCCCAACAAAACCCCACCACAAAACAAACCCTACCAAACTTCTTAAAAAAATCAATGCTGCCAACATATAGAGTGGAGTCAATTGGAACTGATAATAAATCAACAACAATTTTAATTAAATTGGAAACCTTTGAGCAGTTTGACCAGGAAAAAATTTATAGCCTATGTATTACCATATTTGTGTCTCAGGTGGTTTGAAAAAAACTTCAGTAGTCAAGGTTAAACATTCAGTAAGTATATTTATTGCACTCAGTAACATAAAAAAAGTACATTCTCTAATGTCTTAAGTGGAAATATCATTTAAGATTTCAATCAGCATGTCTCTCCTGCCCTCAGGATAAAATCCTTCCCCCTCCCTTTGCCTGCATCTGTACAGGAAAAGTGTGGGTCAAAACTGAAGAACCTTTTGGTGTTAGTGGTCAGCTGTGCTATTTAAAGTTCTTCTAAGTGGAGCCCTGTAGAGCTGGTCATTTATCACTTTAGAGTGGACTGAGTTAGCACTGTGAGGTCAGTTAAATGTTCCTTCAAGAATTTTCTTCTGAGCCTTGTGGTAAAAGAATAAAAGTTGACTTGTTACCAGCCCTTGTCAGAGAAACTGCAGTTGGCAAACTTGAAACTGGTTGTGATCCTGGCACACAGCACTAAGCCATCCTCTGCTTCATGAAGAATTGAGATTTAGATTGACCCACTTTTCCTTTATCTAACAAATTCCATGTTTGCTTCTGTTCAAACAGAACTGACTGAAAATTCAGTTTCCAGGAGAATCTTAGGTGAGTTTGTTCCGGAGGCAAATGATTTTGATTGAAATACGTTTTTGTATATTTTCCTCAAGGTATTTACTTGATGCTCCAGACTTTTCTCCTATTAATAAAAGAAGGAATACACAAAAATATATATAGTAAATTACTTTTTTCCTTGGTTTTACTGAATAAATGTCTTCAGCAAATATGATAAATTAAAAGATTTCAGCCCACAAGAGTAAGGCTGAGGTGAGGTGGAGGAGAAGGAATCAGATCTTGCATACAATCTGTAAAGCTGCAAGCAGAAAACTTCAGTGAGGAATGGAAATGAAGGAAAAATACCAGTAGTAACAATCTTGTACAGTAAACTTTGTTATATGGATTCTTAGTTCTCTGAAGAGAGGACAGTTGTTACTGAAACGTTGTTACTAGAACAAGTACATCTGTTATCTCAGAGGAACTTGGTGAGAGGAGGGTGGGTGATCCATAAGGTGACTGGACTATTTGAGTGTTTTTACAAAACACTAATAATCTCGCCTGAAAAGGTAATGGCTACCTGGCAGTTTGCATTTATAGTCTGAAGCTCTGTTTTTTTAAGGAACTGCAGCATCCTATGCAAAGTCCACTTCCACTGTTGACTCAGAGAACTGAGCACGCTCTGGGCTGGAGCACTCATTTTGGCCAGGATGCCCAGCACGAGCCTAGGAAGTGCTGATGTACTACCTGGAAGTGGGTCAGTGGGCTGTTTAGTGTTAGCATGTTCTCGGTGGTGAGCGTTAAGATAATCGCCACCATACTTCTACCTGCTTCCTTCAACCCACTGTTACAGTGTTAGATAGGTATTGAATCAAACCCGTTGTACTGGCTCTGACAATAAGGCGTGAGATTCAGTCTGTTCCCAGTCTTCATTGCTTCTGTGCTGTGTGAAGTGGTTCAATGTCCTTGGGTTAAGGGTCCCTTAGGTTTTCTGCTGTGTAACATACACTTCTCTTGGGTATTTCCTACCAGCATTAAGAGCAGGCTTAGCTGATGTGTTGTGTCATGTTTACATTTTACTGCTGTCTCATTTTTTCCAAGATCATTTTAATTTGTTGAATATTATAGTAGACTTTTAATTTTGGGAATGTAAATTTATGCTTTAAAGTTGATTCATTTTACTCTCTTGGCTGAGTTCAGGTTGCTGTTGAGGAACAGACTCCCAACCACTGGATAGCCTCTCCAGAGTGTAGGATACTTCCTGTGGTGTTCTGTATTCATATTATTAAGCTGGAAGTTCTTAACTGGGTTCCATTATTTTCTTCATTTTTGAAGAAATCCAACTTGCAGTGTTATGTTCCTCAGTGTTGTTTGTGGGGTTTTTTTTCGTGGCTGTTGTTTTTTAATTCTCTCAAAACCACCTTTGAGAGCCACATGTCAGGCTTAGCTTCAGCCACAATTAATTTGTGACCGAGGAGTGGGGTAGAGGGATGAAAGAAAATATTCTTGTCTAAATTAGTTATTTATAAGGACAAGCATTTCTTAAGTTTTGAGGAGTGCAATATAGGTTTGACAGTGTCTAAAAACTTAGTGAAGCACTTCAAGGTTGAAGTCCTTCAGAATACGTAGTTTTTTTAATATCTGGGACTATGAATTTGTTTTAAAATTACTATTTCAAGTCCTTAAAGGGTTTATATATGTAGTATTATTAAGTATGATCAGCTTAGTTGAATTGTTCAGATGAAGTCAGTAGTCAGCCAAGAGGAATGATGACAAGAATTTTTCAAGTGTTCTGTTTGTCAGTAGATAATCAGCATTATAAACTCAGAATTCTGGTGTGAGATGCTGGTGCTCAGTGCTTCTTTGGATATGCTTTTAAGGCAAGCTTAATTAAATAATAATTCATCTGCTCTTTGTGTAACACATACAGTATCCTCTAGACCCCTGTGCTGCTCTTTTCTGTAAAGAATTTGTTTGCTGTTTGTGGTTACACCTGTACTGCAAGTTTCAAGTGCTTCATGCCTGTTTTTAAATCATGATTAGGTGGACAGTTTTGGATTTCCCACACAGGCCGAGCCCATGTTCATACAGTGTATTTGTTCAGAGACACATACTGTGTGAATGCTGCTTGGTTAATCAGAGTGACCGAATACCTTGTTGTTAGCTTTCACTTTGAACCTCACACCTAATTTGCCCTTTTCAATTAACACCCTGCACACCCCCACGATAAATAACAGTATACGTGAGGTCGTGTCTAAACAATTCCATTAAAAAAGAAAGAGCTGTTTATTTCCCATTCCATTTGCTTCCCATTCCCATCAGTTGAAGGCCTGCCCTTAGCTTTCAGCAGGCTGTCTGTTGAAGAGCAGGTGCTGAAGTATCAAAAGGTCTTTCTTCTAGATGCTGGAGGGCTTTGTCCATGTGTTCATTCTAGTTAGGACATTTAGGGGTGGAATCCTTTCCATCTTTGTCTGTGACTCATCTTCCAGGGGCTGCTTCCCATGTACTTGGCTCTGGTGATGCCACGCCTCAAGTCCTGTGTTTGGTTTTGGGCCCCTCAGTTCAGGAAGGAAATTGAGGGACTGGAGCAAGTCTACAGCAGGGCAGCAGAGCTGGTTAAGGGTCTGAAGGGTTAAGTCCTTTGGGGAATGGCTGAGGGAGCTGGGGTTGTTTAGCCTGGAGAAGAGGAGACTCAGGAATGACCTTACTGCTCCCTGCAACTACTTGAGAGGAGGTTGTAGCCAGGTGGGGCAAGAGGCAGCCAGTGAGAAGGCAAGAGGACATTGCCTCAGGCTGTGCCAGAGAGGTTTGGGCTGGACATAAGGAGGAATTTTTTAACAGAAAGGGTGATTAGGTATTGGAATGGGCTGCCCAGGGAGGTGGTGGAGTCACTGTCCGTGGAGGTGTTTAAAGAAAGACTGGATGTGGCACTGAGTGCCGTGCTCTACCTTACAGGGTGGCATCTGGTCATAGGTTGGACTCGACAATCTCAGAGCTCTTTTCCAATGTAATTGGTTATGTGGTTCTGTAATAATTGGTGGGTATTGCTGGGGTGTGTTACTTTGCAAACTATTTTAGGTTATGGGGCAATATGCTATTAATACAGTTTCATGCCTTGGTTGTTTCTGCCATTCATTGTGAGCCACACTGACTGTATGTTGTCTGTTATCTCTTGAATACGTGATGTAAAGACTAGTCTGATACACAACAAGTCAGCAGAGAGACAGGTGTGGTTTTTGTAGCCTGTATTTTTAAAAAATGGTCAGAATTAATTACCTGAAGTATTAAAGGAAAACAAGGAGTGTAAAAATGATGGACTGCTTGCCATCTTCCCCTTTGGCCTGTGCATGTGAAGTATGTGAAAAGTACTCTGCCAAATAAAAGCACTCGTGGATGGGCAGAACAGCAATTTTGTGCTTGTGTATTCAGCATGTTTTAAAAATGGAAGGTGAGCTGAAGAGCTGTTTGGAAGATTGCTACATGATCAGTGGTGGACACTTAGGGAAAGGAGAGAGATTCTCTATTAACAGAATCAGTACAAAAGACCTCTGGCTTTTAGGACATCTACTCTTCATTTCGTCTGATGATCTGGCATCTTTCATAATCTTTAATGTGTCAGTCCTCTAGAACTCTTTCAAGGGAAGTGCTTCTACTGGTAGTTTTTTCATCTGAAGCCAAGGTCTGAAGGACTAAACTCAAAATGTTTTCAAGGGTAGTAGTATCATCCAGAAAAGTGAGTTATGGGTATTTGGATATTTCAGAGTATGAAGAACTATATACATTGTGTAGGCTGCTAATTCTGCAGTGCTGAATCCAGTGTATGTACAGTTACACTGGAACAAAAATGCTTTTGCTGGCAGTTAATTTCTCTTGCTGAGCGCATATATAAGTATATGTCAGGGCTTTTGCATTCACAGCTACCCCTGCAAAGCTTTTCTCTGGTTTTCATGGAAAGCTCGTGGGAAGAATACTGCAGTGTGCCATGCTGAGCTACAGGTTCCCAAGGGCCCAGTTGCACCCATTTGTGTGTTTATTCTCTGTACTCTTTGGAAATTCATGAACAAGTGAGAAATTATGTTGATTATACTGAAATAAAGATGTGCTTTATCCCTGAAAATGAGTTGCAGAAGCTAGCTTATATGTTTAGTCGGCTAAGGATTCTTTGTGTACTTAAGTTCTTGCACATCTTTCACCTCTTTCCAAGACCCCAATTTAAATCCAGCACTCAGGGATATCGCATGGATTTGTACACTTGCTGGTGGATTGTGGTTCCATAAAACAATGAAAAGATTATGCTTATCCATGTTTATTCCATCTGTAACAGATGTAATATTAATAATATATTTTTTTTACTTAAGTCTCGCAGCTGTAATCCAGTGCAAATTAACTGAAGTTAGAAGCAGTCTTTATTTTAGTATTTCAGACCACTTCAGGAAAGAGAACACATCTGAGTGATTATTGCTTGTAGAAGTACTAAGATAGGTACTTTCTTTTTTGCATAAAACGTAATTTTCAGTGAAACAAAATCATTGTGCAACATGTTCTTTCCACAGAGACGGGCTTGCTGTTACATTGACTGAAATGTAGTTTTGGTGGCATCTTTTATTTTTTGTTATGCAGAATTTGGGGCTTCAAGTGTGTAGTACTGGGCAGTGATAGACATTGAGGAATGCTGTGGAAAGTTCCTAGCTGTGGAGATATTTCAGTAGGCAAATTGCTAGCAGTGTTGTCTCTTGAAGCTTCCTACACCATGCTCAATTTTATGGAATAGACATATTGGGAAGGGAAATGAGAGTGATATTGCCATTATTCCTAACTGATGACCTGGTCATCAGGTTAAGCGTGGTTAGCTTCTCACAGGTACTTTTGTTTTCTAAGATTTTCACAGGTATTTGTAATTGGAAAGCCTGAGGTACTGTGCTTGCACTCAGCTAGATTAGCAGGGTCAGATGAAATTGCTCCTTTTTTTAAAAAAATGAAGCATGTCTGTATTTGTATTGCGTAATTATCTGTGAGTTTCTGTTTTGAAGTATGTGTGAAAGGAAATGTCCACAAATGCACGGAATTTCTGCTTTGTTACTGCATTCACTGGTTAGTCAGATCTTAGACATTAGCACAGACACACTCTATTATGGTTAGCATAAAGCATTTAATTACTGTCCTGAATTTCCACATAGGTCTGTGGATAAATGTTTCACTTCATCAGCAGCTGAAGTGAGATGAAATGTAAGGACTGGTACAACAGCAACACAGATTTGTAACCCTGCAACAGTAGAATGCTTTTCTAGATTTATTGTTTTCTTAAGAGAATTGCCTTTATAAGTAAAAATTTAGGTATAATTTTGAATATGTCTCAAAAGAATAATGGTACAGTGGATATAAACAGCAAACAGCATTCCCAGTGTCCGTGTGCTGTGCTGACAATGTGGGTATGTTACTGCCTGCTTCTTTTAATAGGATTGCATATATGTTTAGTGAGTGCTTTAAAATAATCCTTTTTTTATTATTTTACAATATGATAATATTTCCTTTTAAATGAACAGCATGTGTGTTTAACGTGCATTTTTCAAGAGTCAACAATTTTTGTGAAAGCTATCATGGTGTAATAGCATTGTATGAAAAGCTCCTTTTCTTCATAAACCCTTATATTTAATCCCTCAAAGCGGCAGGCAACATGCTGGCCAGAGAATTAACTTCAGATTGAAGATAAAGAAGAGGCCAAAGTTAATGACAGCTACAGAAAGCTGAAAGATGTAATTCAAGTAGGAGAGTAACAGCTTGCAAAGCAGGTTGCGATATTTGCTTTATGATGAATTACTACTGCAAAAGAAAGTGTATTTCCTGTGCCTACAGAAGACCACATTTTCTGGTAAATAGATTCCTAAACTTAATATTCCTGTGAACATGCGGTAAATAAGTTAGAGGGGTTATGTTTGGCATGGTACTGGCTAGCTATTTGACTTTAGAATATAAATGATAATGCTGTGTAATATTAAATTAATTACAATGGTCAGACAAAGTCTCTGTATCATGTTATGAAATATTGAAACACAAAGGAAATCTGCTGGAAGGGAAAAGTAATAAATCTTTCTTGCAGTTAAAACTTAGAATAAAATATACCATATTATTAAAAGTCAACAAAATCAAGATTTTCATTACTCTGACCGTACTTCCACGTAAACATATAGTAAATATTCTGAAAAGTACAGGTTTTTACCAGTTGTTTTCAGTCATACTCTGTTAGGTGCTTCAGTTCTGTATGAAGTGAGTTTCTAAAAATTGCTGTGATGCCTCTAAATGTGCCAGGAGTTAGAGAAGCTAAGTCACACAGGGATTTACAACTATCTTGAAAATAAGAATTTCTTCATATGGTCATTTAATGTCATCTGCTTGGGGTAATATAAAATACTGTATGCATCTCTTAGCAGTCAAAATGCAAAAGACTTTTTCAGGTTTATAATGGGCATTTAAAAATAGGTGTTACTGTCATGTGGGTGTAACAGGCAAACCCTGGGTCGGACATTATTTTTGGCCTGTATTCTGCCTCAGCATAATTCACAAAATTTCAGAATGTCTGAAGTTGGAAGAGGCCATCTTGTCCAACCCTTCTGGTCAAGCAGGGACACCTATAGCAGGCTGCCCATGCTCATGTCCAGATGGCTTTTAAATATCTCTGAGAGGGACACTCCACATACTCCCTAGGTAAACTGTGGCAGTGCTTGGTCACCCTCACAGGAGAGAAGTGTTTCCTGGTGTTCAAAATCCCAGGTTATGAGACCTCTCCTCTGCCCCTGCTCAACCCTTTACTTCTGTCACAGACTTCCAGCCTGAGAAGATTCAAGGGCTTTTTCAGTTTTTCTTGTCTGGATCTTTGTATTCACCTTTCACTTGTGCTGTCAGTCAGTGCTGCAGGAGACTGCTTTGTTACAGAAGATGTGCACCTTTGTCCTTACTTGAAGGTGTGGTTTTCCTGGTATGGTGCTCCCATGTTCCCATTCCTCTAGGTTGGATCATGTTCTGCACACTCCCTGTGGGGGAAAACATTGCGAGGCTCCCTGCACGCAATAGTTGTTCCTTAAAGCATAGTACAAGTACATAGTAACAGTGTTCATCTGGCATGGATACAGCACTGCCACGGTTCAAGTAAATTACGAATTTTATTTGGTGAACGTACTCAAAACCTGCTGGAAACATATAATGATGTAAATACGTAACAACATTCAAGCAGTGCAGCTGTCAAGATATTTTCATGTGCAGAAAGACACTGCTAGTAATTCTTTGCATCACATTGCATTGAGAGTACAGAAACTTGGTTCCAAGTACTATTTATTCCATTGAGAGCAGAAACAGGGGATTTATATCTTCATATTTTGCATAGGGTGTCTGTGTAGTTTGCTAGAAAATACATAATAAATTAAGGCTTCCTTTAAAAATAACAATTAGAAGTAATATAAGAATGACATATTTTAATCACCATAATTGAAACCTCTTGGAGAATGAAGCCAATACAGTCTTGGGAGTTAAGTAGGGCAGTTTATTAAAACAAATGGAAGCGGTCAATTCCAAGCTTTCCTAGGCTCAGCCTGTATACTAGAGCAGGAATAAGCACTGCATAAGAGAACATTTTGATGACAGAATCCTCTTATCTCAGATACCAAGTAATAAAGATAGTTATTATTGTCTGGATGCAGCTAGCTTAGCCTTGGCATTAAGTACCACCTGCCTTTTTAAAGAAAGGCGGACTGGTAAAGAATGGCTGCATGGGCCAGGAGGGAGAAGGCTGTGGCTTTGTTTTGTGCATGCTCTCCTACGGGGTTTGAAAGGTAGAAGGCAGTAATGATGCTTTTGGAGGATTAATATTTCTTCTATAAACTTCTAGCACTAGCTTACTCAGTGCTTGTGCTTGATCCAGTTGCAAAGATTATAGCTGGAAGATTGGTATGGTGTGTGTTTTTAGAAAAATCAGTGTCTTTTTATTAAGGTTTGTTGTATCTTGCATGAGAGCAAATAAAACTAGTCTCTCTGTCTCTGAATTCATAATGCTTTGATACTGTAAAAAAACTCCTTGTTTGAGAAATATATCCAGGTATGGCATAAGCTACCTGTTTCTTTCTGAGGCATTTCAGAGTGGTGAGTATTGGTTTCTCCCTAGGGACCCCTCTTGAGCTGAAATGTTTAAGCTGGACTCTTAAGCCTTTTGAAAGGCATCACAGATCAAAAGTTTTTAACAGAAACTTCTGGCTGTAGAAATTAGTGTCTATCATAGCACTCAGTTATTTCACCTTTGTTGAATACAATGGGCTTAATGTTTTTTCTCTCATTACTTCAGCCTTAGATCTCAATTAAGCAAAGAATTCTAGCACAAGCATATTGTTATGTAGACACTCCTGTCAAAATAATGATGCTCTTTAGATCCTAAGTAAGCACACTTTCATGTACTGTGTTACTACTGTAGAAGGCTTTACTTGAGGAACAAAGAGATCAAGAGCTAGTTCTTTAGCTAGAGATGGAACTCTCAGAGAAGTCACAGAAAATAACACTGCAGAGCTGTTTAAAGTTATTTTTTCCACTCTGCATAGTAAAATGTTCCTAACACATAGTTTATTTTTTCCACAAAGAGCAGTCATTACAGTTTCATCTTCCCATGGTTTGTCTTTCATTATGATGTGGTCAGCATACAAGAGATAGCATTTTTATTTTGCATGGTGTGAATATTTCAAAACACAGGTCGATAGCCTAGGCTGTAGGAAGACAAAGTTCTGTGCCTCTGATGTGCCACTTCACGCTGCTGCTTCTACGAGATTCAGTTTATCCCTTTCCATTGTGTACCTTGGGTCATGAGCATGGACAAAGGGAAAGTTTGCCTTTGAATTTCATTTACCAACATGTCAGCTTTGTCCTAGGTCATGAAATCATTCATCTGAGTCTTACAAAAGCCTGTGCCAGCGCCCTGTTGGGCTTTCTATCCTGTCTGTAAGGAGCTGACTCTTTTTGTAAGTTCAAATGTACTGATGCAGAGGGTAATCCTCAGTGTCAGCTCTTTCCTATTGACTGGTTCTAGGCTTCAGACAGATTTTTCTAGAAGAAAACACAGGGAGTTTAATAAATCTCCACAATTAAAATATGCAGCTTTTTTTTTTTTATTTCTGAGCTTGATGATCCTTTGTTTATAGTCAAAAAAAGCAGTGGTGTCTTAAAATCTGAAGTGTCTGTAACACCTCCCTACTTGAACTTTCTGGATCATCTGAAGCATTTGATATATTTCTCCTAATGTCTCCCTAAAATACGCTGTTCATGTTGTGCTGAAATCACTCCCAAGTCTGCTGAGCTTTTCTTAGTCCTTTTCTTTCACCCTACCAGGAAAAAAAATGACCTGCCAAGTAATTAGCACAGTCTAGGTTAAATAAAATCACCTTATCTTCAGGACATTTCATATACCTTGTTATGAATGACAGCACTGGCATAAATTCACTTCTTCCACTTAAATGCTGTAGTTCTGGTTAACAGGGTTCATGTGATGGGCACATCAAGATGTTCAGAATTGCAGGTAATGGTCCTCTGATTCCTTTTGACCTTTCTTCTCTCATTTGATGGGGCAAGCCCTAATTAATTCTTCTGAGATGTTAAAATGACTTTTTTTTGTAAGACATAAATGCCTTTGAAAAATATACTTTCTTACTTCTTATGAAACATAATTATTACTTCTCTAGTAAACTATAGGACTGAGATTTTGCCATGGATGGCCAGTTACATACTGGTTTCTTGTTTGATCATTAACTGAATGTTGTAATTAGACAAACATTTTGCTGACTTAAATGCCTCAAAAATACTTGGAGAAGTCCAAACCCATTAACTGCTTTGGGTGACCTTGAGTTTACAGAAGCACGTCCAGTGTACTTTATGTGCCTTTCTAAGAGTCTGGGTTTTTTGCTGTGGGGATGGGCAGCTGTATGTGCATCCACATATTTCTGTTCAAAATATTTTCTTGTGCTTATGTAAACAAAATGTTCAGTGATGGGACATCATTATTGTAATTGTGTGTTTTTATGAATGATTTTCAGTTATGGTATGAAGTGTCAGAATAACAATATGGGCAGTCATAATACTGTTTGGGAAACAGCCCATTTCTCATACTTCATGTAGCCTGTGGGGAAGTTCTTTCATTGCTTCATCTGCTGAAGTTTCTGTTTTATGTGATGAAAATGGTGGAATTGAGTATTATAGCAAATATGAGTAGCTTCTTGAATTTCATTAAGTAGACTTCAAATTATAATTCACTTAGGTTTTTACCGATTTAAGTGACTTTGGCTTAATTTCAGTCCTGCTGAAGTCAGTAGTTGAAGTGATTTTGCATTATTCTTACTTTTTAAAAAAATTAAAGCTGGTTTGTGCTAGTGGATAGGTTCTAAAAGTTGCTTCTTAGTGATGGGGTTTAATGGGAAGTCATAGTAATTAATTTGTTAGTGTAATATATCAGGTTTTATTGTGTGTAAAATGTTGAAAAGCTATTGTCACATAGAACGCGTCAACACTATTTCATCATTTATCTGAAGTAAAATAATGTTGGCAGAAATATTGGCATGACAACTGTAACAGCTTAAAACTGTGAGAAGTATTTATTTTCAATTTAAATTTATTTATAAAAATCAGCTCCTGCTTAAAATTCCCTTCTGTGTGTCCCGTATAACATTGACAGCAGTACTAATATTTGAGATTTTGGGCACTGGCAGTAGCTGTGTACTGATTCATTTACTTTATGGTTAGTGATGACATTTAATGTGATAATTTTAAAAGCTTGTGAGAACTGTATGAGCCTGTGATGACTTCTTGAGCATTTATAATACACCTTCCAGAATCTTCATTCTCTAAGATCACATCTGCAAAATTCAAGCTTTTTGGATGCAAATCGTTTAACTACATTTTTCCCTAGGGACTATAAATGTTCAGTTTAGTTGATGTGATAACATCTTTCTTCTCGAATCTTGTTGGCAGCAGATCTATTGTGTAAAGTTGGATTTTGATTCTTTGAAGCAAGAAAGAGCTTATATTTTATATGATGTTACATGATACTGATAACGGTGGTAATTTTTTCTTCCGTGTAGTCATACATATGTATATACAGTACTTTAAAATGTGCTTTATTAGGCAGAAAAGTGAAATACACTGTATAACTGATAGTTTTTTCATAGAATACTGTATTTCCATATTTATCCTGTTTATGCTAATCAAGCAATGGCTGTGTATTCATTTTAGCAGATTTTCATTCTGTGCTCGTTGATGTGGCTGTTTTAGCTCTAGTTTTTATGTCTGAAGATGGTCCATAGAAATACAAACAAGGAATTGTATCAGCAGTATTTCATTACCAAAGCTGAGAGATGTCAGACATAATTACTGAGACTAACATCTGGAGTGGTTTGTTGAAGGAAAACCTGCCAGTATTGTTAGCACATACAAAGGAGCATTATCCATATGTATGAAGCTTTATAACTGGAGCAAGTTGGGCAAGTACTGCAAGGGAAAGGTATAAAACACAACAAAGATAATTTATGAATTGTGCCTGCTACAGTGATGTGTTTCAGTAAACTACTCAAAAGAAGCTGCATCAAGGTAGCGAGTACTGCCCATCTGTAGAAAATTTTAGCAAAATCCTTGGGATACAGATTTGAGGTTGTACTGAAGAATGAGTTTAAATGAAATGTGGGACTCTAGCAGAGAAGAGCCCCGAGGCAGCATGACTGGCTCAGTTTTTTGCCCTTTTAGCAGGCCACTGTTTATCTCTCTTAATGGTTACTGTAGAAGATGGTTTTGGACTGCTGAGGTTCTTGCTACTGGTTCTTCTTGGGCCAGGAGTTTGAAAGGATGGTTTAGAAAAACCATCCTTTTGACTTACCTGTACACTCCAGCCTGTCTTTCCATAGTCTCTCCATACTAGCAGAACTGGTGGCAGTGACCTAGGAATATCTGATCATTTCAATGGGCATAAAGCCCATCACTTATTTTGATGAATGTAAGGTATATAGAAAATGCTAAGGTGGAAATCCAAGAAATCTTGTTCTCAATTGCTTGGAATTTTCCTACCAACTTTTTACCATTTTCTGCATGAGGGTTCCAGTCACAGATAGGATTTTGTGCAACTGCTGTGCAGCACAAGGATTTAGTAGTGGGTCAGTGTATTATAAATGCAGACAAAACTATGTACGTATTGCATCTGTGTTTTGAGTTTTGTATTACTGTGGGGCATTTTCTGGTTATGATTTAGCACCCACTAACGTTAATAAAATTATTCCTGTAAATCCTCTGTACCCATCTATGGTTACTTAGCAATATCTCTCCAGCAGGTGTATTAGAATAAGAGGTTAAAAGTTATTACTATTGGAGGGATAAAATTGATTATTTAAATAGTGCTCCCATGTATATGCTCAGTAATAATTGTAAAACTTTTATTTTATCCACATTTCTCATACATCTCATTATTTTCATGCATATTCTCTTTCTGGCCTTTTTTTCCCCTTGCTGTCTGTAAGATAGCTTAGTGATTGTCAAAAAGACTTAAAATGTTGCTATCAAATGCCTTTTAACTGGGACATCAAAGACTACCTGTGTTGTTGGTTTCTGGATCTTTTCAGTTATTACATAATTTTTGAATGTATTTTACATTAATTATATTAAAATAAGTTTGCAAAAAAACCTGGTCACAAAGTCTTCAGCTAATTCCTGTACCACTTTTGGTAGGTACTGTGATATATGCTAGGAAATGTAGAAGAAATACGTTACTGTAAAATGTTTGTTTATGTGAACTTGTAAAATAACCTGCTTTTGGAAAGTGATCAGCTATCTCAGTTGATTGTTTTTCATTGACCTGCATAATACATGAACAGGATTTGTAATATATTAAATGGAATGCATTTACTGAGCGCAGACCAAATATTTTAAGCCCATGTGTTACCCTAAAAGTTACCTTGTCCACAGAGGTGGTAGATGTCCCATCCCTGGAAAAGTTCAAGATCAGGTTGGTTGAGGCTCTGAGCAACCTCATCTAGTTCAAGGTGTCCCTGCCCATTGCAGGGAGGTTGGACCAGATGGCCTCCAAGGATCCATTCCAGCCCAAACTGTCCCATGATTCTAAGTCACTATAAACTGCTGGTTGCAGAACAGACAGACTGCCCTGTTTTCTTAGCTATGGTAAATACTTGTTTACAGATTTGCCCTCAGCAAGAGTTTCAATTTATGCTTAATTATTAAGAACAAATGAGTCCCCAAGGAGATGTCAAGTATTTCATTATATCTGCAAAGAGCTACAGTGCTGTTTCAATTACTGTCGTCATTTTTTTCTGTGCCAGCTATACCCAGTACATTGGGAACATCAGTATTGTTTAGAATCAAATGATGCTTGATTTTAATTGTTTCATTTTTTCCCCATTTTTTTACAGTTTTAAGAAATTAGACAATTCTCAAGGAACCTTTAATTGTTAAGTGTACAGCTGCATTAAAAGAAAGTAGTTTCCAGTAGTAAAAGCCCATTAGTCTAATACCTTGCATGTCTGAGACTACTCTTTTATATTTAATAAAGTCAGTTCAACTACACTGAAAGTCAGTAAAACCATAGTGGGTATGGTGCACCCAGTGCCTTTTAAATAATTGCAGTAACTCCAAATCCTGTTGAGGATTTCCCTCTTGGAGACAGTTATATATTCTTAATTTTGGAGTTTTCTTTTGGGGATGAGCTGAAACCAGGTGATTTGAGATGTATGAGAAAACTCCAGGTTCTTTATAAAAGACGTTTGCTCTTATGATGAGTTGCATTTACTTTCAATAGTAAGTGAAATAAGAGACCACAGTGGATTTAATCTTGATCAACTGTAAACTTTGTGAAACTCATGCATAATGTATATGGATAACGTGAGTAAATTAACAGTAGTCTAGTATTTATTTTAGAAGTAATAAACAGTGTGATTCATTACACTGATACATCAATTTTTCGTTTAGATCTGGTTTTGCATCGGAAGAAATACTGAAAATATGGTGTTTGACTGTCTTAGAGATAAAAGTGCAATATATAATGCCAGCTCGGAACTGAAACCTCTATTTAATGAAGCTATGCCAATGCAACAGATTTATGTTGCAAACAAATCTTTCTTCTGCATTTGAAGACTAAGTTCAGGACTTGTTTCCATACATACTACTGATTTGGTTTTGCTCAAAAGACAGTTAGTAGAGCATTTATTACTTAAGCTAAAACACAACCCAAAACCAAACTTATCGTGTTTCCGAACAGAATGATGATCATTATTTAAAAGAGCGTGCATCCTGCTCCCTCCCTCCAAGCCCCTTTAATAACCTTCATGTAATCCTTTAATCCTGTAAGCTTTTATCTGGGGCTTTGTATATATTACCAGAGCAACTTACTTTCATTACAGCATCATCAAAGAATGGATTTCTGATGTTCTGTAGTGCACAGGGAAAACTAAGAATTTTTAAAAAACAATTCCTTTCTGTTAGTGCTTTTCCTTTTGGATGTATTTCCCCCCCTGTTTCTCAAAATACATTTGAAAAGCTAAGCATTTACAGTTTGGAAGTGTATTTATAAAATCTTGCAATTTAATATTTTTCCACAAAACTTCCTAGGGGGAATAACTTTAGGTTGATGAGGAATGTCATGTAACTCACTTTATTAATGTATGGTCTTAGTTTTTTCCGTAGTGTATAACGAGCTGACCTTTTGCTAATTGCCAAAGAATAGGAAGGAAGAATAAATGACATTGCTACATTGAAAAAGATGTATGAAGTGAGTGTTGCATTTTTAGTTTTGAAGGCTGAAGGTCTGATCATGTTCAGACTTTATTAGTGATTGATACTAAATTAATGTTTGACTAATTTTCTTAAAAGCTTGATTGCTATGAAAAAGGTTCCATTTAAATTAACTTTTATGTCACTTCTCTGATCTTTATTCAGGACAAATCAGTAACGTCTTCAAGCAGTTGTAGTTATTTTAAATATAATGTACACCTTTAATTTTTATTAATTGGATTGAAGTTAGCAGTAATGTCCAGTTGTTATGACTAAATAAGATGCAAATTCCTGTATTTGTTTTATGTATTAAAAACAGGAGTATGGGCTTCATGTAAGTTTTCTCATATGAGTCTTGGTGTCGGTAGAATCCAGGATTTTATTAAAAACAGAGCATGAATTATATGGAAACCTATACATTTTGTAGTTCTCTCCAGTAACTAAAAGTACTGGAGAGATGTCTATATGTTGAAGGACTGGAAATGCCTCTTCTTGGATTGTTTTTGCTGTCATGCACTGACAGCAGGAACATTGCTGCTTCTCACCTTGTGGATTTCATCTTTGGAAAGACTGTTCTGACTTTCTTTACAGCATCTCTCAGGAACATGTGTAAATGTTTGACACCTGTCTACATATGAGGTGTTTCTACATGATTTTGTGGGGGAAAAGGTGGCTAAACTAAGAAGATACAACTTTCTAGGCTAAATTTGAGGTATATTTTATGACCATGATTTATATGAACAGTAAGTATCAATATTAGTGCAACAAATTGGTCTTCAGTTTTGTTATATTAAATTAACCTGTTCAGAAGGACTGCAGATTATGATCAGACCTCTTCTGAAGAACCTGCTGGAGATTACATTTTAAGGGAGCAATTTATTTGCTGAAAACATTGGATGTTATTTACTTACTGTATTCTTTTCATCGGTTTACGGAAACGTTTGGGCTTAGTGTTTGTCACTGCAAGTGTTCAGCCTATAAATTGTTGCAGAGAAATGTAATAAGTATTGAAAGAGACCTAGATTATTCGCAGTGGGATGAAATTAATTCTTAAGTCTACAGCTTTTGGAAGGAAGGAAAAATGTGACATTGACTGTGGAAGAATTTTTTATTAAGTCTTCATAGAATTCAGATAATACACTTTGTTGATAGAATATTAATTTTATTTTTAATTCAAGTTTAAAATAATGAACTTGTTAGTTGATGTTGGGGTGTTTCAGTGATTGCTCATTGCAGATGGAAAAGGTACTTCCTGGTTTTATTCCACCCATATCCTCTTCACTCGAGCTTTATTTCAAAGCTGCATAAAATAAACTTACTAGAGCTATATAAATGGAAGTTGGAAAGGAAAAAAATTAATAAAAAATTTGCAGTCACTCTAATAATAAATATGGTTTTCACTGTGTGTATCCTATAGGTTTCACAAATTTCTCTATTTTAATTTCTTTCAACTACTGTTTTAAGATTTGCTGAATAATCATTTTTGATCATGTCTCTTTTGATGTCTCTTTGCATTCTTAATTTTCCTTCTGTGAAGAAAGGATCTGAGGATGTTCACTTCTATTTTTAAAGCCAGTGGTGTTTTTTAAGCAGTCTTGAAATAAACTTGCTTATTCAGATCACTGGCTCTTGCTTTCAATATGCCAAAAGGGCATCCCATTTATTTATTTATTTATTTTAATATGACATCTTTCTGTTTCACCCTCTCCTGTTCTTCAGAATAAATATCTAATTCATTGACATTTAGAAGCCTCAGCTACAGAAATTGAGAATGTTTGCTGTCTGTGTTAGTTAGGGAAAAGGAAGAAATCATGTACACCCCCAAGATAGATAAATAAATGTATCCGAGAGGATTTACTATTTTTATATCAATGAAAATTCAGCACATTCACTTGCTATATGCAGTCCAGGGACCTATTGCAGTATCTACATCTGGTACAATGTGGAGTTTGAGTAACAAAATCTATGTTTTCATGTTCTTGCACATGTTGTATGGTAAAGTGCTGTTGTCTGTTGGATTAAATACAGTGGAGATGTGGTAGGGTGGAAAGAATGATGGGTGATTTTTCTGTCCTTCTGTTCTTCAATCAACCTTGACAGTTGAAAACAGCAGTCTTGGTAAGGAAACAGGTGTGGCATGTTCTGGGAAGAATTTTAATATGACTAAATAGACATCCTTTGCTTATTGACTGATAATTATTGAAGATGACTGCTAGTGGGAGGAAAAGAGCCATCCCTTATATAAACTGACAACTTCCTGCACTGTGGAACTTTGTAAATGAATAAACACCTGAGGAAGCACAGAAGAAGCTACAGAACTGTGAGAAATTGTTGAATATTAAAAAGTGATGAAGGAGAAAGAAAAGGAGAAAACTTGCTGTCTGTGTTCCTTTACTGTAGACTGCCGCAGAAAGGGGCAGACGAACTCTGTTCAGTGTGTCTTGACTGTTGTCAAAAATACCCTGGAGCCAGGCGGAGCAGCAAACGTGGTTTGTCAATGGGCCATAATCTGTCTGATTTTTCTCATTGAAGTGAGAAACGTTGTGTGCAAATCCAGTAAAAACACTTGAAGAGCTTCACTGTCGTACCACGGAGCTTTTAGGGTGCTGCAGTGAAGTGTTGGATTTTTGTTGAGCCTTCCTAACACGTGCAGGGAGTCCAATGCCAGCATTTCATGCAGCCTGTTTGGGGTCATCAGCCTTAGGTCTAAGGAATGCGGGGTGAAGTTCTGTCACTCATTGAGTTTAGGCAGTCTGGGATTGTGGGACAACAAATATAACAGCTGAATTTCATGCTAAAATCTTCTCCAAATTCAGGAGCTAATTCAGGAACTTTTTCACTGTTTCATGGTGTCCACACTGCTATTGTAACTTGCTTTCAACTACATGCATAGCTTTTGTCATCCAAGTGGGGCAAGAATGAATGATTTTACTTAATTGTTTTTCTGTAAAAGTTATGTCTAGAAATTTCTTCTATTTCCTGTTTGAATAATAATATCTCTAAGGAACAAGGACTTGTTTAGTGAATAAAAATTGGAATTGTTAAGGAGGCCTATGTCAAAAAAAATGCTTCTGTCTGCCCCTGTCGGGTGTGCCTTAATGGAATGGTACTGAGAAAGTTGGAAGAAACTGAAAACGGTGTTTTAGATTGCAATAGCATTTTCAACGTTAAGTGTATAGAATCACTGAGGCTGCACTCTGTAATTACATTGTCAATTGAGAATTGCTTAACACTTTTGATGCTTTAAACTATGACAGACTAATTCTGAGAAATGTTATTTTAGTTCTGTGGCACTTGCAGTTGTGCACAGCTGCTTGAAATTTCTGAATGTACACTACTTTCTGCTTGAAATTGGAGACAAAAAGGAACCTCTGAAATGAACTGTCAAGCTTCCTTTAAGGGAGATGATTCAGATCTAACCTTCCACGGTAGGTGGTATTGCTGGAGATGAATGAAGAATTCTGCAAGATGTAATGCCATTTTGCCAGCAGGAAAACACTTCACATTCAAGATCAAAATGCTTTTTGAAAGCTCCTGGCAGACACAAAGTGACAAGGTAGTTCCTAGGCATTAGGTCTATGTCTGGATAGAAAACATTAGAAGTACAACCCTGGGACAATATATTTAAGGAAAGCTAGGATGAAATGAAGGTAATGCAGATTGAATTTGTCCCTGCAGTTTTTTTGTGCAGAAATCTTGTAACTGTCACATTCTAGTTTTTGCAAACTTTATTTAAAATAAGATTCCTTGTGCTGCAGTGTGTGTTGCTGTCAGGATGTGTTCGTGAAGCTGTATACTTGTCAGTCAGACCAGATCACTGAGATTTGACAGAGCTACTGCCTCATGTCTGTACTTTCATAAACTTTTCATAAGTCCTTTCATCAAAGATGGAGAAACTTGCTAGTGAAGTTATTAGTCTAGTTGTTTGGGTTTTTCTTTTTTTTTTTTCCCCTGCCCCTTCATTCTTTAAAGTAGGTGTTCTAAGTTGAGTCCTTTCATTTATTTTTGACAAAAACCTACTGTGGAAGGTACCTCATTCTTGTAGTGTGAATCATATACAAAATGCTATTCTTCAGTTGTCTTAAATTATATCTCACCAACAGTTAAAGTAATCTTTGTTATGTGTGGCACATGTTGTCGAGTCAAATCCTTTTTGTTTTCTTGGTCTTGTTTCCTTATTTATAAGTCTTGAGGGATGCATCTAAATCTTGACTAGATTTTCTTGTGGACTTGTCTTTTCCCTGATGTACCTCCATAGGTTTCTTAGGCTTTCTCCTGGCGCACATTAGCACATTGGAAACCAGAAGTGATTTCCATTAATTTTGCAGTGCATCTATCAGACATTTAGGGTTGTGGTAGTTTATGATTATACATAGTTATGTATGGAGACATATATAAAGAGAATCTGTATCAGTCATTTTGACTTTATAATTTCCTCTCAACTGAGGAACTTCAGGCAGTATACATCTGTGAGTCAATGAAGACCAATCCAGTTGAAGGAGTAATTCCAAATAAAGGTACTACTGGAGTGCCATGATGGTTAGGCATGGAAACCAAAGGAGCTAGAAGCCAGATGCAGTTGCATGCAACAGTTACTGCAGGATAAAAACCCTTTGAAAAAGTAGATGGTATGGATTTTCTTTTTTGGAGCTTAGTGCTCTGGGATTTCATTAAAATGACAAGCTGTACATCCTAAGAC
The DNA here is from genome assembly GCA_013400235.1 of Oriolus oriolus. Classification (NCBI taxonomy): domain Eukaryota; kingdom Metazoa; phylum Chordata; class Aves; order Passeriformes; family Corvidae; genus Oriolus; species Oriolus oriolus. The sequence continues at coordinate 1,376,264 of VXBT01006100.1, forward strand.
TCTCTGTGAGGTTCTTGTCAAAGACCAGAAAATTACCTAATGGTTGCTTAATTACCTAATGGCTGCTCAAATAAAGTCATTCTTAGAAAATATCCTATTATATTTAGCAGTGTATTTTTTACTTGTCTTCTTTTTTTTTTTTGAAATAATTGTTTTTGCATAATTTTCAATATGTGACTTCGATACCATGTTAGCTAACTGCTAGAACAAGAGAATGGTGTTGTGTCTTTTGGGAGGCTTGATTCATTGTAGTTTTCCCTACTGCAAAGTTCTCATAAAGTGATAATAACAAACATTTTTACCAGATACAGATTGAGTTACTTTATTTAAAAAATAGGTTGTAGAAAGGGTTAGTTACCTTATATGCATGCCTTTATTGCTGCTCTTAATGTCAAGGGACTTACTCTGAAGCATTTTTGGCCTTCAGCTTCTTTATCATAATATTAGAACATAGTACGGTTCTGATGGAGATGGATTTAGCATATTTATTGACTGGGTGTTTTTTGTGAAGCAGGCATGGTGAACAGAAAGAATTCATTGAAATTCACTAATGTGCATAATTCATCTATCATAATTTAACAAATGGGAAAGACTAAGACATGCTGCCATCCATCACAATTATTTAACTACACTCCAGGGTGTGATAAATCGTATTAAACAACTTTTGGCTTAGCAGATTCAGAGAATTGTACTGAGCAAGTTGCATCTTCTCTGGCAGCTTTCTGCTACTGTTCAGTGACTTGTAGTTTTGACATGTGTTACAAAACATTTAATTTAAACTAGAGATTTTTCAAAGCTGTTTTAAAAACAAACTTGCATAGAGACATAAATAGCAGCAACCAAACTTAAGTAGGAAGCCATACTGTGATTGTCCTTTAGAAGTACCTGCTTGTTCACTGAATTATATGGTGGGGGGCCAGGGCTGTCAGGGAGCTGATTTTCTTATCAGGCAGCGATGTCCAGACTAAAGGGGAGGTAAATCCTAGTGCGGTCCTAAGACTCTTTAGCCCTTAGGTGCAGCAGGTCCCTCAGCTTTTTCTTCTCTTGTTAAGATGAATAAACTACTGTATGTTGCTTGTATGATAGTTTAGCCAAACTAAACTTTGCCCTCAATAATAAGAAACAAGCTAAATAAAGAGGAAAATCCTGTTGGTTTCTTTTTTTTTTGTCCTGAGTTACGATATCCCACAAGAGACTTCCATGGAAAACAACTTACGGTGCGCTAACTCTGATTTCCAGGCTTTGGCACATAATGATTTAGAGTGAGCATTTGCATCTGGACCACACCGCTGTTTGTGAAGGAGCATAGCAGAGATGGGTAGAAATTACTGAGAGGATGCAGGAACAGCAGTGCCTGGTAGAGACTCCAAAGGGCGAGATGCGCTGGCTCTTGGACACAGCCCAGGTCTGCAGGTTATGTATTGAGGTGTTGCAACACTGTCACCAACTGCAGAGTTAAGGCTTCATCCTCTGTTTACCATTGCACGTTCTGAAATATCACAAAAAAATTTAAGGGCTGTCAGGCTTTCTTTAAACTATTGGAATGTGGCTTCCATCGGACCTGTAGCATCAGCTTGGAGAGTCTGGCTGTACTGTAAATCCACATCTGTGGCTGCTGGTCAGTGTAACAGCATGGGGGTGAGGTCTGCACTTTGCAGAAGAGTCTCGAAAGGATTCCTTTCCTAATCCTGTCCTTTTCCTCTTCCCTGCATTATCTTCTTTACTCTTTAATGCATATCATTATGTTGAGGTGTTGCATCAGTGCTCACTGAGTTGGGGGACAGGGAACTCTTACGTGTTGTTCTCTGCACTGTTGTTTCTGCTCTTCCCGTGCTCCTTGGTTAATTATTCTGGTTGCTTTTTTTAGGGTATATCTCAGATGCTTTCTTTTCTGTCATACATGCTTATCATCTCCAGATCCTTTCATATATTCCTTAAAACAGGCGTGTTCCTTTCTTGCCTTCACAGAAAGCACTGCTGTATGCTTTCCTCTCCTCCTCCATTAGTTGCTGCAGAATTTGCTGGTGTTCCTTTGTATAACTCATTGAAAATCCAAAGTCACATTCTCTGCTATCATGCTAGAATCAGTGTTCAGACTGCAGTCTTTCCCTTCTTCACTAAAAGCTTCCTGCTGCTGGCCTTTGTGGATTATCATGTTTGCGAATTTGCCGTTGGCTGTGACTGCATCTTTCTTCCCCCTTCCCTTAAGCCCAGCTCGATAGCTTTGCCTACCTGCTACTCGGGGTTGTCTTGATGCTGAACACAGGCTATCTTCCATGCCCCCTGGTTAAGGGACTGCTTCCATATGCTTATCTTCATTCAAAAAACATCTTCTAACCTGACACTGAGATTATGTGCCAGTAATTAGTCAACTGATTAGGCTGAGGAGCAGTGAAAGGCAGCCTAAGATGATACTAATTAGAGGCTTTTGGCAATGTAGTGAAAGATGAACAAAGATGATTACAGAGAGTTGGGCCTTAAAGGCGCGGATTTACAGTTTTTAGTAAGGGATTTACAGTACAGAAGCTATTGTTGATTTGCCATATGTGAGAACTGCTGCAGCAGTGTTAATTTGAGATGTTGTCTTGAAACTCTCTTCATGCATAACTTAGCATGATAGTGGTCCTTTTTAAAATAGTGAAGCCATCTTTGTGGCATTATTTTTTGTTTGTCTGTTGGGGGTGGACCTTCACAATGACTACTCTTTACTTTACCAAAAAAGATCTCAAATTTTCTTTCTTGTCCGGTTTGGTGAGTGACAATTGCACCGCATAATGCTGAGGATATTGTAACACAGGGATTAATTCCCTACAAAGAAAATGCCAGAGTTTGGGCATTGCATATGTATAAGTCATAAGATTGACAGCAAGCAAGCACAGAATGAGGTTCTAGTGCCTTCTCTTAGCAAGGAAGGATGTGATCAGAGGGCAGCTGAGTCAATGTGCAACATCCCCATTACCCCCATGCCCTGTATCTACCTGGCTCTGAAGTATGGTTGGTTAAAAGGATGGACTGTGAGTGGGCCATCTCTTCAATATGCTTATTTTGGGAAAACAAATCATTACAAAACAAAACAACTTCCCCCCGAGACCAAAAAAAAGTGCAGGGGGTAGAGTATGGATGAATGCCGCCAGTCCTTCGGCACCGAAGAGCAGATCTACTGTTGCAAATCAGTGAAGGAGGAAAACTACTATAGTATTAGTATATCATTCACCTTAAATAAGTCTACAGTATGCATGAATTTGAAATTAGACTAAAATGCTTTCCTAAAAAATTGAAAGGCACATGTGCCAGAAAGAGTTAGAAAAAGAGGAAATGCAAATTTTGTCTCACTCTGGTTGGTTTAGATTAATTCTTGGTTGCTGTCAGGCTTACCTGGGGTTTCAGAGAGAAAAGGAAAAAAATAAAAACTGCGAAAGAACATGGGAAAATATGTCTGAATGTAATGTATGCATAAAATGTGGGACACTTGTCTTGTAAATGAGGCAGTTTTCTGCAGGAAGGAGATCCATTATTTTGTAGTACTTTCACAACTGTGGAGAAGCAGAGGTGCATTTTGTCAACCGTGGTTTAAATTTTACATCAATAAAATAACCTTCTAAGGTATAGAAACCATTAAAAACAGTGACACTGGCCATTTATCTTGCAACTATTCATCTAAATTTTAAAGAACAAAAACTTAATATAAATTTTCTCCAGAAAGTTCTCATGCACAGGATTTCCTGTCTCCATGAACATTTGTTTAGTCCTTTATTTACTTTGGTTGAGCTCTGTTTCTTTAGCCCTATTGTTTGCAAATCAATGCCTTTCTAAATAAAATACCAGATTTCCCAGAACACTGCTAGTCAATTCATGCCACAGGTGAGTTATGTCACAATTTTTTTTACCTTTGTGAATGAAACAAATTGTGTGAAGAGGTGTATGTGTGTGCTCCTGAAAGTCTCAATCCATCTTAGTGGAGCAATTTGAAAAGCGCAGTGACTTCACTGATTGTGACCATGTTTTCTGCTGTATGTGGTTGTTTTGCATCACTACTCTGAGTGTATGGCTTTATATGATCGTTTCATGAAATGTTTTGGACTGGTAGGTTCTATATTAAAAAAAACCTGGCTTTCTCTTTTTATGTTTAAGTCTTGGTTGAGGTTTTTTTTGTTTGTTTGTTTCTTTATTTTTTAAGAAAGGATAGATCTCTGAAAGAATTTCCCTGCTTCACAATTTAGAATGCCTCTATAGATTAGGAATTGCCTGCTATGGTTCCTACTACTGTTGTTGGCAATTTACTTACCAGCATCGTAAAACCATGTAGCTATGTTGGTGTGCTTGTTTATCATGAGAATAAGACATTTCTTTCTCACAATCCATAGGCGATTACCTCTGGAAGCAGGACTAATGTGAATTTGGAAGTAGTAGAAGAAAATATATGCAGAATATTACTAATTGCAATATTAGCATAGTTTGGTGTATGCTTGTTAAGAAGGGAGGAAAAGTAAAATAGGTTAGAAAAATGGAGAGGAAGTTGGGGAAAGAGGGGAAGGAGAGAGAGATGCATGTTAAAAAGTACATCTTTACTTTCCTTTCCTTGTTTAAAACTGGTAAGACAAAGCATTAAAAGGGTGAATAGGATGACCAAGTCTGTCAAGCAGACAGTAATTTGGTACAAAGTAGCATGGCTACTTGGGAGTAAACCGTGTTACATATCTGTAATTCTTCATTAGGTAATTTCACTCAACATAAAGTTCTGAGAGGTGAATCTTTTCTCAAGAGAACATGATGTTTTGAGAGCAAAAGTTTGACTTTTCAGAGATATGTGACATTTAATACTTGTGAAACATTTGATTTGGAGCCATGTGACGTTGATTTAGAAATTGGAACGATACAGAATCATCAGCATACATCAGATGTCTTTTAGAAAAATGGTTAATAGATAATCAGTGTGGAGTATGTGGAGGGCCTCTGAGGATTAATTTTAAATCTGATGGTGTTTAACCTTTTTATTAGTAATGAGGAAGAAATACAGAGTCATTACTGATAAAAGCATGCGCATGACTACAGGGTTAGTGCCATGGTAAGTAGTGATCAGAGGAGAGCTAGGTCATCTAGGAATGTGGAGTGCAAGAATGCACTGTGTATTCTGACACAGAAATGAAGATGTGCCTCCAGCCTCAAGAAACATTATCTAGGAGACAGTGATTGAAAAAGACATGGAAGCCATGCTTTCTGAGATGTGATCAGAAGTATCTGAAACAGGAGGAATACTTGGCATTGTTATTATTATGTCATTGGAATACTTGAGCTAGCTCATGCAATATCACAACTCATGAAGGACCACAGACTCGGGGAAGCTCAGAAGAACTGTTCTGAACCATTAAGTCTTTGGAAGCACACCTTTGAAACTGCTAAAATCTAGAATCTGTTTAGTAAGTCATATTTACAATATTTGATCTAGTTTTGGAAGCATGCTGTAGAAGAGTGCTGTTTAATAATTGAGGTAGGCCACTAGTTAAAAAAAAGCCTGAATGACTAAGCAAATTCAGGCTGAGAATCAGGTGAATTAATTTTTGGAAAAACTGGAGAGTTGACGTGGATGTTCCTTTGGTACCTGTGGTCCTAATGGGATGCATGAGAGAGAGCTGGTTGATGTCATTACGAGGCCATACTTCATAACCTTTGAATGATCATGGCAGTTGGGAGAGGTGCCTGAGAGCTAGAGGAAAACAAATGTACCGAAGAGCAAGTAAAAGGATTCGGGAAACAACAGGCAGGTCAGCCTCACCTCAGAAGATGCTGGAGCAACTAATTCTGGAAACCATTTTCAGGCATATGAAGGACAAGAAGATCAAGAGCAGTTAGCATGAACTCACCAAGGGGAAGTGATGACCTTCTTGACCAACTTAATAACCAGCTATGAGGAAATGACTGGCCTGATAGTCACCAGATATTGTCCACCTTGACTGCAGTAACTCACGGAGAAGCTGATGGAGTGTAGGCTGGATGAGCAGTCAATGGGGCAGGCAGAAAACTGTGTGAGCAGCCAGGCCTAAAGGGTGATGGTCAGTGGCACAAAGTCTTAGTTGGAGGCTGGTGGCTGGTGATAGACTTGAGGGGCCCAGTCCTGTTCAGCACCTTCATTAATGATCTGGGTGAGGGGCAGAGCATGCCCTCCAAAACTGGGAGGAGTGGCTGGTACACTAAGGAATTGTTCAGCAAAATGCTAAGTCGTGCACCTGGGGAGGAATTATCCCTGACATCAGCACGGACTGGCGTCAGACCAGCTGGAGAGCAGCCAGCTTGGAGAGGCCCTGTGGATCAAGGTGAACACCAGTTTGACCATAAGCCAACAACAGGCCCTTGAAGTAAAGGCTAGTGGTATCCTGGGCTGTGTTAGGAGTATTCCCAGCAACTCCAGGGAGGTGATCCTTCACCTCTGGTCAGCACTGGTGAGGCCACAGCTTGGAGTACTGGGTCCAGTTCTGGGCTCCCCATGAGAGACATGAATATACTGAAGCACATCCAGTGAAGGCCCACAAAGATGATGGGCTGGAGTATCTCTCTCTAATAAAAGGCTGAGAGCGCTGGGACCGCACAGCCTGGAGAAGAGAAGGCTCAGGGGGATCTTATCAGTGTCTAAAAATATCTGAGGAGAGGGTGCAAAGAGGACAGAGCCAGGCTCTATTCAGTGATGCCCAGTGATGGGAGCAGAGGCAATGGGCACAACATGAAACACAGGAGGTTCCCTCTGAACATCAGGAAGCTGAAAGATGTGATCAAAGTCTGCCACAGATTGCCTGTGATGGTTGTGGAGTCTCCAGCCTTATAGATACTCAGAAACTATTTGGTTGTTGTCACTTGACACACAATTCTTACTGTCTGTTGAAATCTTTAGACCTATTTGCTCCTTCAGATACAGAGACCAAATACAACTTCCAAAAATATTTTTAAAAGTTTACGTAAGACGCATTTGAAAAAATGTGAAAATTGCCCTAAAAGCGGAAGTGTTTTAATGGCTAATAAATAATTAAAGGTAAATCAAGATAAATACTTCAACATATGTGTAAAAATGTCTGTATATATACCATACATAACTAGTAATAACATTACAGTAATATCATATCAGTACTTTCAAATAATTGAGCCTAAAACCTCTGAGCTAACCTAATCTGTCATAAATCAATGATACTGTCCTGATCTATACTGTTTGGAGACATGAGCACATATTTAGCTATTATTATTTTTATTCCTATCCTGAAGCAAACTTTGGCAACTGAAAGAGCATGACCTTCCCGGTGTAACATACTGGTGTCCCAGGAATATCAGACTTTTTTTCACAAAGGATCAGAGATGCTTGTTCTAGCATCACAACTTGGGAAAAACATCCCTTTTATCCGGCATGGAACAGGAATTAGTGGAAAGCAAAAAAGAATTTGAATCAACCTGACAGTTGTTTGAATTTCCTCTACTCAGATCATTACAGTCACTCGCATGCAGACCTGAAATGGCTTCAGCAAGGTTAGAAAGCATGAAGATTTGTGTGGCCTCAATTTCTCTTTTTGTTACAGTACAACTTTTAAGTGAGTTTACTACTGACTTAATCCTCTTATAGGCAAGAATTGAAAGTAATTATTTTATCTGGGTAGTGTAGTGATAGTGCCCTATTCTGCTATATGGGAGGTTCAAGAGCTCGCTCCTCAGGTCATCTAAGCTTGGGCATGTCAGTGTTGCAGCAGTAATGTTTTCAGCAGTGTCAAATGTGGGTCTCTCTTGTAGCTGGTGAGACCTTGTGAAAATACCAGAGGTTTCTAAAATTAATTAATTCTCTTCCTTCTGAAAGAAGGTTATAGATGTGATGAATGAAATGAAGTATAATTTACTGCAAGAGATAATGACTAAAACCAAGGGAAAAAAGGCAGTAGCTAACTACATTTTAAAACAGAAAGTTATTTATACCTGTAGCACACTTAAAGCCTGTTGTGCTGACTGAATTTAGCAAGCAGACCTGGGATTCAGCCTTAGTGCTGCTGATGACTGGAGGCATTATCGATGCAGTGAACTAATTACCCGTGTAATGGGAGTTGCCTGCTGGAGGTTTTTGACTGCTTCATCACTGTGGCACCTCCTACAAGGTAATTCACTGAGCAGCACAGGTAGAACTTCCAGGTGGAGGTCCTGCTTTCCTTCATCCAGTCACAGAGTCGTAGTGACAGCGGTAACTAATACTGAGATAAATATTTTCCTGAGTTATTGATCAAGTAGAGCTGTATCAGTGGTTATATCTATGATTTTATCATAGAACTGAAGTCTGTAGCACTTCATAGTCACTCCATGGGAAAATGCATACATGGTGACTTTAGAAAGAAAACCAAAATGAATAACAGCCTTTCTTGCCTGAAGGAAACCCACAGATATTTGGGTTAGCAGGCGGGAGAGGGCCTGCATGGGCTTCAATATCTGATTTAAAATTTGAATTCTTTCTACATATAAAATTCTTTTATGGCATTTGTTCTCAGATGTCTCCGTGCACACATTAGAAGTCAGAACATAAACAGCTTGTTTAATTAGCTGATAAACTATTTCACTCAAAATTTATAGGGAAAAATACTATTACTAAAGTAGTTCAGTAAGGAAAAGAATGAATATCCATGTGTTCTGTCTATTTTTCCTTTTGCTCTACCCATTAATGAAGTAGAATATAAACTTCTGATATATGGGGCAGAAGAATTATAAAATTAATCTTAACATTATTAGTATAAAGAAATGTTTAGGGTTTTTTTTTCTGTTTTTAATTGTGGCATAGCTGAAAAACCTCTTGAGACTAGCAAAGCTAACACTGCCTTTGTTCTTTACTTAAAGCTAGAGCTGTGTTGTAAATAGTCTGTATTTTTCATCCAAGCTTAATATGCTGTAGTCTAACGGGATGCATTAAATGTTGTCTAACAACTGCAGAACTCATCAAGCAAATGGAAAGATTAGCCCTGAAATCAAGCTCCAAACTTTTATTTTCTCACAATCAATAGGCAAGTAATGCATGTTGGATTTATAATGATATGAGATTGACTGCTTAAATCCTTTTTAAAGTTCAAAGCTGGAAACAGATTGTGTCTACAAGCAATCCACAGCAGAGTTTCTAAGTAGAGGCTTGTGATAAGTAAGTGAAATTGGGTTTGACTGAAATGGCCCATCAGTCCCATATGGGTTTAGCAGGAAGATTTCAAGCTCAAAAAGACAGAGGTTTGGAGAAGCATCAAGCATTGGTTTCACAGCACCTGAGATTGCTTTGTGGAGTCTGCTGGGAGACGTAAAGACAAGAGCTCATTAAAAATGAGTAGCACCAGGGAGAATGATTGAGCCTCGAGTACACTTGTGTTTTTTAGCTTGAAGAGTTTAAAGGTGAAGATACATTTTAAAAGCTCTACTGGCAGATGAGAAGAATGCTGTCAGGTTTCTCAAAGAAATCCCTTTACATAGAGATAAATAGCATGTTATAGTAGTTTTTTGACAAGATCAGGGGGGAAAAAAAAGAAAACCCAAAAAATTACTCAGCTCAGAATGTCCTGATAGTAGGATGAAATAATAGTTAATCTCTCAGCTATCAAAATTGGATTTTGATAAAACAAGTTGTCTTCAGTCCTGCTATCTGATAACTTCAGAGGCAGTATTTACTGCCTGTAAAAGCTGTGAAATCTGGGGAAGAAATTAGTCTTGGGGCTCCCTTGGAGGATATTCTATCTGTAACAGTAGTTCAGCTATAGTATCTTAAAGTTTGGGTCCACTGCCTTAGAGGTGGCTTTTACCTAATCAAGACTTTGAACTGTTTCACACTGTTGTATTTATTTACTTTAGAAAAACATGATACTGAGCTTTGAAATCAGAACTTAGCTTCTTATTTGCTTTTTATTCAGCTGTAATGTGTGCTGTTAACAGATACAGTTGTTATGCAGTAGTTAAGGCAATAAAAAATACCACAGGTTTTGATTAGTCTGTAAAAGCATAAGGATTGTTTGTCAGTGTGTGTCCATTTACCTAATGCTGGAAAACAAGGAATGAACAAAGCCACATTGACCTGGGAAGTAGCACTTCGGTTTGGTTTGTTCAGTCAGGACAAGTGTCCTTTGGCTCAGTCTGAATTGTAAATTTATGTGATGCATGTATTGAAGCAACATAGTCCTTTTTTTAATAGTCTCATGGCATGAAATGCAGCTGATCACTGTTTGGTGAAAACTTGTGACTCTTGGCACAACCATAGACAAAAGAACAGTGTCTGCTCAGTGTGTTATTTGTGTTTGCCATCATTCACATCTATTCATTCACACCTGTCCATTATAAAATGGGGAAAAACTTTGCAGGGGGAATTGAATAGCACAATTTCTAGCAAAGAATGAAGATGTTGGATTTTAGTAATTTTAAGAAAGAAGTGCTGTTTTTCAAAGTCATTAAAAAGTGCCTTAGCGAAAAACAGATTCCACTGGGATCGGGAATTTAATGGCTTTCTGAGTTGAATGGCTAGCAGTGCTGGTGGTGGAAAAGGTGGTTTGACTGTCTTTTATTAGGCTGTATTTCCCCAGAGCCCTAGGATGGATGTAGCATGAAAAGGTTTGTCTTCATGACAAACTGAAAATCTGATACGGTGTTTCCTGAACAGGTGTTAGAGAAATGGTCTGGTGTGGTCTCGTAATCACAGTCTTGATGATTGTATGTTTCTTAGGTTATACTGTGTTAAATATAGTGTTGGAGTGAGCAGACCCTGTATTATGGTAAATTTTGGCTGCAAGGCATGTTTCAATCTCTTCCTCCCAGCTGGGATGGAAAAAAAGAATAGATCTCCCCACCTTGTTTTTTTCCTTCCTTCTGAATTGTGGTTTATTTTGCTTCAGACTTTCCATTTTATATGATTTTTTCTTGAATATCATCTGTGTAGTTCTGTATTGTTTTCCACTTGTATGGGTTTGTGGTGCTTCCCAAATGCCTTTCTCTGCTCTTCTCTCCCTCCACTGGATGAATCTTTCTGGGACAGCTCTACTTTGCTGTTTTAGTGCATTATAAAGATGCTGAGATGCTTGGGTGAGGTGAAATGAAAAGGACTAAGCAGTTGTTAGGATAATCAGTTAAAAAAGTGGAATTAATATGAAACTACTGAGAGTAAACAGCTGTCTTATTTTGTTGGAATTTGCTTATCTTTGACAGATCAGCACAACTGTTTACATCCCTCGTAAATACCATATTGAGAGATTAATGGTGAGTGATTCTTGAGTTTACCCTTTGCCAGGGTAGCACTTCACCTAAGGAAACAATTTAGGATTTTGCCTTTAGGTCTTGGTAGCTCTATAGGAGCAAATGAAACCAGGAAGGAGTGAAATCAAATCAGTTATTTCTTACTGTGTTTAGATATTTTCTCTTTCATTGCAGCTGCACATGCTTGGGCATATTTTGGTAACAGATCTCCTCAGTATACTGAAAGGAGAAGTGAAGATAAAATTGCGATAAAATCTAAATGAGGAAAGGTTAGAGGCATTCTACATAATAATTAAATTAATAGAGGCAGCATCTGCTGCCAATCTAAGAAATCACAAATAGATGCTGAGTGGAAAAGAGATCCCTGTGGTATGTGCTTTGTCTCTCGGCTGACAGAAGGGTGAAGTGCTGCAGACTGCTGCTTCAGAGTCTCAGTTGGGAGTGGCAGTGTGGTCCAGGGGCTGCACTGAGAATCACCCCTCTTTTTCTTCCCTAGAAAAGAGTACAGAGACATTGTTGTGGGTTTTACTATAGATTTCCAAAACAGAGGTGTTGTTTCAAGTCCTTTAAGAGGTTCTGCATGGTGTCAGATGAAAGTATGCCTAATTGTTACCTTCTGTATATGTCAGTGCACTGTGTGCATCCCACCCTCCTGATCACATCCTTACTAGTCTCCATTTCAAGTAAATAGGGAAAAAATAATGTCTCCCATATCTCTGTTCCATAGCATTTCCACTGCTTTCTTTGCCAGCCAGGAGGACTGAGTGCTTTTACACATTTAATAAAGGGGTTCTGTGCACTCCTGGGTGGTAGCTATAAAAATAAATTAAGTAAATCCTTTCGTATAAACTATATGAAATAGGTGTGCAGTTGCATTTTTGTTTTTCTCAGTAGGCTTATTTCACTGCCAGAATATCATTTGAATTTTTAATTCTGTTTTAAGTGTGTGAAAAGAAGGTTCCTTTTGTTAGTTATTTGTAGGTCAAAGCTTTATGCTGAAATGTTTCAGGCAGTTTATACAAGAGACTTTTTGCATTTTGGAGCCCATTTTTGTAATGTATTTGTGATAAACGAGATACAAAACATATCTGCCTTTTATTTATTCATTTTTGTAGTGGTTTTGACCACAGTCCAGAATTTCATCATGTACACTCAGCTCCAATAAAGATATAAACCACCTGTCTCCCTTTTGCTACTGGTGTGCCCAGAGTGATTTTTTTAATAAGGTGTATACATCTGTAGGTTAAACATGTTACAAGTTGGACTTCTAGTTGTAAAGTAAATTCCCTAACCTAGAATTCTGTTTAAGCATTAAATTAGTAATTAAAAAGGACAACAGTACATATACAAAAAAAAAAGGAAAACAAACAAAAAAATCCCACCAACCCCCTCCCCCCAACAGCCACTAAAATTTATCTGTAGCAATTATTCATACAAGAAATGTCTCTCACTATTAACTCATGTTGAACTGGAAGAATAATTTTAACACCCAGCATGATATCCTCCCTTTAACTAAAGCATAAAATCTGATGACTTCTGCAAATATGTTTGTTTTAATAGTACTTCTCAAAATAGGGTCTCCATAATACATTTCTGCATGATCCTGTATGTTCTTTATGGGGTTGGACGCTCAAATATTTCTCTTGGTAGAGGTCCTAACTAATGACAACTGCAGCAGTTGTTACAATTTGTGTATGTAAGCACGTACATGCACTTGCCCATACAACTGATGCCATACATTAAGAAAAGCTATCACTAATATTGTGAAATCAAACACCCTGCCGTTAAATAATGCCAGAAATAAGTTTGCTCATAGAATATTAATGTGCACCCGTTTTCCCACGGGCCTCATAAATATTCGCTGATACAAAAACAACACAAATACATGGATACTATTTGCTTACACAAGATGGATGATTTTTATTTTAAGAGCCTTTATTCACTGTCTTGCCTTGGTGAGTGGTTTCTGTTTCTATGTCTTGGTAGCTCAAAGCCATTTTAATGCACATTTTGAGAGGAAACTTTTTTCAGTGTTTTTCAGTAATGTCCAGGAACCCAAATTTTGAATTATTCTCAATATCTATTAGGCAAATGTAGCTGTTAAAACCTATTTTATTTGCCTAAGTGTGGACAGGTTTCTAGGGGAAGTTAGAACTAACAGATATGTTTTCCATAAAATTCAACTTCTCTGCATTATCCTGTGTCGCCAAAACGGAAAGATTTTTGGCGACATTTATGTTGATTCACTTTCTGTCAGATAAGTGGAGGGAGAACAGAGAGAACAAGTGTAAATGTTTTATGAACATGTGGTGAGCTTTTGAAGACTCTTAAATAACAGCTTTAAGTGTTTATCTGATTTTTTTTTTTTTTTGGTATGCTGTCATGTCATCACCTGTGATACTGATGGAATTGTGTCCATAAATTTGGGATTCTCAAACATTCTCATACCACCTTTTCCACAAGTGTTAGCACAATTTTGTATAATTTATCTGTTTTTCTCCCTTAGGGGCAGAATTAATATCGGACTTTCTTAGTTGCTAAACACAAACTTTTACCTCATGATCTTTGCTCTGGCTCATGAGATTTTTCCAGACAATTCTTCTATTCTTTACCTTTTTCAAAATCCATTCTAAGCACAGCTGCAATCAGAAAAGGTCTCTAATTGTAAAGTCTGTTTCCTTTTGCTCTTATCTCTTACCCCTGAGCATATGTAGACTAGACAAAATGTAGATACTGTTTTAAATGGGTTCAACTTTATGCAGCACATGGATTTTCAGACTCCCTGACCAGTAATATAGATTGCAGAATTATTTTAGAGCTCTGAACACTTGCCTTTTGTAGAAAAAAAACCCCTTGTTATATTTTGAGTGAAAATAAATGTTCCATTTTAAAACAGACTACCCACTGTTGAAAGCTCACTAGTAAAGCCTGGATAAGAATTTTTGGTGCATGTGTGTTGCTGCAGATATGTGGCAGCTCTGTGTGTACTTTGGAGGCACACAGAGAAGAGGTTCTTTTACTGGCTATCTCTGAGCCAGCATGTCTGGAAAGCCCTTTCAACATGTAATACTGTAACACCTTTGAGAGGGCAGGTGGAGCCTTTTTTTTGCTGAGAATCTACACACAAAGTAGAATCCAGGCAGGCTGCTATGTTCAGTTTATTTTATGTTCTTTAAACTGTCCCATTTATGTAGCTGAAGCTAGTTTACATGAACCTTATTGGCTTAACCATATGCTGATTTCAGAGAAGCAAATGTTTTTGAGCTAGGCAGTTTCTGTCATCACCCCATCTGTAGTAAATGTTATACAGCAGACCAGATCTGTGGTACAGGTTTACAGGCAGCAGTTTAATTTTCTTATTTTAAAAATTGTCCATTGATTCCCCCCACTGTTGCTTTCTCTGTTAGTGAGTGTATAATTGAGAATGGCTTATTTTCCTTTTTACGGCTCCTTATCTGCCCCCAAAGGAGAAATTGTTTATTCTCTGAGGGGATGGTTTGTCAGCTTAAAAGGCACAGGATCCTGTTCCCTTAGTGCTGTGTTTCTCAGATCATTTTCTACTTGTCATGAGGGTGTCTAGATAGGATGATTGTCCTGAGCAGTAACTCTTGGGGATAAGCTGACTTATTCACAGATAGGCAAGTTTAGCAATTGTAGTTTGTCACAGTTTCCAATTATTTCAGTTTTCGTCTGCCTTGGCTGGTTGTCCAGGTGAAGCACTTGGTCCATTGCTCTTGGATGTCGGGATGTTCTTGAGGATGGGAGGGAGTGCAGTTGGCCGAGGAATGCTATGTTGTTGGTTTGGGCAGAGGCCTCTTTTTTGTTATAGACAGAAAGGAAAGATAAATTGCCTAATAGGAGATGGATCTTTCCCTGCATTATCCAACCCTCGTGATAGGAAATGTGGTCTAGGTGTCCCAGCTTTCAGATCAGATATGAACATTTTAATTCCTGTTTCAAAGTATAGCTACATTGCACTTAGAGTTAATCGATATAACTCCGTTTCCAGTATGAAACCAAAAATAACAGAGACAGCAGAATTCAGAATACTTTTTAAATGAGATAAAGAAGAATAATAGGAAAATGGGGGATTCAGTAAGCTTATCTTCTGGGTTCACATATTCTGCAATAGGATTCATGGTACTATGGCAGATCAGAAACCACACGACTTTGCTGCAAAGACAAAATTGATTTTATCCCAAAACAGGGCCATTGCATCAGTTCTGGTATGCATATATATATATGCTAGCACTGGCACTCATAAGAATTACTAGTTTTAGGACTCGTACACTTGGTGGCAAATTTTTCATGGAAAGTACATACTGATCTGAGATCTTTGAAGTATATAAAATCAACAGAAATAAAGCAGTGCCCAGCATAATTTGAACCTTTTTTCTATGTTACTTTTTGTCACTTAAAGGATTTTTAGTATCCTAGTGTTCGCTAAGGTATTCTTTGAGAATGCTTCATAATAGTTGTCAGAGTCTGTAAAACACAAAATAGTTTGAATAAAACTTTATCCAAATTAGGAAAAATACAGTGTATTCTTTATCCCTTTTACTTTAATTGGTTGCTTTCATCTTAAATTATATTCCTTGTTTAAGCTCGTAAATTTTTCAAGATCTAAAGTAATTTAGCCAGCTAAATTTGAAGCATCCGAAAAGGACTACGCTCAGACAATGGCATAGTTATATTGAACTGGGTTCACGATGGATAATTGGAGTTGAAAGAACTATAGGCTGTAATAGACTGTGCTGCGTCTTGTGCATTTGTCAATTCAGTTCCCCTCAGGAATCCAAAAATATCTATAAAATGCAGCATAAGCCAAAGAATCTTAATGACATATGTATCTTCTGCTTTACTTATAAATATTTCAGTCAGCATAGAGTTCATCCTTTAAAATACAGTTTGCCCATCCAAACTGTGATGTCAGTATAACAGGCAGGGAAATTGCTTTGCTTGATTAAACTGTGTAACAGCCAATATGTATTTTGATTATTACTATCAATTCTAGTAGCAAAAAATGAGCAGATTTCTCAAGTGAGCTGGTTGATTATAAACAGCGGCCAGTCTTGGCAGTGGCTTGTGTTTCAAAACAGTGCAGTGATGAGAGATATTGAAGACCTGATAATTGCTCAGATTTTACCAGTCCTTGTTGATACCATGGGTCCATTTCATGAGCTGGAAACTTTGCACAATAAGAGCATCATGACTAGAAAATAGACTAAGTGCTGCAGGAGCAGCCAGGGGGGCTTCAGTAGAGGCAAATGTAGGGGTTTCTCAGAAGTTACGACCCATTTCTAAAGAACTTCATCTTGTAGTACAGTCACATGTGAGGGGCAGAACTTCCAGGAGTTGGTCATAAGTCATTAGGATCTTTGATGACTCTTGATCTACAGTAATTGTTTCTTGGCTACTTTGGCTAAGCTGGTTTTTTGTTGTTTGTTTTGTTCCACTAAGGTATTCTGTGTTACAAGCTTGCCTTTACTTCCGACACCTACATATGCCACGTATGCTGTTTTAATCTGCAAAAGACTTTACAAAAAGTCATGGTTGTGCAAAGCCTTTATTAATATTCATCTTATCCTCAGTGTCTTGCTGTGGAAAGAAACATGGCTTGACATCTGTGCTATTGAACATCTTCTGTATGCTGGTCGGTTCTCTGGGTAGGTGACTGTACAGCGGGATTAGTCGTAGTGATACTTGCTACACTTGCCTTATTAGTTGTGGGTGGACGGGGCTTAGGAATGGAAGGAGTTCAGAAGTTTAAAACTCTTCCTATAGCAGACATGAAGATTTGATACCCATTTTGATGGTTATAGTAGTAGTAATGCAACAAAGGATGCAAATGGCAAAGATGGAAAAAAAAAAGAAATCCTGAGAGTGTGATTCAGCTATAGACTTGCAAGAGAGATGAAGAAAAACAAGCAGTGAGAAAGGGTCCTGTGTTGAGAGAGAAATGGTCCAGACAAATAGAACTGTCATTCTATTTATCCACCTTTTTGACATCTTCCTAATTCATGAGAATGGGAGAAGCCTTTATTAACCATCTAGAATCACAAATTTTTCCTTTTTCCCACTACTGGATATTTTGCAGTGCTTGGCTGGGCTTCTGGGTTTGAGGAAGAAAACACTTTAAACTGTTTTGTCTTCTTATCACTAGAGATATGTTTGATGTCATAAAGTGTGGGAGCTATTTCATGTATTTGTTTGTCCTGGTTTGAATTGTAAACCCTGATTTATGCCAGCTTTCATTTGGGTATATATTTTTTTGCCAAGCTTGACTACATTGCATAACTTGGTGTTTAAATTTATGTCATATTATCATTTGCAGTACTTTTGCAAGGAAACACTCTTTCTTTTTTACTTTTTATAAAAAAGCACAAATATGTCTGTGAAAGTTGATGTTCAGCTTGTGTGTCTGAAACTTAGCTTGTGGTGTATTTTATGAAGTTTGAAGTAATATTTATGCAAGTACTAGAAAAAATGTGTAAATGACTGCCTAAATTTCTAAACCTTCCTCTAGAAATGTTGCAGATGTTATTTAATATACTCTATAAAAATCTTGTGTGTTTCTGAATTGTTTTGACTTCAGGAGAGAGAGAGTTTATGTCTCTTGTTAACATTGAGGAAAAATGTTAGATTTTGGAGTTGTGAGTTTTTTAATGGGTTTTCTGTTCCCATTGGATTGTCTAATTGAATCTTTTGCACTTAAACTTGTACAAAAAGAAGCAGTTTCCAGAGGTGCCAGTTTCCCTCATGTACTTAGATCTATTGGAGACTTCCTATGGAAAGATATTTTAGAACAGAGACTAGTACAGAATGACCTGTATCCAAGGGCAGGGCAAACATGGTATGTCTGTAAAGGCCAATGTAATATTCTCACTGTTAAGAGAAAGAAAAATAAAATTATTCAGTGATTGCATATAAAAATAATTTCTACTGAAGATTATATGCTTGAAAAGTTCTTGTTATGAATCTCAACTTGGACTAGTTATTAGGAAGGCTGGACTTCAGTTAGGTGGTATTTATCAGGTGTAATGGAATTTTGTTTTCTACTTTTTCATAAGTGTCGTGGTTTTAAGCTCTGGGAAGAAATTAATTCTATCCTAGTGAAAATGGACAATATGGTATTCTGTAATGCCATTTATAGTGCTCTAGGAAAATTTAGATTTTAAAAGTAATTTTTAAAGCTAGATTTTGTCTGTTTCCTGTTTTAATGCAGCTTGGCAAGGCTAAGCCTACTGTGCCTTTGGACAGATAGCAAAGATGATGAATAGCCCTAAAGTTTAGTTTTGTTTGAACAGCTGTAGAATTTCCTTTAATACGGACAGAAATATGTCTGACTAGAGTTATATTTATTTTCCCAAATAGGAAAGATTTCATTCTTCACTGGAGTGAAACATTAAATAAAACAGAATTTTGTAACCCTGTGTTAGTCTCCTGTTAGATGATAACAGTGTAAAAAAGCTGAAGTTTCCTCTGTACCACAGGAAAGAAAGCAAAGCTTTTCTGTTTTCTTGTGGATAATGTTAGACTCCATTCTTCTAAATTTGGGACATTAATTTTTTCCCTACCCCAGCTTGGGGGAGTGTGAGCTTTTATAACATGATTTTTACTTAGAAGAGAGTGAGAAAAAAAAGAGGAAATAATACTGTTTTCTTTCAGAGATTCTGAGACTGAGCACAGATTGACATTTTGAGGTAGCTGTGCTGTGTTCTGCCAGAGGCACTGATCCCACAGACAGCCATGCTGGTACCTGTTTGCAGTGCAGCACACCTGGGAGCATCTAGGTTTTCCCTCACTTGGAAACCAAGATACAGGAATGAAAGCTGATGTTCCCACCTTTACATATTTCTTCTAAAATATAGGTCCTTGGGCATGGAATATTTTTCTTTTTCCTGAAGAATGTTAATCATGCAATCTTTTAATATTCTGATTTTTACTGCTACTTATTTTGCTATTTTGTTTTTGATACCTGGTGATTGCATTGTAAGAGAAAATTTGTCTGCAGTTCTAAATTTGCTCTTTTACCCTTAGGATTTTGTTTTCATTACAAGGAACTTTTATGCCCTCCATAAAGTGAAGATTAGTAAATAGATGATAATAATTTGTATTAAAAGATGTTTAAAAATGACAAAGCCTGCATTGAGCGATGTTGCAGTTGTTAGGATTGGAGATTCATAATCTGTTATCTGCATGCCTCGTTTAATTTTTACCTTTATGTTTCTTTACCAGGGTGCTGCACTTTTGATGAGCCTCTCAGTTCCTGTGGCTATAGTCAGTCAGATGATGATGATCTCAACTGGGATCAGGTGAATGCTCCAGTGAAGCCATCCTCAGGTCAAGGGATGCCATCGGGTTGGTCTTTATTTTGCTTTGTTTCTCTTTGATGTTAGATTATGTGTTTGTCCAGCATTAATTGTCAGTACTGTTCTTAAAATGCTGCTTCATCCGAGTCTGTTTAAGTGGAATACTCAGATTTTCCAAGTGATTTCTATTTTCTATCAAAATCTGTTACAAAATGATATGGAGAGAGAAAAAGAGGTGAGCAAAGAAGCAAAGGTATCCCAAAACAAAGGGTCTCAATGTTTGCTGAATTTAAAAGATAGTTGTGATACTATTATTTAATGTATTTTTTGCACTGCATGGAGTTGGACCTTGTTCCATAGCAACAACCTGCACATTCTGCTGAACTAAAAACTTTAGTAGTATAATCATTCCCTTAGTACTTCACCCACAAAAATATATAAAATTTGTCCACTGCTTTTAAACTATACACTAGCCTAAAATTTACCAGTTGTTCTTTTTCCTAGTTCTTAGCTAGGCATGTTAAGAGTTCCCCCCATGTACTGATCTCCATTTCCTGGGAGGTGATTGCTTGCAGCCCAGCTCAGCATCTGCTTTGGCTTTTATAGATTGAGCCTCAAGTGACTGTTATCACCTAAAAGTAGGCAAAACAAAAAGACCACTGGATAAGATCACTGGCTGTAGCACTGTGGGACTTCGTCAGCATTAGTCTCATAACCTCGTATAAATATATCCATAACACATAAAAGCACTGCAGATGAATGTCCCAGTATTTCACATCCCTTTCAATGAGGTCTTTGAAGGACTCATAATGTACTTAGGTGTTTATATAAAATCTCTTCAAAGGCTGTTGTTCTCAAGAAAATGCTCCTCCCTAATTTTTGAATAAGGGAATTGGGAAATAGGCAATGTGAATCTTTAGAATTGACAGTATAAACAAAACCTGAACATATGCACTCAATAATAGTGTAGCAATAAATGTACTAATCTGTGATATGCACAATCGGCCTTAGATATCATTCACTTGTAAAAAAAAGGCTTTCAGTGTTCTTCACTGTAGATTTACCGGTGTCGCCCTGAGTTGTGGATGACATCTTATCTGAGGTTCATGGCTGAAGTACCTTTTACTTCAGCACTTTGTTTCTTCTGGCAAAGGCAGGACTCCCAGCTTCAAGATGGATGCTCAGTTTATCTGAGTCATGGCATTTGGATCATCATGCTAGATTGAGTTCATCAACCCAGATAAAGGAGGTTCTTTCAAATTCCTTTTTAAACTGGCTTTCATCCAGTGGTCTTGGCATATACTGCTAAACATTTTCTGAACTATGTCATTAGTTCTTGATACTGTTGCTCAAGTTGGAAATAACAGACATAGTTTATCAGCCATCTTGGCTAGTGGTACAAGATACACATTTTTATTTTCAGTCATGTCACTGGAATTCCCTTTCTATTCCAAATTTCGTTCTTTACTCTCCCCACTTGGATTTGTGAAAGCAATTGTCGGTATGTGATGTTCAGTGTTCTTGGCAGATAGAAGAGGTTTAAATCTCTGTTCTGTTCTCTGATGACCACAGGCTGGAAGATTTTTTGGGTTTTTTACTCAGTGGCAGGAGTCAAGACTAGGGACTGGCATGTCTATAGAAAGGAAATTTGATGTGTAATTTTATTTATCAGATGTCATACATCTTGTTTCTTATTTATCTTCTTGCCTTTTTATCAGAAGTTTAAAATAATGTTCTGATGATCTAGTAAAAGTTTATTTAATTTGGTAACAAGTTATGTTTACAGTTTAGGGAGTTTTATTTCTGCCCATAAAGGAAGTGAAATATTCTTTTGGAGTGTTGGGTCAGAAGATGAACGAGTCTGAGGAGGGTTGAGGATACTGGTGCCTTAAAAGGTCAAAAACCCCTTTGAGAGGGAAAGAAATGCTCATTTTTTGCAAACGAGAAGCACTGTGTCTAATGGCACAATTTAGTCAAGTGATATCTAATTTTTCTTCATAATTTCATCTAGACAGTTTTTTCCTGTTCTTGTTCAAATCATCATCTTAATGATTTTAATTAGTTTTCAGTTAGCCTTAGCCAGAGGGTTATATGCTACACTTAAAAAATGATTTCAAGTAGTTTGTCAGCAGTTTCTGAGCTACATATTTAAGAAGAAATAACTTCAGATGATAATGAATAGAACATCTTAAATTAATGGTTTGTGGGGAATTCTTGGCTTGAAAGCAGAATGCTTTATGCAACGATGTTGTAATACTAGACTGAAACAAGAACTCTCAGTTCTCTACTCCCTTGACAGAAGAAAAAAATTAGTGCACGTAACATTCCTAATTTCAGGCAATATGCTCCAGTGAGTGAGTTGATGTCGATGTATAATATTTTGTATAATTTGGTGGCAGTCAGGGGGAAGCACACAAGTTATGGCATTTGATTTTTTTTAATCCACATGAGAGTGCTGAGAGCGTAGCTGCACTTCAGATAGATAAATATTTTGGTTTGATATGTTATTTCAGTGGGACAAAAGAAATGTCATGTAAGATTCATGCATGTGTGTGCACGCTTTAATGTACACGCTGTTTACATGTTTGGGAATATTTGAGATCTTGTTTTAGATGAAAATTGCTAAACTGAATCAAAGGTAATAATAAAAAAATCCCAGAAGTGTTTCTTACAGTGGACTTTAATCCCTCGTGGATTGTTATTATAGTGCAGAAATAGGAAGTTACCACTAGAGTTAGTAGGGTGCTAGTGATGTAATTTCCTTGACAAATATAAGCATGGCCTTTAATGAGTTAGTACTAATCTGAAATTGTGTTAAATAGACCCAAAAAGTAATGGCATGTATGAATTTCTGTATATACTCTTATGAATTAAATGAATGTGGTTAATCCACTGCTCTTCTGTTTCAAGTGTCCAGTGAGTCAGATGGAGTAAATGCTGTTTGGAAGAGCAACCCTTCCTTTTTCTCAGCCTCTGTCTTCTCCTTGTCTTTCTGTTCCAAGAATGTTTAAAATAGTGTTCACAACTGTAATTACAGAAACACGTAGTCATTATTAATGCCATCTTCCATTATCCTGTGGAACAGTTACAGCAGTTTGATATTAATGTGTTTATATAATACAGATTTACAATTACAGCTAACTGTAAGCCCTCTAGTTGTAGTCCAATAAAAATGTCTTCAGAACAATATGCCCGAACAGCAGATTACTCTATTGGCAAGGTGTGGGCTGCAGGAGTGGCCTCCGTGAGAAGAGGTCCAGGATGCCCCATGTTGGACCCACCTGGGCACAGCCACTGGACCCACCACTGGGCGCAGCTGAGCTCCTGGTGCATCTCTGGGATAGCATGTAGGGGTAAAAGCCACTGGGCAGCAGCTGTCAGAGAGAGAAGTGAGAATATGTGAGGAAAGCAGCCCTGCGGACACCAGTATCAGTGGAGAAGGAGGGGCAGGAGGTACTCCAGGCACTGGAGCAGAGATTCCCCTGCAGCCCGTGGTGCACACCACGGTGAGGCAGCTGTGCCCCTGCAGCCCATGGAGGTCCATGGTGGAGCAGAGATCCTCCTGCTGCCTGTGCACGACCCCACACCAAGAAAGGTGGAGATTTCCTGAACAAAGCTGCAGCCCATGTAGAGAAGTCCATGCAGGGGCAAATTTTATCACAAGACCTGTGGCCTGTGGGGTCACTGGAGCAGTACATTCCTGAAAGACTGTGTCCCATGGAAAGAGGTTGTGTTGGGTTTTTTTTGAGATACTTGAGTGCGTTATGTTAGTTCAGATACTGCTACAGTAAGTCGTCACTGACAGCAATGCAATTAGAATTTTACAGATTACTCTAAGAAATACAAACATTGTCATGAGTCTTCTGCATTTGTCATTTACTGGATATCATTTCTGTTCATGCCCTTGTATTTTTTTATGAAACACTGTGTTCAGTTGTGTAAAATCTTTCTATGGTGTTTCACAGTTCCAGTTGATTTCTAGAGGACAGTAGCATCATTTTTATTCGATGCAGTGGTTGGTTTGATATCTCTGAGGGGATGTCACTGCATTTGCAACGAGTCACTGGCATCAGCCTTTCATTCATTTTAAAACAGTTCAAACCCAAATATAAATCAAATCTTCACAGGCTGCCATTCACTGCATTGAAAGGATGTTTCCTGCAATGAAGCTTTCTGTGTTTAGTGCAGTGCTGGCCAAAGCCAGAATGAGAATTCTGTTTGTGCTATTTGAGGTGATAATACATGATTTTCATGGCTATATGTGATTTTTTGAATGGCCTACTATGCTTATTTGTATTCTGAATATGTAGTGTTGCTTAATGCCTATGCAGTGTCTGCAGAAAATGCTTATAATGCTTATATTATTGTTTAAAATGGCCTTCTGATACCCAGTAACCAGACATGCAGAGCTAGCAGATATTCTATAAACAAGGCAGTGATTCAGAGGAGTATTTAATATTATAGAACGTGAAATAGTTGTGTGAAAAATGTACATTGTTGTTTAATTGTGCATAGAAGAGTTGTGATCCATTTTAAAAGACAGATAAAGTGATCAGTTGGCAAGGGTGCAGTTCAAGCCAGCTGCAATGTTTTACCATGTAAAGTTATCCTTCTTTGATTTTGTACTTTATCATTAAGCACATTTTAGCGCTGCATTACATTTTTGTTGTATGTTAGCAGGGATACTTTCCTTTTGTTTGCATTCATATGGAAGAGAATTAAATACATTTCTTACTCAATCCTGTTTCCCCCACATTACTTTAAATAGCTGCATTTTTAATTCATTTGAATGCTATCAAGAGATAATATAAAGTGCTATCAAGGTGTGGGAGTTGCAGCTCTCTCATTGTGTTAAAGTTAAATTTTTTCACAGAATTTTCTAGACCTGGAACACTAGCATGTTTAGCATTTTATTGCACACCCAGGTAATAGCTGGAGCCATTAAGGACATGCCTTTTGGCAAGCAGCTCCAGCTTCCAATTAACTGTGTAAGTTAACACCAGTTGCTGCTAATACGGAGCAACATGGAGGTCACACAGAGCAAACCACCAGAGCAGGGAGCCACGGCAGCTCTGTGCTGCCATGGCTACGGTGCCAGCACTGAAGGGCTTGGCTACTTCAAAAACACACCTGAAGACTTACTGAGTGGTGTGCTTAACAGGTCTGTTCAACAAGAATGATGCCACCAGCTGTGTCTGAGGTATTGCTTGTTGTATGGATCTTATGGTCGTTTTTGTAACTTCTGACCTGACTTAGAGGTTTCAGCACCTGGCACAAATTCTGGGTTTATTACAAGTATTGAGCATCTGTCATTCTTGCAAAAGGAAGTAAAAGATTAATCAGCGTCAGAATCCGTCTTTCTGAATCACTGATGGACAGCGTTCCTAGGTTGCTTAGTAGGCAAACTAGGCAAATTATTATAATGTATTTTGCCTGCATGCCTAATAGCTTTCAGAAAATTAGTGCTAATGATTTACTTAACCCTTTGTTGTAGATATTCTCTATATATGTCTTTTAGTTCGCACTTTTTAGAACAAATGATTTTGCATATGAACAGTGTGGTTCATGAAGTAATAATACCTAATGTAGATGACTGACTTGCAGATTTTTGTTTGAAGTAACAGGCTTCCTTTAGTGTTCATAACTGTAACTGTAGGACATCAGTTTTCTTGTTTTCTGATGCATTCCATCAGCCCTCTCGTATTTGAGTGCAAAATTGCAGAATGTGCTCCAAGTCATGGAAGTAAGTGGGAGACATAGTATTAAAAACACCGGTAGCTGATAAAGATTTGTTCAAGATGTTTGACTGAAATATGATGATGTAATAAATTATAGCACTTTTTAAAATGTTTGAAGAACTCTCCTCTCCTGTAGAAGACAGGCAGAAACAATTTGAAAGATCTGGGAAGTCACTTCTCATTAAACAAGAGTATTTTCAAAGCAACCTGGAAGATAAAGTTGACTGCTGAGGCTAATTCTGTGTAGCACCATGTAGTGCCACAGAGTGCTAAGCAAGTCCTCTAACCTAATTCATTTGCCTTGCTGTGATTACATGTTTCCTGCTGAGGTTACATCTAACACCTGCCATCATATATGCTGAGAAGCAGCTATCGTAATAAGCCAAACACTGGCACTGGATTTGAAATGGATTTCTTGACAACAAAAATTTTTGGGATAAGAAAACTCTTTTTTGTTACACATCAGAAACCCAGTCTCCCTCCCCATCTTCCACCCACAGTGCCGGACACTATCCTGCTGGTTAAGTGCATCAGAATCTAGTTTCAGGTTTCCCTGCTAGATTTAGAATAGAAGTACTCTGAATAACTGGGGTTTTGTTCATGTGTTTGTTTCCCCTTCCTGGACTACTCATGATGAGTTCATTCAGATGAGGCAGGAGTAGCCCAACAGGAGAGAGGAATTTAAAGTAAGAGAATCCCAACGGGGGAGAGACAAAGTGCTTCATGTTGTAAAGCTAGTAAAAAACGACTTTTTTACAATACCTTCTAGTGAAACGGCATTTTTCAAGTGGAACGTTGTCTGGAAAAGAAGAATGAAGCCTTCTGGTAAAGGCTCTTGGTTCGAAAAAGACCACATGAAGAATGTAAATTCTCTTTCCTGGGGATATGCCCGAGACATGCAAATGAACCTCAGGAAGCTCTAATCTAGGTAGTGTGAGGCTCTGGAGTAATACAAACCAAGCAGCGCGTGCTTTAGTGTAGGGTTCCCTAGGGACTCACTCAGTGCTGAAGGCGTGTTACTGCACCCTGCCATGGGTGTCTTACTGAAACCACTGCAGTCTGCTCTGGTTTTAGCAGACTTGTATTAAGTACCATTATAATTTTTGTGTTCGTTTGCCTGGCTGGTTTCTTCTGTTGAAGAACGAAAATACTTCACCGGTTCGAGCAAAGCTGTGGCCAGTACAAAGCCTGTTCATAAACAGTGAGTCTGAAGATGCTCCTCTAGGAGCTGCACTCACTGCATTGCAAGATCAGGAGAAAGAAGAATAATCAGAGTATTCCTAAATAAGCTTTTTCTTGTTTAGCAATTAATCTACTGGAAAAAAAAGCCTCTTAATTTCTTGCAGTCTTCAGGGCTTTTCTTTCCGTCTTATGCTTATCCCATTAGATTTCTTCTCATCCATCCTGTCCTTTAGAAACTAATAAAGAGTGGATCAAAACCTTTCCTTGCCTCTGCAGGCTTTAAAGTGTGGAACGTGACTGCCTCCATTTCA
Organism: Oriolus oriolus; assembly: GCA_013400235.1. Taxonomy (NCBI): domain Eukaryota; kingdom Metazoa; phylum Chordata; class Aves; order Passeriformes; family Corvidae; genus Oriolus; species Oriolus oriolus. The sequence goes on from VXBT01006100.1 coordinate 1,403,033, forward strand.
GGCCCTAACTCAGTTGTTTTCCAAGTTAGTAGTTTATCTTTTAAGACAGTTCTTCTGTATGACAAGATCCTAGTCATAGGCACAGTGAAAATGCCAGTTAGCTGGAGACAGACTCCATCACTCCTCTTCAGGAAAGCAAATGTTATGAATTTTCAGGGAATCATTTTTCAACTTTTTTTTTAAAGTTTCTTTGCTGAAATTTAGGAGGAATTTCTTGTCTCGATTAGATTTATGGGAGATTTTTCATACCCTTTTACAGCACTTAATTTGTTGGCAGGCTTTGATGACTGATAGTACGTTGCTAGCAGGTCTAGTTGTGGCTATAATAAGAGTGGCTAAAAACTCACTGATTCGAGGAAGAGGTCATTACATGTGGCTTCAAGTGCTCCCAGATGTCTACATTTTTTGGACTTCTGCTCACAAGTTGAGGAAAGTCATGTGGCAGTTTGTCATGTGGGAAATGTGGCAGCCGAGATAGGTTAGTGCACAAGCAAAATGGATGGAATGTTTTTTGTGTTGTATGTAAGTCTTCTGGTATTTGAAGCAATTTGATTTCCCAGCATATCAGACAAAGTCTTAATCCTTTATAGACGTTTGCAGAACTCAGAGTCAGGGAAGAAGCAATTACATGAACTTCATGAACTGAATTAAAGAGCTCAGTACTTTTGTTGTCAGTGTTAAAGCAATATACTTATTTCCCTCACCAGCTGACATAATGCTTTCTCTATCTAGAAGTCACATTTCCAATCAACTGCTTTTCAGTAGCACAAATGAAAAAAAAATGCTGTCTGGACCTCATTGAAAATGTAATGATGTACACAGTCATTTAATGAGAAAGCAGGTGCAGGTAATTATCCAAGTCATAATGTTGCAGCAGCTAATAACATCAAATATTTGTGATAATTGCAAGCAGTTGATCACAGTTCTGTGCTTCTCACGTGTAACAGATTTGAAAAACACTTTTCAATACACATGTATTCATGTTAGAACATGGAAGGAAGCCACAGATGTACTTTTCTTACCAGTAGCTTCGTGCACTGTGATTTTGCATTAAGTCCAAATGTGACATAAATTTTTACTATTTCAATTTTCCCCACGACTTAGAGGGGAGGAACATCTTTCTGCCAAATGTGAGTTCCTGATTTCTCCATACTTTTGTAGTCTCTACCTATTCTAGATGTCACAGTCAGGTCTTGTGTCATTCTGGTTTCTGCTGGAGCACCATGTAAGTCCCAGTGTAGTGCAGGCGAGTTCCCCCAGTGCCTGATGCATGTGCAGCTGAGCACGGTGGCACCATCCTGAATTTGGGAGTCAGGTGTTGTTCTTCCCAGCATGTCTGTCTGCTGCAGTTACACAAGAAGTAGATCAAAGGCACAGTGACAATAGGATGATCCTTAATGTATTCCCTTACTTATATGTTGAGAACTACAAAAGAAAGGAAGGGAATGGAAACTTGCTAGAGGCAAATGTCTTTTACGCCAGACCTGTGTGATAAGACCACTGCTCAAAGGAGTTTAGAGGTGCTTCTTTCTGAAGCTTTTTTACGTTCATATCTTACAGGTGCAAGGAAATGATGAGAACCTGAGTTGGTCAGTAGCGCTCTTTCAGCACATGGGCTGTTGGAGAAATGAATCTCTAGAAGGGAGATTTACATTTTTCAGGCATTTGGGAAGGCTCTGGGAGGAGAACCAGAAGGTGAAGAGAACCACATCCCTGGTCCAGTCTTTTATGTCTGAAGTATTTTAGCAGTTTTCAGTTAATAGGAATTAAAGGCAATTATTGTTTGAGGGGCAGACAGCACATATGCAGTGGTTCTCACACCTTAGGAAAGGGCTGCTTAAAAGGGTGGTGATTTCTTACAAGTAGTATCCCAAGAAGAAACTGAAAGAGAGGACAGGATTTCAGAGGAGGATTCAGGGCTCATCTGTATCCCTAATAAGGAAGGGTGCTTCTGCAGAAGCTAGCAGGGGACCTGAGGAGAGCGATGTAAAACTTGCTGCTTTTCTTGGCATTTCCTTATGACGTTTCCTTATTAAGCAGCCACACCTTAAATGAAACACCTTTGGAAGATGCAGGATGATAGTTGATGAGGGTCCTGTTCTGGGGAGATCAATTGGATATTGTGCACCTGCTCTTGAGTTAGTGCCTCTGGGCACTGATTAATCTAAAAAGCATCAGGCAGGACAAGGTGAAGATTTTACCCAAGTTTTGGAAGCTCACTGCACAGCAGCAATAGAGATGATTATGTGTCGGAAACAAAGAAGTCATCATGTTGTGAACAAGACTTGGTCAGCAACAGCATCAAGTTCCCTTCATGAGTGCACAGTGTGCTATGTGAAATTTAAGGCAGCCCATAGCTTGAAATTTTACAGTGGAGTAAATTGATATACCATGTATAAAAAGATGTGTTATATCTTTCAGCAATCACATTTAGGTGTTACGTGTGCTATGGTGTTCTTGCCATGTTTAATTTTACTGTGAGGCATATTTGTGAAGGCAGAAAGTTGTTTGGAGGAATTTCAATTCAGGCATTTTACTTACTTGGCTTGCAGAATGGAAGTAGCTTTATGTGAGTGCATGGCAGATTTTTTCCCTGTTTTTTAGTATAGCGGTAATAACAATTGTATAATTAGTAAGAATTTAATTATTATTTTAGGTATAGCAAGGAAAAGCTATATTTTGCAAGGATATAATAGTGCCTGTTGAATTTAAATTACCCGTGTTTTAATGTGTCTGCATCCAGTTGTACATTTAAGTTAAAATAAAGCACTAAAACAGGTAATTTTAACTTCTGTGCTAGCAAGTTCAATTAAGCAAGGTTCAAATTAAAAAAAAATAAAATAAAAAATAAAAAGCCATTAGAATGCACACCTTTAATAAATGAAGTCAGTCATTAGTATTTCTACATGTAAAAATAGATTTGTATTAGGTGTAGTCTTCACCACTGCACAGCACCAGCAGGGTATCAGTATTTCTCTAGCAGTACACATCTGTGTCAATTAGCTTTGTCCAGCCTCCCCTTTAGTTTCATCGTTCCTATCTCCTTTTCAAGCCTGAATGTATTGGAAATGTCTCCAGCTCTAATCTGACCTTCTCTATAGTATTGAGGTTCAGGCTAAATGCATCCTTTTCTACCAAGTTATTCCCCTTTAGAGATACAGCAGAGGTCAGTTTTGCTAAACTGCGGTGATGTTCTGGCTCAACAGCAAGTGAGTCACAAAGAAATCATCATCAAAGTGTTTTGTTCCTGGAGTCTGAAATCTACAATTGTTATGAGATACTGAAAGATATTTAGCAAAGCATATGTGAAATTATGCAGACAGAAATAAAAAGTTTTGTGGGTTTGTTTTCCAATTAATGAATTTGCCTTTAAAATTCCCGAAAAGAGCTCCCCTGAGATCTTTTATTAAACCATATTGCTGTCATTCAAATGAAAATACTCCTTTGGAAAAGCTACTAACGCTACTTTGCCACCTGTAAAATGGAAATAAAAATGTGTACCGCTGTGATGCTGCTATTTATCTTTTGTATTTGTCAGATAAAGCCTATGTGATGTAATATAGCGTAAAGAATATAGAAAATCCTTTGGTATAATCTCAGATTGCCTAATTTCTTTCACTGGTGAATCTTCTTCATGTTGATAAGAAAAGCATCTGAAATTATGTAACCTGAGGCCACTATTTTGTGTGTTAATAGGTAGGCTGCTTCTATGATGGTGTGAATTTCCTTTATTTTGCCATTTAAGAGCCTTTCAATACTGTTGTAAGGCTGAAGCCTAACAGAAGCTCTAATTTTTGCACTGTGGTTGTTAAATGACAGATCTTTATAATGAATGCAAACTTTAATTGCCAAAACACTGATTCAGTTTTGTTACTTTGAGATTCTGGAGTTTTGTTACTTAAAGATTTTTTTCTTGTTCTATTCTCTACAGTTCATGTGCCATTCTCCCTTCCTGGGAGAATATATTTAATTACAAGAATTTTGTTCTCTCATCCTTCTCTTTCAAGCTCAGTATGAGCATGAGATTTCTGTGTTCAGAAAGTCTTCATAGTGCCTCTCTAAATTGTGCCGAATCCCCCAGCCACACACAGACTTTACATTTTACATCAGCCGTCATGTTTGTTTATTGTGTGCCAAATTTCACTTTGCCACCTCTAACTCTCGGTGCTTTTTCTAAGCATTGTTATTTTTCACAGATTCATTTCCTAGCGAAAGCTTTGTTGGTGTACTGCATTTAAACATATCAGTGATGCAGAGTCTAGGGAGGCACAGACTGCTAAATTCCCTAAAGGATTCTGGGATATCCTTTTTTACCTAATAGTTTCCTGAGCTTTGCTTTGCTTTGCCTATTAAAATGTGTGCCTTTATGTTCTTCCTCATTTAAAGAAAATTTGATGGAACACTTGAAGATAGGTCTAGAAAAGCACACACATTAATATTTATGGCTGCGTGTGCTTTGACTCCAGAAGGGCTGACTAGCAACTGGATATAACCACGTTGATGATTTTCAATGCATCTGCTGAGCCACAGGGTATTCTGAGCAAGGTAGTTGCCTTTACTTTGAAACAAACACATGAAGAGATTCAGTTTCCCTTGGCTTCTGCATGCACAGATGCATTACTTATATTCAAGATAAATAATATTAGACTGCTTTTTTCCTAGGCATTCCTCAGTATTTCAGTACGTAATGCAAAGCTTCATAATACCTGCTTCTTTCCATGTCAAGATTAAATCGTGAATAAGCATGGTTTTAGAAACTGGTAAAAGTTTTCTGCAGTTTTTTTGGTTGCTAATTAAGTGCAAATAGCAGATAACACCAAGTTTTGACCTCATCTGATATTCTTTGTCTACAATTCTATTGTTTGTTATACATGACACGTTAATTATTGCATGGTAATTAAAATTTTGGTTACTATTTTTTCTTTATTCAGTACATTCTTTGTTACAGTGTCAGAAAGTATTTTGACTCAAGTGTTCTCATGGTCTTTTAAAAGAGATGTATCTCATTGTTGGAAATGGAATTTCTAAGTAAATTTTAATTTATTTTTTAGTATAAATGTTTTATTATAATAAGACAACACTTCCTTGTGGAAGTTACGAGGACGGCATACTTAAAATTTGGACAAGATGTTAAATGTTAGTAATGACTAAAGAAACCAACATTGTGTCCAGCTGAGGACTGAAGCTGAATTCCGGTTATCATGTCCATTACTGCCATAAACTTCACCTGAACCTTATTTTCTTATGCTGGGCTAGATATATCCAAAAGCTCACAACTAAATTTTGCTGCACTGTATTTTAGGAGTGTAAGTTGTTTGTAATTCTAAATAATGATGAACTTTTATGCAGAGAACATGATAAAATGATTTTTCTGTGTCATTCTTTCCTCTTCTGCTCTCTTACTGCTCATCCCTCTGCCTTCACATCCTTTTTCAGGAACAACGAGAAAGAGTAGCTTGTTCGGTATAGTAGTGTTACCTTAATTTGGGGGGTTATATTTAAAACTCTGTTACATTAAAGATGTAGTTTTAAATCTACAATAAAAATGTAGTTTTACTTTGCAATTCCAAATAGTTTGTATTTTTACTTTGAGTCTCAAATGCGAATGCACTTCTAATTTTATTTACGTTCCTTTGGGAGAATGATTTTTAGTTTGTTTGGTTTTTGTTTCTTTACAATGAAGACATTGCATGTCTTAATATTCTGTGTATTCAAACAACAGCACTTTCCAAACATATGTATTATTTCTGGCCAGTGAGAGTGGAATACTAGGTTTCTTTAGAAAAAAAACCAAAACAACCAAAAAGCTATAAACCCCCCACAAACTCCAGTAAACCAAATCCAGCCTTTAAAACAATGAATTAACTACTTTCCTACAAACAGTTGTATAATAAAGTAGCATATTATTTAAATACTGGTGTACTAAATATAGAACAGTTATTAAATGCTGCCACACAAATAGCTAAAGGGAAAAATTCAAGGCAGTAAAGCTGTGTGGTCCATATGGCTGCACTGGTAGCATGCTTTGTCCCTAAGCTGGGAGTGCTAGCTTTTCTGCCTCTATAAAACGTTTGTTTTGTTTTGTTTTGTTTTTTTGACTTCTGGAGGACAGGAAAAGACTAACATGGCTTCCAGATTGCCTCAGGCCACCCTGCTTTAGGGTTAGTAGCCTGTGTCTCCTCAAGACTTCTTTTGTTTTGGGCACAGGCAAGATGCCAACTGCTGGAATAGGCTGACATCAGATCCAGCCTAGTATTGCCACAGTTGAGGTTCCTGCAGTTCTCCTCTGTATTTTGCAGTATTTCTCAATGGAGACAAGAGAGGAACTGAAATGTTGCAGAGACTTAGTGCTCAAAGGTAGATTCTTCTTGGAGTTTTAGCCTTTTTTCATTAGCCACATCATGCTGTAAAGCAACACTTCTTTGCTGAAGGATGCAGGAAACTGAAAACTGTTTTAAAGTGTAGGAAACTAGATCAGAAGGAAGACAAGGGAGTAAACATATTGAGTAAAATCAGCTGGGGGGAAGATCAAATACAATATACATCTGGAAAAGGGTGCTTAGAAAATAGGGAAAATAGGAAAAGTGCATACTTATTTTATGGGCTTGTGGTAGGTACTGTCCGTCAAGAATCATCTTTGAAGTCTGGCTCAAGACACCACCCAATTAATAAATATTGTCCCTTCTTGTCTTATGATGGGACTCAGAAGAATCAGTGCTGTATAAGCAGACGAAGATCATGTGGTCTGAGCAGAGCAGGTCTGTAAATCTTGCTCTGTGGTCAGTAACATTGGTAGCTGCTGGAACTGAATTTAGAAGGTGGGGGATGTTTCAAAAATGAAATATCCAATGAGATGTTGGAAGATTGTATCAACCTTTATCCTTATCAACTCAGGTTCAAACCACGACAGTATGTTAACATTCATTCAAGTCTAATGCATACTAAAACTCTCAGAGCAGTTCTTCTGGGTATTTTCCGGTAGTTTCTTTTTATACTAAAGCAATATAAAGTTGAAATGAGGCCTTTCTGGGTTATGTCAAATTAATCTACCTTTCTTCATCTTGAAATGGAGTGGAATAGCTCCTGCTTCTAGAAGCCTTTCATGATTATGCTAAGCATTCACCTGCTATTTTCCTGTACTTTAAGATCATCCTTTGAAAGAAATGGTCATACTGCTGTTACTTTCTGTGTTGGAGGTAGGCCCTATCAGTTCATCTCTGTCAGTTTTCCTGGTGCATCATTAGCATGAGATCTGTGAGGGCCATGATGTTTTTTTCCTGAGATAGGTAAAGAATCAGCATTATCAGGGTATGGATAGATTTCCTGTGTAAGTTTTCTAACTGAAATTAATGAAGTGCCTCTGTCTGTTACACTGCAAACATTAAAATGTGATGGAAATGTTTAGCTTTGCTCTAACTACTTTTGCAGAAGACCAGAAGCAATAGCTCTTTGTTTCAGTAAGCGCTATCTCACATAACAAACAGGATTTGTTAAATATCGGTGTTGCTTAGGATTTCATTTTTTACTAAGGTTTGTAGAACTGGAAAGGAAATGCAGACATTATAATTATTTCCTATGGATTAGCTAAGATGAAGCCTAGTTTTTAGGCAGTAGTTTCACACCTGGTTATATTAACTTGAGCAACACCTTCCTTCCTCTGTTAGGGAGCGCAGCAAGGGCTGGCACTGGCTGTGCCCTCACAGATGGGGCACAGTTCCACAGCACATGAATGCAGCCAGCAGAGCCAGTAACAGGAATAATGCCGTGCTAGTGGGATACGAGGGCAAGTCCCAGGTCCAGGGTCCAACTGGAAGCCTGGGGCAGGAGCCAAAGGAGAAGGGGCCAGAGACAGAGCTTCAGACAGGCACACCTCCAGCATTGCTGGGGCAGGGACTGATGGCCCAGGACTGAGCTGAAACGATGTCCAGAGGCAGGGAACGGGGTGCGGCAGTAGGGCCTGGTTGTGCCTTTGGGGATCTGACACCACCTTCTCACACATCCCCAGCAGTAAAAATAAACCCCAACAACAGAGAAAACAGAAAACCAGTTGCTTCCTTAGTTTGGTTTATTGTGTAGCCTCATAGGAAAGAAATAGGAAGGCACAGTAGAAATGTGTGAATCGTTTTCAGTAGCAGTGTGGATCTATAGGGCTTAAAGAGTGATTTTGGCTAGAGACAGGCCTTGAAATGCTTCCTAGACTAGCTTCTGCATGTCTGGCTGATACAGAAGAGATGGCGTATCCGTAATAGTTCACACAGTTTTTGCCCATTTAAAAAACAATTGCATTTGACTTCAATAAAATTTTGTACCTGAAGAAGCTAAAGGTTATTGAAGGTTATTCATTTAAGAAATATCTCCTGAGAAATGACCTTTTCCTTCTTCTGCGACCGTGAGCTTTTTTTCAGTTTGTTTTGCAAAACTGAAAAATAGTTTATTCCTGTTTTAATTAAAACAAGGGGGAAAAAAAGCCCAGAAGAAGGTGTCAGTAACAAGCTGTTCCCTGTGAATCAACCAGTCAAAGTGCACTGCCTTACTGAAAGTTGATGACCTCGGTATCTTTGATGCCTGCTAATGCCAAATATTGCTTACTGCTTTGTAGTAAACAGTCTTTCTGTGTCTGGCTTCTGGTAGTAATAATGAAAGAGTAAAACACGTATAAACAGCTTCAGTGGGCTTGGTTTTAACATACCTGTCAAATAAATAATAGTACATTGTAAGCTAAGTATCTGGAGTCAGTACTACTTAGGGAGTTTGTTTCTACTTTTCAGGAAACAAGAGCATGAATTAAGAACATAGTACCTATGACTAAAAAGTTACTATTTGTTTTACTTTCCAGAACGAAATGAACTCTGTACCTCATGTTTGTGGATGCTAGGTCCACATTTCTGTTCCAGTTCTGTGTGAACTGACAGTTACTGTCCTTATTTCATGCCTGTCTTCTTGCATGGTAGTGTAAAAGCTTGTAAATAGGAAAAACTGAGTAGGGATTGAGAAAAGTGACATTGATTACTGATGACTATTTGGGAGAACCATTTATCATGCAAGATAACTGCAAACAGCACATAGCATTTCCCTCATAAGCTAATTTCTCATTAGGTGGCAGTAATGAAATTTACGCTCTTATTTATCCAAGAATGTTAAATGTTTTTTCCAGAAACAAGTAACACCTCATAACAACCAGGAGGCTGTGTGGTGTCCTGCATAATTTACAGACAATCTAACTGTCCTTCGCAAGTTAAGTTAAGTTAAGTTAAGTTAAGTTAAAAATGAGATAATGAATCAGTGGGAGAATGTGAAATAAAGATGGGAAGTACTTAAGCTGGTTTATGATTCCTAACAGGATGCCTATATTGCTTCCACTCCAAAACACCAATGCTGGCTTAAATCTGCAATCTCAAACTTTCATTGAAATACAAAAAAATCTTACTGAAAGAGGCATTGGTAAAATACAGACTTTTTTTAATGGGTGTTTGCACTCAGCATTGGGTGATTACAAGGAAATGCACCATACGCAGTGAATGTATTCCTGCATGAGATGACAGATGTTGGTGTTTTTTAGAATGTGTTGTTATCTTTCTCACTCCAGTAAACTTCCAAGTGGAGTTTCTCTCTGTATTAGTGCAAGGCTGGTAAAAGTCGTTTATTTTTTAGGGATTTTTGTTTCAGAAAGCCTGAGCTACACCTCTTCAGCCTCTCCTCAGAGACTGAACATCGTATGAGTGGTCCAAATGTGGAAGTTTCTCTCCCAATTAATTTTACTCTGCAATAATTTATAAACAATAATATTCTGATATTGCTTTCCAACAGTACTAAGTATATTTTTTAAAATTTCTAAGTATTATCAGGCAACGCAGATTTGTTTTGAAGATTGCTTTTGAAGAGAGAGAGATTTTCTTTGGCAGTTGAAATTTCTTAGTCTCCCATCTCCAAGTCTTTCATTTTAGAAACGAAGTCACCATTCATGTGAACATGGGCACTAGTCATGCTCTTCAACATCTTTGGGGATGATTTGTAAGATTTGGGAATCCCTTCTCATCTAGGATCTCTCTGACTACTTTTTAGACTAAAATCTGTAACATGTTTGTATGAAAATCTGTGGAAAAACAAAGCAGAGGGATAAGGAAAATTGTATACAGAGCTTTAAGTAGACTGCTCAAAAGTATTTCCTCTGGAATTTCTATTAAAATGCCAGCAAAATTTTGAAAACAGTGGATGTTTATATTACTCTACTATATTAGCTGAGCTTTCGTGACACATCCAACCCTAAAATACTACTTATCTTTGCTACTGAAATATCAGAGTTATCGTTAAGTAATTACAGTACTAAGTATCCATTTCTTCTTATCCTCAGACGACTACAGTAAAAGTCTATAATTGCTGTCCTGGCTTAGACAGATGAAAAATCATAAAAAATAGAGTGACTTCATGTTTTATGCTACAAATTTGTAAGCAAAGGTAAGCTACAGGGAAATAAGAGCTTAAATCTCCCTGTGGATATAAGCGAAATTTTAGAGAATTTTAGTTATTTCTGGAGATACGTTGTCTCTTGAAGTATAAACAATGTTTCTAAGTATTTAAGCATGTGTTATGTTGTTACAGGGAATAAAGTACTTTCTACTTTCCTCCTCATGCTTGATTAAAAAGTAATTTCCTGGTAATGATTTTCTTGGGCATTTGAAAACCCTTAAGCAACATTTTTTCTCAGAAAATCTTCAGTGTTTTCAGATTTTTTTTTTAATGGACTGAACTAGTATTTCACTCTTAAAAAAAAAAGAAGAAAAATCTTTTTAGATGAGATGAAATAAAAAGAATGCTATAGAGAATAACTGAAGTGCTCATATTTTGGCTCAATCACTGTTTTTCCATCTGCTAGAAAATCATTTGAGATTTAAAAGGTATGAAATACTATTTTTGTTGTTTAATGCAGAATTAAAATTAGTACATCTAAAGAATGCTTTTCACACATAGTTTAGGACACATAATGGGTAGATAGGTAACTGAGGGATGCAAGGATGTGAATGCCTTCTGTAGCTTTAAGACCCTGATTGTGTGTTTAGATCAGGTATATGTTGCTATTTTTATATTTTTACTTATTTCTAACGAAGGTCAAAGGCTTTATCTACCATGTAGCAATGTTCCTGGCACCTGGGACAAACCAGAGAGTACAAATGCTTTCGTACATGATGCATCTACAGTTACAGTAATGATGATAGCTGTATCCCCCATGAATAGAAATAAAAGAATCAGGGTTCAAGGCAGAGGAAACAGAAAGGTTCAACAATTAACTTCTTTAGTCTGTTAATATATTGAATGCCCCTTCGAACTGAATTAGTTGAATAGTGAAAGGGGGTTGGGTTGTTGAATATTCAGTCAGAATGAAGGTATGCAGGGAGATGATCAGGAGGAAACCAAGGGGATTGATGAAGTTGGCATCCCTGATAGAGCAAAGAAGCTAAGTAGAATGTGGCAGGACAAGAAATTTCAGAAATTTAAAGAAAGAATTAGACAGATAAACTGTGAGAATCTTGGACTAGTTTTTGCAGGTGTGAAATAAATGCCAGTAGTTTTTAAAAATAATAACACAGGGCATTAGCTACAATAAATAAAACAAAAACCAAACCCAAACCAACCTCTCCTCTCGTAAGAATCCTAGCTTTTCATAAAAATATTTTTTTTCAGCAACTCCAGTTTGCAAAGGAATTAGGTTTTGTAGAATTTTATTATTTTCCTAGTCCTTTGTTTCCTCCTTTGCTCTTTATTCTGAAGGACTGGATAACAGTAGTTATTTTGGGCTATTGTTGATGAAAAGTTTACTCAGAGGGCATAAAACCACCAATTTTTTAACTAAGTGGAAAAATTTTTAAATCAGTGAAATGGGCTTATAAATTGTAATCATTTAAATTAATCTTGCTGGAAAATATTCAGCAGGGGGGAAAAAGAGCATTCTAGAAAAAAAGTTCAAGATTATTCCTGTCTGCTTGCTTGAGCTAGACTTGCAAAGCTGTAGGTCTCTCCTGAGCTAGCTATTGTCAGAATACACTCCAGAAGTTTTGCCCGTGACTTCTGACAAAACCAAGATGCTCGTAACGCATTCTTCTCATCTGCTGAGCAGGTTGAACATAAAATTATTTTGTGTTAGCAATATTGCCAGACCATACAACTCTAGGAGGTTCTAGATGAAGTTTTTATTTTAAAAAGGCAGTAAGAGCTTATCTACCATTGACCCTTTTCAGTCACTGCTTTTTCACTTTCCTGGTGTGACCTCTCTGAATTTTATTACTGAAATACATGAAAAGGTGACAGACTGATAAAAAGATGAGAGGAAGCAGTATATTTGTAAGACTGGACTGATTAATTCTCACTGACCTCCATTACAATAATGATATCAACCAATCGACCTACTGAAGTGATAATGAAGTAGAAGTAATTAGAGTTTAATAAAAAATCTCCCTTAAATTATTCTTTCAGGAAATTAACTTACATTCTGTTAAAGCTTAGTGAGTCTTGCCTGCTGTCTCATGACAGGCCTTATCAAAAATGATGAGCAAAGAGTAGGAATAGCCTAGATGCATTTATCTAGTAATTGTTCATCATATTGCAGTGTCTGTTGAGTTACAATCTCCACAAAAAATCAAGTTTGAGTGTTATGAAATGGGTGATGTCGCTGCCTAACCGAAATGGGTTTTTTTTCTTTTTCAAATAAGTACATTTCAAATGATGAAAAAAATCCCTCTGGATCTCAAGAGGTTTATCTATCTAAGTGAGTAAAAAGAGGATTCATTTTCAACAGACTTCTTTAGTTTAAAAAGTTAGTATAAACTTGAAACAAAATGCAAACGGTGGTGCTCAACTTCCTGGATATTACAGGTAATTTATTGTATGCATAAACAACATTCAGTACATATCTATTTATTGTGCTGCACGTAGTAACTTCTGTGTCTCAGCAGGCATTTCAGAATATTTGTTTAAAATATCCCCACACTTAAAGAAATATCTTTACAGTAATTTTTACTCAAATGTTTTCAGTGTGTTTTTAAACCTCAGTCTCTGAACTTAGAGATCCATAGTTGTGCAACACGTGAAATAGATGCTGGCATCTGCTAGCTAAGTGTGCATTCACTTTCCAGTCGACTATTCTCGACTTTCCTCCTGAGTACAGCAGATGATGAGAAGGAATAGAAGAATATGACAAGTGTAATAAAGACAGAGTGAGCAAGTGAGCAGCACTCAGCATTCGGGTTAACACAGCAGACTTAGCAAACAATCCATTTTGCCTCAGGATCTGGGCTTTTCAGTGTGCTGCAGAGCGGATGTTTTCTAAGGGGTGGTTTTGTTTACAGTTTATTTTCTACCTTTTCTGAAGAAGGGACTTAGGACTCTTAAAAAAGCGGGAAGAGTGGACTTCTATTTCAAAACAAGTCACCTTCCAAAGTAAAGTAACTTTAAATGTATTTACAGTGCCATATCTACCTTCTTTTAAAATTACTATTTTTTCTATTCTTATTTTATTCTGCTTTTTCAATTTGATCTCCATTTTGGTTTGAATATATAGCTTGGAGTCTCAATGCTTATGTATACAAAGTACTGTCTAACACACACAAATTACACTGAAAAATGGGGCCTATATTATATTTGTCTTGACTGAGTATTAGAGTTGAAGGTATTGCTTGTAATCATGGCTGATTAAAAAAAATACCAGTTTAGAAGTGAAGTTTTTAGTTTGAGTATGTTCCTTTCTGCCACTGATATGATTTCCATGGCAAATTATTCCTGAGCTGATTGCAGATAAGTCTTTAACATCTGGTTAAAGATGTTAAAGTTGAAATTTAGTTGAAACTTCACCAGTAAAACACTTGAAAATGTTCACAGAATTAAGGTAGCCAGGCTTCAAAGGATCACAGCAAAAACTCCAGGAGAATGAACTACAAGTTTAGTTTGGTAAACCAAACCAAAATAACACTAGATTATGTAACTATAGGCAAAATAAAAAGGCAGCAAGTGAGGTGAGAGAAAATAAATGCTACATTGTCTCAAGTAAAGCCAAGTTGCTTGCCAAAAAATGAATTTATGTCACTAAGGTTTGCATTTCTGCTTTTGACACAGTTTTAGTCTGAATGAAACAGAAAGTATTTATTATACTGTAAAGGGTAATTGAGTCTAGCAGTTATTCTCTGTAAAATTTTCATTTTCCTTTAGTATTTTAATGTAATCTGTTTCATGATGGTAATGTTTTATAATAGAATTTTTGTCCCATAAAATGCTGTTGAAGTATAGCTTATTTGGTTACATGAAACAGGTTTTGAACGTAATGATAATGAAAGGTCTTTAGTCCTTCAGAAAATACATTTATAAGGGTTCATGTTTGCAGACAAGGAAAGGAAGTTTAACGGAATCGAGACTTTAGCTACAGTCAGACACGGTAAATATGTCGGTTTGGAAACTGATTTTTTTATTAAATATTTTAAATACAGGAACATCACTTTGTGAGTGGTTTTGACACGCACCTGAACTATTGCCTACACTGCTTGTGTTCATGGTTACCTTGATACAAGGCTCAGCTTAAGGCTGCCTGCTTGTACACAGCAACTTGCTCTTAGTGTCAGGGGGCCAGAAATAAGAAGCTGTTGATGTAGAACAAGTTAATGATGAGTGACAGGCGGGAGCATTAAGGTGTATGTATTTGTGGTAAAACCTGCCTGGCTGTGCCATGGTCAGCCTTCACTGCCCTGCAAGAGTGTTGCAGCTGGGATGGCTTCCTGTGGCACTGGGCTGGTAAGGGGTGCTCCGTGCCCCTCATACTGGGAAAAAAGCAGTTGAAATGGGGATTTAAAAAACAAACAAAAAACAAAAGTTAGCAGAATATGTATAACATCCTGGGAGTGGGGAAAGATAGCAGTGAATGCACCATGTGTAATGTGACTATCTTTCCCAGTCTTAGCTGTTGGCTGAGGGCCCTCTGATGTGGCCATGTCCCGTTTCCTTCCCTGCCAGCCTGAGGGTGAGGATCTGTCCCCTCTGCTCCCTGTCTCCCTTTGGCAGGTGTTGTTCGCACCTGCCTTGGGCTCCTGGCTGCCCACCCTGCTCTCTTGGGGAATATGGCCCTGTGGGAGCCTCCTCTGTCCTCCCAACAGCAGGCATGGCTTGGCAGGGGCAGCCACCACAGGGAAGGGATGGAGCAGGGGCTGCAAACTGCAGCCTCAGTCTTCATGAGAGACACCGCTGAAAGCTTCAGTGAGGAGTGGCACGTCTCCATGAGCAGCACAAAGAAGCATAATGGGTCATGAGAAAGCCAGGCCAAAAGTACTGCAGAAAAGCATAGGGTGATAGAAGAAGATTCATCTTAATTCCCTAGTTTTAGTTTTACTGTTACAGCTTTAAATCCAGGGGATTCTCCCATCCTGTAGGGGTTTTGGCCTGGAAGCTTTTAAATGTAAGACAAAGTCAACAAAGAAGAAAAGTGCAAAGCATTTGTTTTCCTTTAGTTTGGTTTCTGTTTGATTGTTCTTTATTCTGCAGCCTATTTTAAATACATGTAAACACACATTCCCCTTTCACAGTAGTGCAAACACTTATTTATCCTTCTTTCCCCTTTAAAATCACTCATGTGCCTGAATATTTAACTTCTGGATTAAATTCTGGGCTAAAACAATAGTCAAGAGTTTAAGTCAGTGTTGTCCAAACTTTTTTTTTTGCTTGAGCACTGCTACAAATCCTTAAATTTTCTTGCAGACCACCAGCCACTTCTAGTATAAAATTTAATTTTTGAAAATTGTGTGGCTTTAATACAATGGCATTTCAATTAGCAATTTTTAATAAAGCTGTGAAATGTCAGATTCCTGCAAGAGCAGGATCTCACAGCTCCAGAAAGCATCCTGCAGCAGTATTATGCATGTACCTTCTGAATTTTCAATCCTATTGAAGACAAATTAAGTATCTAAGTGCTTTCTTGAATGGTACTTAAGCACATCGTTAAGCCCTTGTATTAATTAGAGTCTTGCGCTTTCCCTTCTTGAAAAAACCACCCTAATTTTGTTGTTCTCTTGAATGACAATCTCAGTTCCTAGGATTGTGAGTCATGGAAACTGGAAGGCTTATTTCAGTGATGAATCAGGCCCAAATTAATATCCTCAAGGCATCTCTACCAGACCAGAACTTGAAAATAAGTACATTAAACTGTATCCTCTATGGGACTGCTCAGGAAAAAAGCCCAACATGAAGTTCATTCAGTAAATATGTTAACTATTATGTACACCAGTTAAGTGATCTAGGGGTGTTTTCTGCTGTATTTAAGGTGGATACGAGTGGAGACTAACTAGGACATAGAAAATAGCCACAAGTAGTACAAGACTTAAAACCAGCTCCATCTGGGGCTTGGAAAAAGTCTCTTTAAAAGAATGAGATGCGAAATTCCCATTTTATCAGTGTGCAGATGGCTTTGGGAAGTCTGCCGGTTGCCACAGTGAAGGAGATTATTGTGTGAATAAACACAGATAAATTGGCAACCTGCACGGTATTCGTTCTTTGTGATGTAGTTTGTGACGTAATCTCTTCTAGATAAGAGCCTTTAAAGATAGATTGTACTGTAGTGGTTACCATGTCAAGAATAAAATAGCCAACAATAAGTATTTTTTCTTCCTGCCAAGAAGGTGTTTTTGCAAAAAGAGTTTTATTTTAGAGCTGATATTATGTTGGATGAATAGTTTAATATATTCTTTAAGGAAAGACAATCTTTATGCTTTAAATATTTTTTTTTAAATTTGTCACGTAGTGAAATACATGACATATCCAAGCTATCCATATAGCTTGGATAACAAATACCTCTGTATTTTTCACTTGCTTTGTATTTTGGAAATCAGGTAGGAAAAATCAAATCTGAATTCTTAAGATATGTCATTTTTCTTTTTGTCATTGCCAAGTGTAACAGGATCCCTAGGAGGAGAAAACCTAAGTGAAATACGGCTTTATATACCAATTTGTAGAAAATGCTGTCAGCTGCTTTTGTGGCAAAAGTATAAGTGCATTTAAAAATAAAAAAAGGAAGGAATTGAGAAATGGAGGTGTAATGGGTCTCTAATTCCTGTACAAAGTCCAACTAAGGCAATATTTGAAGCTGATAAATGCATACACAGGCACCGACTAGTGTTAAATTTCATTTTAAAAGCACACTGAATTCATGGTGGTGGGGTTTTTTGTTTGGTTAGTGATTTCTTTAAGATGGAAGTAATAGCTCCAACTGGATATGCTATTCCATCAGTTTTAAAGCTTTCATATTGTTACGATATAGGTTACCTAAAGTGTTTAACTTTGCCCGCAGAAAGTGCAGTAGCTGATCCATTAAGGCTCAGACTGTCCTGTGGTTGCCATGGGTTGCATGTGTGCCTTTGTGCTGGTATAACAATGAGTTCCTGTGGGACATGAGCTCAAGAGTAAAGGTCCTGAGCCATCCTGTTGCTCATCAGTGAAACATAGGCCCTGATGTGCTTAAAATTTTACTCAGCAAGTCTTGTCTAAGGTCTCTGAAGTGTTTCTGTGGAAGAAAAACGCTGTGAATACTAATCTGAAGTAATTTGTAGTTTAACTGGGGAAGAAAGCCCACTACTTGTGGTTTGGAGTCTCAGTGAGTGATTCAATTTAGAAAAACAGAACATAAAAGTATGTTTTAGGGAAGCTACTCTGATTGTAATTATACTGGCGAGCTTCTAATTTCTGAGCAAGATTTTTTATGTGGAAGTAAAAGAATTGAAGCGACACATGGCCCATGCTAAGGGAGTTGTCAGATGAGTGTATGGAACAGATGAGACAAAGATGGCTGCTTTGATTCAAAAGAGGAGGGTAGAATAAAAACAAAACAAAACAAAACAACTCCACAGATCTACAGTAGATGGCAATGCAATGTTTAACCTACTCTTTTGAATAGAGAAGGTAGATTTATTGTGAGTTATCTTTATTCACACTCATGAAACCGGGAGTAAATTACTCCAGTAACAGAAAAGCCCTTGAGGCTAATATGCTTCTGAAATTACTGATGTGTCAAGCAAGATTCCAGAAGGCTCTCTGTTTCTGTGGGATTTAGTGCCATAGGCAATATAGTAGTTTTTGTTTTCTGCCTTACAGATTTGTGAGAAACTATCAGACATTTGAGTGAAATTCAAAAGATGCATGTCATTTGCATGTGGTGTGTTACTGCGGATACTAATCGGTGCAACAACTTAGTAGCAGTTTACACACCTGATAGTATTATGATGACAATTTGTTTTTATCAGTAGTTAGGAAATTAGTAATCAGCCAGGAGGCAGAATGGTTTCCAGAAAAACACTTTGTGAAGAAAGTACAGTGACAGCCAGCTTTTAAATGAAAAGTAACTTATTGCTTGGATGATCTAGAATTTGGAAGAGTATACATAGGTATGATCGTTGGCCAAACATTAACCTAGCAACCTAAAGCTGAAAGAAAATTGTATTTTTGTAAAAGTTGTAAAGCTCACTGTCTTCAGGCCTTCAGAAGCTTTTTATATTAACCTCTGTGTTTAACAAACCTTTCAGCCTGTCACTGGGAAGGGAGAAGAGCACCAGTAGCACTTAACCCTGTTCTTGGAGATGGTCGTTTTCGGATAACAGTAACATACAGGATCAAGCCATGTTCCCCCTCTCCCCCGCCTTTCTACATTTACTTCCCCAAAGCTTTTATCTGAAAGCTTACTGGTTTACCCTGGGAGCCCCCCTGGAACATGTTAAAGCTGATTCCTGCTTATCTCCTGAGTATTGTTTCTTAAATGCTGAATTGCATGGTTGAATGGTTTACAAAAATAATGACTAATGTTGGTGGTGCTGCAGCAAAGAGAATGTGCTTAGAAAAGAAGGGAGACTTTCTGGGCGGCAGCAGTAATTGTTAGCATGTGCTGGTTAGTTTTACAGATACTTATCTTCTGTGACAGAACAACTGTCTCATGCTTTGAATGCCAAGTTATAATAAAATGCAAGTTGATAGGGTAAGCGATTCATTGGAAAACACATTGCCATTTTCTGTGCTGCTCTCACTGCATGTGCAGCTGTTAACGTGGGGACCAAAGGCAGGAGTCAGGTTGGGTTGGGAAGGAGCAAGCATGGGAGAAATAGAGGCATAAAGGGATAAAAGAGTCTCATCTTGTGTACGTATCTGAGCACTCAGTATGCTGGTGAGGCTCTGCCTGATGCTTGATCACTGCAATCGATCCTGTGTTCTTACTAAATCCAGTTTCTACCATCTTGTCCGTGGATGGACGCCGATCTTCAGCGTGTGTGTGAATGCTCATAAACTTCAAACCAAGCTAACCAGAGAGTGGGAGAAGAGATTTGAGTGCCAGGAGCTGCTGTGGGACCATGAAAGTCAGGGGCTTTTGAGTATGGGGGCCGGAGCCTGGGGAGGGTGTGGGTTGCTCTCACAGGCTGAGATTCTCCTGGGCTGGAGAGGAGGAAGAGCACAGGGCTGTCACTGTGTGAGAGCTCAGTGTATTCACAGGGTTGCTGATAAAGGCACTGTTTTTCTGTCTGTGTTTGATCGGTCAGCCATCTCTCTCTCTTTCATTGTATGTCTGTCTGCCAATGTTGGGAACACCACCAGCTGGATCTGGGGATGTGGAACTGTAGCAGCCCTGTGTCTGTCAGGCAGGGAGATGAAGACTCACCCTGGTTCCTGAGAGTAGCCTAGATTTGGCTACTCAGATGCTTTGTGGGTTTTTTGCCAATGTTTGTATAATTCCATTTTTTCCCAGAAATAGGTTTACATCTGTTCCTACATGTTTACTGGTATTTCTTCATTAACAGCTGCTTCAGTTAGTCAGCTTTTAATACATTTAATGTGTTCTCTTACGCTGCTCTAATCAGTTCACTTACCATGTTATGCACTTCACAGAAGTCTTACATCTTTAGCTGCTGCAGTTCCAGCAATACTTGCGGTCTCCTTCAACTGTACACCCAAGGGTTCACTTTTTTTTTTAGCAAGACCTGTTTGTCTGTTAAAATGTTGATTGTTACTATTTCTGTCCTTACCCTTTAATCCTTTATGTACCGCATCCTGTATTTTGACTTCCCTTACTTTTGTTCAGCGTAGATCTCGCAGATGTGTCTAGCAGACCTCTTCCAATCTCATTGCAGGTACACAGGCTAAACAATCAACCAGTGGAGCTGTGCCCTATTAGGAACAAACAAGGCAAGGAAACATCTGTGAATGTAGCCTCCAAGGCAGGGAGAAAGCTTTTGTGCTGAACAAGTTCTATTCTGTTTGTGACGTTGGAAACTTGGTCTCATTTCCTTGAAAACAGACGGGACATGCAAAAACTGCTTCGTGCACATATCGTCAGTCTGTGTGTGTGACAATGAGTGGTTCAAGGTGTCTTTTAAAATCATTTTTTGTGTGCACGTTATATGCTGTGGTAAAGTCCATGGTTGGTAACTGCATGCTTTTTGGTTAGGGGAAGTTCTCAGAAGGGGAGAAGAGGATTTCTTCTTTGAGAGCACTTGGCCGTGGGAGAAGCTTTTCCAGCGAACAATAGGATGGGCAGTAATAGATGTGCTGACTGGAGAGCTCACACTTGGGGAGTTTTCTTGGAGTAATGGGGAAGAAACATAAAACTAGGCCAGGCATGATGAGAAGAGGGAAGATTTTTCTGTTGACCCAGAGGAGAAAAAGTACAGTTTGTTGAATCCCTAAAGGCTATTGAAGATTGCTAGTGTGCCAAGAAGGTCTGGAGGAAAAGGGCCCTTGTTGCAAAGACATAGTTGGGCAGAAAAGGTGTGTGTTTTCAAATGGCTGTATTTTACCTCTCTCTCTCAAAAGAATCTGGGTTTTCAGACAGAAGAGAGTTTTTCAAGTTTATGTTCTAATAAAACATCATTTCTTTCAAGCCCTTTTGGTATTTTTTGGTGTGTTCACTTTGAAGAAAAGGTGCAGACAGATCTGTCTCAAAGCTCTGGCATGTTTGAAATCCAGTCATAGCATAAAAGTTAAAAAATGTTATAGCTGGTTAAATATGTTAGGTCACCTTTAAAGAAATCCAGCTGACTGCATCATGAGGACTCTTGAGAGAATTTGAAGAAAACTTTGCATACCTTGTTGGGGAAATTTTCTATCATGAGTGTGTTTTATAAATCAGTTCTCAGTTTTAGCATAGTATAGTTTAGTTTAGTTTAGTATAGTACAGTTCTCACTGGCTGTAGAATGTACCGGTGGAGCTGCAGAGCATATTGGGATAGGCTAAATGTGGGATGACAGAAATGAAACAAGAATGTTGCCCTGCACCAAACATCCCTCTTTCAAGCCCAAACAGAGCACGGTTCCTTTAAAAGTGAGGAACTCTCCCAAGCAGTTGTGCACTTTGGCTGATGTGGGTTTTCTGAGTGACACCACCTGTGTTGGTACTGCTTTACTGCCTCAGGCCAGGGCTGCATCTAAGGTGGCTCTCCAGGATCAAGAGGAGTAGCACAATTCCTTGAAGATTTTGTAGTCCACACCACACCTGACCTTCCTTATCAAAGAGAGGGAGAATTACCTTGTAGATGCATTTACTTTGTATTCAGGCAAGTCAGGTTTCCTGTTACAAACAAATAAACAAGTAAACAAACAGAAAACTTTCCAGTTGTGTTCATGAGTGGAACATCAATTCGGATATGATCCCTTTTCCCTGCCCTTCAGAAGGTTTTATACAAGCCCAGCATTAACTTTGTTCCATATGAACAATGTTCTGTTCTTTTTCCAGCCTAAACAATTCCATGATACTAGGACTTTGGACAGATCCAAACATTGTCCTCTAATTACTTTCAATTCATTTCAGTCAATTGTTTCAAATATATACCTATTCCCGGCTTTAGAGTACTCAACCAGAATTTGCCTGTTCTAGACCTGGGGAGATGATGCTGGAAAGCTTTATGTTCTAAAAGTCTCTTTAGGTCTGGGCCTGCCTGTCCTGAAGTATTTTCTTACTTTGATTTCTGTTTTTCCTGAAATGCAGTTGTTGCTTCAGAAGTTGAATTTGAAACTTCAGACAGCTTTCTCAGAATTTATGCACATGCAGTTGTTTTCTTTAATAGCTTGTGAACTTTGTATGGCCCTACTATACATTGCTCGCTTTTTGCCAAGAGGTAATCTAAGTTACGTAAGAAGCCTTCAAAATGTCAGTATAGTGTTTGAAAACATAGCATAGTCATGAAGAAAACAGGAAAACAAATTACAGGGTGAGTAGTCAAAATCATTAAATATTGAAAAGGCTTGAAAAAACAAACAACATTCATCAGCAAGCAGGGGTAATTTTTAATATTTCTGGCTATTGGAAAAGGGGCTGCAAAAAATACAGGATTCAGAAGTACGTGATTTCATGTTCAAGCTTGATCAAAGCAATTTCTAACAAAATAATGGGAGATGTGTCTGTGCATATGAGATGAGGAAGAATTTTAAGAATTGAATTTAGTGGAAGAATTATAAGGCTTATTGGTCTTATTAATTGTTCTGCTAAAACGAAGATGGCATTATGGGTAGAAGTGAATTGATCTTTTAAAAAACTGCACAGGACTTATGATGGATTTTTAATGGATTTTCTCCAAGAATTTGAATGGTTGCAAATTTGGAAGATAAACAGCTTGAAAGTTGAGATTAATGATGTTTTTAGGGTGGGTAATAAATAATGATTAAAATTACCACGTTAAATTTAATATGAGTAAATATTGCTCAAACGAAGACTTAAAATTCACCTGGAGACAATAATGCTTTGTGAGTTAGTGAGCAGA
This sequence comes from Oriolus oriolus, assembly GCA_013400235.1. Classification (NCBI taxonomy): domain Eukaryota; kingdom Metazoa; phylum Chordata; class Aves; order Passeriformes; family Corvidae; genus Oriolus; species Oriolus oriolus. The sequence continues at coordinate 1,425,790 of VXBT01006100.1, forward strand.
ACTGATGGATGTTAGCTGAGGCACTGAAGGGAAGACTCTCAGCTGGTGTATTTTGGGACACTTCATTATGGCAGTTCAGGGGTGCAAGTGGCTCTGAAGTTTGTGTGCACATCCCTACTGGGTGATGTCTGGAGTGGCGCATTTGAATGAAAACTCCAGCTTCTTCAGGTAGTGCTAGCCTTGCTTTGAGAGTTTTCTCAAATTATAACAGCCCTGTAATTTTCAAATGTTACCTGAAAATGTATTTTCCTTTTTCTGTAATATTAGTAAATAGTATGAAAAAAGACTGAAGACAAAACCCATTTTGTTTGCAAGCTTTGGGAGTTGAAGAGAAAGGTGGGTTGTTAAATTCAGGTCTTCTGCTTTCTGCAGTGCTTCTGAGGTGGTCTGCACATATTTACGAAATACAGTAAGTAGAGCAACATGTATACTGAGTTTGCTGTGTCTGAAAGTGGTACTCATTATGCTTGAGCCTCACAATTCATGTGCTCATGCTCAGCAATTCCAGTATCTTGAACAGTCCCACGCTAAGTCTTGGGCACTCAGCGTAGTCACAATGCCTTGTGAGTGATGGCTGTAGGGTTGGCTGGCATTTAGAGAAAGCTGTTTTGCTAATCAAAAGCAACCTTTTGTATGTACCTTCCAATCCAAGCCTTTCTATGATTCTCTGAACTCACATGAAATCACAGCATTTTTGACACCTTTCTGCTCCTGAAAGGTTTTTTGTTAATAAAGTGATACATAGAATATCTGTTCTTAAAATCAGACTTTTTGCTCTCCATCATTTAGCACATTTTTCAATTACTGAGAATCAAAATCAACCAATAGTGATGCCTGAATAAATTAAACACCAGTACTTTTTAAAAATGTTTATTAGGAAGACTAATGATGTGTCCCCAACCATGTAGAAGACTGGTGAAAAATCAACAGAGTAACTTTCTTTGCTCACTAGTCACGTTTTCTTCATGCATGAAAAATGATCCTGTGTTTAATTTCATTGCGCTTGACATTCCAAATATAAAAAGTGCCTCCTAACAAGGTGAGGTGACATGGTGAAAACTTGCAGAAGTGACTGGAAAATCTCTCTTGTGCCATTCCCATCATTTTTTGTAGGACAGTATGTTACTTTTCCAGTTGTCAGATTTTCTTTTTTAAACATTTCTTTTTTCAGTTCTTCTGTCACTCTATCTTTTGAGCATCTTTTTGTGTCCAGTATTGCACAGAAAATTTCCATTTATGCTAATGAAAATTTCTGTGATATTGAATTGTCCAGTTACTCTGGAGGAAATCTGTATTTTCTTTTTTCAAGTATTGCACCTTCTTAGAATTAACATTTACATGTACCAAATATTTGCTGAATTACTGCTGAACCATTTTTCAGTGAGGAATTGTAAACAACAACAGTGACTTTAGGAAAGTCACTGCTTTGTTGATTTAAACTCCTCTGCTAAAATTATGAAATACAGGTGATTCAGTAAGATTTTGGACTAAAGAAGCCTGAATGATGAGCACGATTAGGTTTTACTACATTGCATGTAGTGCCTAAACATAGCCCTAAAGACTAAACCCGAGTAAATCCCATTTAAACTTTTTGACTGAGGGAATTATCATCATTCATGTGTTTACACATGGAAGTACATTTAGGGAAATTGAATAAGTGTGATAAAATGAGTGTGCACTGGCTATTTCTTCTAAGGAATGAGTACTCAGTTGATAATAATTTTGCATGTTTTCTTGTGTAATCCTTCTGTCCTGTCAGATAACTGTTTCCTAGTAGATATACCAGTGTATAGTTTCAGTTATTTTTTGTATGTATTTCTTATGTGCCCCAGTATATGATAAGCTATTCTGGAGAACTGACCCACTGTCAGAAAGTATGCTGTGGGGTTTTTGTAGTTTGTTTGATTGATGGTTTCCATGTAAAAAAGCTTGCCGGTTAATTTTTAGTGAATTCATGACTGCTTTAAGTATTGTTTGTGTAACTTAGCACAAACTTACTTTAAGGGGTTTATATTTTAAATGTAAATAAATTAATTGAATGGCAGAGCATCTACTGATTGATGGAAGGAATATTATTTTCTTTCCTGCCTGCTTTAAGAAAAAAAATATATTCTGTGACTTCTGCTTATGTTACTAATGAATAAGGATTTGTCCCAATATGTTATAGTAACAAACAGACTGTGAATTAAATACACAGTAATGCCTTTTATGAAGTAAAATACTTATATTCCTTTGTATTATAAGTAAGTTCCATTTTTGTCAATTTTATGAACTTGTCTAGAAAGGAAATTATACTTGATAAATAATTTAAATTTAACTGCAGAACTATTATTATTGAATAGTTAAACCTATTTAACATAAAGGTGCAGTCTGGACGAAGGTTCTCCAACATTCCATTTCAAGAAATGATGTGCATCTCATTAAAAAGTATTGTCACCCATCAAAGTAAGGAAAAAAGTGTTAAAAATTGTTTTCTAATAACTGTGACAAGCATATGTACTTGCATTTTTATAGAAACACTTAGCTATGCATTTGTAGCAGGGAACTGTAACATCCATTTCTGGACTTAAGAAAAGTGCAGGGTTTAAATTATCTCATGCATTTTATTGATATGTTTTCTTTCCAAAGTAGATACTGAATTTTATTTCCTTCTAAGATATCATAGGTTATCTGTTAATGGAATTCTTTCCTTTTTGTTTGTTCAGCCCAGAATATGAATGTCTCAGAAATCATGTTGTATTTTTCTAACGTCTGTACAGTCTTTCAAATTCCTTAGTTCTGCAATATGATTATTTTGAAGGTACACTTCAATGAAACACATTAATAGGCACTGAGAAGTAGAGTATAAATTGACCAGCTGCTCATGTGAGAGTTGTTTGAATGTAACTTTATTTGAATACTTTTACATTTCTTGTGATTTGCTATTTTAAGTTGTGGCCATAATATAAAATTCACCTCCACCCTTTTTTTTACCTGTAAAGCTTACTGGTTTACTTGTATTTTCATTTGTTCATGCTTTTGTCAGCTTTTGAAGACGGGACAATTGCCACGCTTAGTCAAGTAGGTAACTTGTCATTAGCTAGAGGAAGGCTAAGGAACTGAGGCCATTTTAGACTCTGTCTGCGTCCCATACTGCATTCAACCATCTGAACACATAAAATTCCCTTAAATTTCATTGCAACTCTTGTGGTGGCTTGACCCTGGCTGGACACCAGGTGCACTCCCCTTCATTGCCTGGTCTCAACTTCACTCCTGAATTTTCTCTCTCTCCTCCCTCCCAGCAGTGCAGCGGGACAGGAAATGGGTCAGTTCATCACACATTGTCTCTGCCACTCCTTCCTCCTCAGGAGGAGGACTGCTCACAGCCTTATCCTGCTCTGACATGGAGTCCCTTCCCACAGGATGCAGTCCTGCAGGCACAGATTGCTCCAGCGTGGGTCTCTTACCAGGTCACAAGTCCTGCCAGTTGACCTGCTCCAGTGTGGACTTCCCACAAAGTCACAACCTCCTTTGACCATCTGGTTGATCTGGTGCGGGGCCCTCCATGGGTTGCAGATGGATCTCTGTTCCATCCACACACTCCATGGACTGCAGGGGCCAGCCTAACTCCCCATGGTCTGCACCACGGGCTGCAGGGGGATTTCTGCTCCAGTGCCTGGAGCACCTCCTGCTCCACTTTCTTCACTGACCTGGTGTCCGCAGGGCTGTTTCTCTCACATATTCTCACTCCTCTCTTCAGCTGCAATTCCGAAGTTTTCTTTTTCCCCACCTTTCTAATGACATTATCCCAGAGGTGCTACCACCGTCACTGACGGGCTCGGCCTTGGCCGGCAGTGGGGCTGTCTTGGAGCCAGGCACTGGCTCTGTAGGACATGTGGGGAAGCTCCTCACAAGCCACTCCTGTAGCTCCACCACTACCACAACCTTGCCGGGCAAACCCAGCAGAGACGTTGCAAATAGAAGCACTCAGATAGTTGAGAACTACAGTTGATCCTGTACTACCATCTGTAGATTTATCACAGTGCAGATTGCTTCAGCGTTTGGGTTTTTTTTGTGTCTTTCCTTCCCCACCTGTAGAATAAAGATTGTACTACTTACTAGCTTTACAAAAGAATTTTGAGGTTCTGCAGAAGTAATTTGAGATTAAATACCTTCCAAATACAAATTACTGTTATGTTAGTTGAAGCAAAAAAAAACGGTTAAATTATTATTATTTTTTAAATTATGCTGTAATTACAGATATTATCATATTAGGAAGGAAAAATAAGGAGGAAATTGAATCAGTCACTTTGTTTTTGCAGGTTCTTTCATGTTGGTGAATACATCTGGGAGATATGCGGGACAGAAAGCTCACCTCCTGATGCCCCACCTGAAAGAAAATGATACACATTGTATTGATTTTCACTATTATATTTCAAGCAAGAGTGGAGCTAGCCCAGGCATTTTGAATGTATATGTGAAGGTTAATGATGGTCCTGTTGGTAACCCAGTCTGGAACACATCTATCACTGCTACTTGGAACAGAGCAGAACTGGCAATTAGTACTTTCTGGCCCAATTTTTATCAGGTATGTTTTACTTTTTATGAAATTTCATTTCTCATGATAGCTGTCTGGTTCTTAATCGTCATTTTAACTTTAAATCAAAATACCTTTCAGTATGTCTAGTTGATCTTCGTCTTAATTACATTTTTGTACATGATGCTAAATGTTTGTTTTTACACACATATGGCTGTGTTTATGTGTTTACATATACTCACAGAAGTGTATGAAATGCACACATGCTCTAAATGTGGATGAACTAATTATGTTGAAAAAAATCTAGAAATTTTGCCATTGATTTCAGTCAATTAACTCTGTTTCTCTGTAATAAATTCACTTGTTCTTTCAGTTCATTAGGGATGCTGGAATTGGATGCCAGTAGATTTTATTACAGTACAGTCTTCAAGTTTGATTTAGATCAGCAATACTTGTTGCTTTAGAACCAGCAGAATCCTTTGAATCCTCAGTTCAAGTCTTCACTCTGAATGCAATATCTGTTTGTTCTGTCCAGTAGTAAACATAAATATAATAGTAGCTGTCAAAGGAATGGGGTTCTGATTGTATCCTAAAGATTCATGGGGAATTTCACTTGACAGTCCCTTATGGTGCTGCTTTTCTGTAGGAAGGTTTACAGATTTTACAGTTACTTACTGTTCTATAGTAGTTCAATGTTTTTTCTCCTTCCCGTGAAAATGCAGTCTATGTCTCCACAAACAAGTAACTTAGTTTAGTAAGAGAAGACCAGTAGCATAGAGATGTTATTGAAGCTCCTCCATCTTCACTTGAAGTTTGGAAAGTTTGGATTGTATTTGATTTGTTCCCCTGTACTGAATATTGTCACCATACTTAAGGTTTGAAGCCTTCTGAAGAAAAGCCATCCCAAAGATGGGGGTTCCTTGACTGCAGACTTCTCTAGGAGGTACAATGTTGCTCATCCACCATGCTGTTCCGGAGTGGGACACCCTAATTCCTTCAGCAGTACCCCGGTTACCAGTGTCACATGTGGCAGAGTCTTGTTTCTGTTCCTGCATTTGCTGTTTCAGGTAACCAGGTATTTGTTGCCCCATCATATTCTCATGAGTTTGGCAGTGTCCACTGCAGGTACTCTGGGAGGCTACAGTGGACTCCTTTCTGCGGCTGCAGCACCTGATCTGTGAGGATGTCTCTAGTGAACTCAACCTGTCCCTTTTGAACCCTTTTTCTTCTAAGGAAAAACAAAATGCTGAAGAACTTTCTGGAGTCTTTTCCTCTGTGATTGTTTCACCCACAATGAAACAAAGTCCTTCTCCAAAAGATGAGTTCGGAGTGCCAGGAACATTTTATTCTTGGAATGTGGGATGCCTAGCAGTGGATGCAATACTCGCAGACACAAAAGAGCATACTCATTCATTTCCTGTTGCCTCTGCTAGTGTGTTCCTAGGTTGGATAGCTGGTATTCACAGGGTCCACTTTTGCATCCAGTGTTCTGCCCGAGGTTCCTAGGAATTGCTGCAGCTGCATTGTCAGGGCTTCCTGGAGAGGATTCAGGGTAAGCTTATGGACCTCTCGGCAAACTTTATGATATCGATCTTTTATAATTGTCTGCGGGCTCAATGAGGTAGTACTGGTGCCTGTTCCAGAAGGGCAGGCATATTAGCAGAGCTGAGGTTCACTTCAGCCATGTGGGAGAAGCTGTGTGCTACCTGACTCTCTGGAGCCTGAGGCTATATCCTGATCACAAAGTCCAAGCTTGGTTTAGTCATACGTCTCTCAGGGTGAAAGGGCAGTGTGTATTTTGTTGCCTCTCAGAGTTCAAGGAGTGTTTAGGTGATGCTCTCTCTCATATGGTTTCGTTTTAGGTACTCTTGTGAGGAGCAGGGAGTTGGTATCCGTAATCTTTAAGTGTCCCTTCCAATTCAGGACACTCATCCTTCTCTGACCTTATGTCAAGACTTCCATGTTACCAATCTGATGCCTGTGTTGAGAACCCTTTTCAGTGCTGCCAAAATGCCTTTCTGTCTTAACTGAAATGATGAGGACCAGCCTGTGTTGTTAGCCTCAGTGGATGGTGGGAGAAGAGGATAGACATCCCACAGACAGTTTTGTGGCTGACATTGAATATGACTCAGTGGTTTATAATGTGGAATTTACTGGAAGGTTTTGTGAACATCATGGTGGGTGGTTCAGGAGAACTGAATACTGAGTAAATGTGTGACCGTGTCACTTATGCCCAAGTCTTGTAATGTCCCCATCTGTATAGTGAATTAGTAGAGGATCTTCCAGTTTCCTGTCTTCTGAAAGGAGTCTGGTTTTTATGCAGAAGAACTGCTCTGGAATGAGCAGTCAGTAAAGAACAGGGCTGTGCTTCAAAGTCTAGGTCTAGCTCTGAATCAAAAGGCTGATGTGGACAGGGGAATTTTAATAGAAGAAGCCTTGACTCTGACTATTAATTTTAAGGTAAATTAACATGTTCAAAAAAAAATACACGAAACCTCTGACAGTTTCAAATGTTATTACTAATGTTATTAATAATAATCTATGTCAGATTTCTGACAATATGATACATCTAACTGACGTCTGAGTAAAATGGTATTTGGCCATAGAAACAGAAGGATAACCTTTCCCAGCCTCTTTCTCCTCAAGACCTGCCATCTGGACTGTTCACCATTATTCTCAGGTGAACCTTTACATGCTTGGATGGAGATTACCATGCATCAGCTGGTGTATAATAGATGCCTGAGCCTGTCTGTGATGGATTCCATGTGCTCTCCTTGCTGCTGGAAATGTGGAAATTTTTGCATAATCTTTCTTTCACTGTGGAGCACACTAAGTCATTTTCTTTGCATTTGCTGCATATAATCTGAACTAATACCTAGTTAGGTACTGCAATTTAGCTGATGTGCCAAAACATCTTATGCTATGTTAATATCCGTGGCGGTGCAGGGAATCACTGTTAAATACTGTAACTTCACTGGTTTTATTGTAAATAAGCTCATTTATTCTCAAGGAAGTGCTGTCACCATTTTAAGAGCTTACGGTTAATTGTGTTTGGTTTTGGTTGCCTCCATCCTCTCAGAGATCTGTGATGCAATTTCCTCATTTGACTGCTGACATTTGCAATTTTTCATTGTTTTTGAGCTCTTTTCATCAGTTTTCATCTTCTTCACGAAGTTTGTTGTGAGGGAAGGCAGGAAGTTAGCTGCAAGCAGCTGGGAGAAGAGCAGGAAGATGAGAGAGGATATACGTGGATCTTGCGAGAATACGGCTCCAAGTTAGGTGACAGCTCAGGTGACTGCATGAATGTGGGGAAGGCACAGGATTCATCTGATGGGTATATAATATAGTACCAAGTCTGTTTCCTAAGCTGCTATTCATTTGAGTCCAAAACTCCAACATCCTTTGGCACAAATCCATGTGTTCCTCATAAAACCTCCAAAACATACAAGACTTCCTCTCAGTGATTTTCTGAGTTTGTCTGACCATGTTGAACGTAATTAAGAAAAGCCCACTAAGAAGATTTTTAAGGAATGATGTAGCCCTTTTTAACTTTTCTTATATGAAGGTTGATAGTTTCCCAATCAGTAATCTCCAAGAGAAGAAGTGGCATTAATAGGTGAAGGGACAAAGCAATGTAATTGTGTGATTGTCTTTGTTGTGTTTTAAATCACATAATCCATGTAGCCATCCATATCTGTGAATGTTTTATAATTCCATTCCATTAGCAGAACACCTACAAGATGTCTAGATGCAAATGAAACCAAAATGTCCTACAGAGCTCTGAGGACAAATTATATATTATGATATTTCAGAGTTATAATATTTATATAATTCAATATTTTTAAAAGCACTGTGCGCTGTGTCTGTTTTGTTGTTGAAAAATATAGGCAAAAAAACTCCCACTAATGGTAGCTGACTACAAATCAGATTATGTAGTATGGAGTGAATTTTAATCCAACTTCTGAAGTTGTTTTAAACCATGTATTGCAAATGCATAGAAGCAAAGTGTGCAAAAGATTTAGAAATTAACAGTAGTTTATTATTGTAGCACCACTTGCCCCAGCTTGTTAATACTTTTCAGGTTGGGTTTCTATTTAGAATCGACTCTTTAGAAGTACAGTCTTTGAACAAAATAATTAATTTCTTTTAATGTATCCTTCTCTTTTTGCCAGGTAGTTATTTGTATGTGTTTTGCACCATAGGTAAGCTGTACTACATATGTATCCCAAATCACAATTATAACCTGCATGTAACAACACTAGTTGTGGATTACTTGCTGATTATTTAAGTTGTCAAGAATTCTGACGATTAAGGATATAGTTAATTCCATAATTAATGGTCTTCCACGTACTAGTGCCTAACATCTGCCACTGATTTTGGGTTATGTCTGCATTGCTGTCCAGTTATTGATAACAGTGTACTTGCAGTAACATGGCTTCAAGCTGCCAAACACCTTCTGAGGGTCCAAGATAATCAGCACAGTTTGTTCTTTTCTGCTGTGCCTCCTGGTCTCTGAGCTATTTGTTTCGAAGTAGCTGGTGTATTTCTGCAGGTACTAGTCTTATTTCTTTTTTATACAATCACTTCAGGAGTGCTCCCCTGAGGGAGCATTGCCTTCCTCTTTTTAGCATTGGTCACAGGAGAAACTGTTTGCTTTACTGAGCTATTGTCTACTTGGTGCATCTTAAGCAAGAGCACCAGGGAGTTAATGGTGCCTTTGGAGACTGCCTGAAAACAAAACAAAGCTTCGCATAATTTCTAAGACCTTCACCCTCCTCCTAACTTGAGTAGAGTTAGAATGTACACAGAAAAAGAGAATTGAACGTTACATATAGATTTTTCTGGTTAGTGGCAAGATTGTTTTTAGATTCTTGGGGAGCAGTCTCAGTAGCTTGAGAGGGTCCAAAATTGATGCTTTGAGATACAGTTCATAAAAAGGCTGCTCATCTAGTGAGGAGAGGGTGGCAGGGTTTTTTGGTGTGTTTTAGCAGGAGTAGAATCTGGTGATTTCAGGGTCGTTTTCCCTAGGTTAGTTAATGATTCTCAGACCAATTAGTAGTATTTAAAATACATTTTACATTTTAGAAGTATTGCCATTTTGGAACTTTACAATATGGAAAATGATGCTACGGAGTTGAGTCTGGTGAGTGGCTTGTGTTCCCTGCTTCTAACCCTTCAAGCAAGCAATTTAGCACGGCACCACTGCAAGTCACATGCCATCCCCCTATCAGTTTTTGTATTTTGAATTATTTGCTTTGTACTTTGCTGGAAGTCAGTCATGGCAGCAGTGAACTGAAACAAATCTTGATTAAACAACAAACACTGCAGATTTAAAATCCAGAAATGGAATTGAAAGGATTAAAAATAGCTTCCAGTGGAGTAACACAACTGTCTGTGCCACTGCACCATCTTTAAAAATAAAATCCTATGAAGCTGGAATGAAAAAAATGGGGTAAGAGCCTGGCAGTAATTCCTGATCCTTTTTAGTAAGGACACAAAGGAATTCTATGGTATCACTTCACAGAGATGAGATTTACCTTTTACCATTCTGACACTTTCCCCTGTAAATTAGGAGTTTAGGGAATAAGAAGCGGTAGATCCAACCTAACTTTTAAAATCTAGGCTTAAACATACATTTTTTTCATAACCTGCTTTGTACATGTTTTGCTTGGAGTTTGGCTCATGCAATGTACTTAAATCCTCATCTGGGACAGAGCATTAAGCTTCTTGTGCAGTAAAGGTCAGGCTCACATTCTTGTGTGTTATGTGTGTTGCATTCAACTGCACACATACAGTTCCTGAACTGTGCTTTGAACTCCAAAGAAACTTTGAAATGCATATTGCATTTTGAATCACAAACCTGTGTCAGGCATCTTAAATAGCTCTTCTTCATTGACTTATGTGCTTTGGGAATAGCTATTTTGAGAAAGATGCACCAGGGCAAACCACATACCTAAATTTAAAAACCCCAGCAGTCTAAAAATGGTCACGAGTAAGGAGGCACGCATTTTTTGTCATATGCACAAGGCTCAGTTATTTTTTCCTGTCCCTTGTTCGTAAACCAGAAAAGCATTTGGGCCTTCAGTAGAGAAATACAAGACAGCAACTGGTTTAAAAACAGAAAGAGAGGACAAAGAACTCCTTAATGTCAGGAGTTCAGTTTTCAGTCTGGCTTGCTTGTTTCTTTGTGGTCTTGGATTGGCAGCAACCACCAAAATGTTGTTTCATGTGCTTGAGTGCACGTGTGAGAGCCAGGTGGTAGCTGTGTAGGAGTAAGAGGTGGAGAGGGAAATGGCAAGAAGCGAATTCCCAGCGAGGGAGGCCTGAACACATTTTAGGCAGCCCACGTCAATGAGCTGTGATGGACCTCTGCGAGGCCTGGGAAGGGCCGGATCAGGAAGCTCCCTTCCCATGGGTTTGATGAGAAAGCAGTTGCTGCTATTGTGGCCTGGTGATAAGGCAGGTAGTCTAGGATGAGTCGGAAAGGGGAGAAGAATTCAACCCACAGGGTACAAGTCAATGCCAATTTTCTGGAGAGAAACTGTTTCCAATGCCTTGTAAAATGCAGTCAAAGAAAGGAGCTCCATGCGGTAAAGCAGAACAGGCAGAGAGGGGAGTGCAGCGTGTGATGCAGCACTGCCTGCTCACTGGGGATGCAGGGGGGCAGGGTTGTAGCCTGAGCTTAAGCAGCTTTCTTAATACTCCTTTCTCTTTCTTGTTTTTGCAAAGTGCTATTTTTAAGTCATGTGAAGGACAGTGTTTATATTAGGTACAATCCACCTTTTGACTGAAAGTGTTGTAATTTTACAGCAACAAAGGCAGGAATTTATGGAGTGAGGTTGTGTGGCAACAAAACCTGTTTATTTCTATTGTTCTTAGGAACAAACGAGTTATCTTGAGTCGCACATTTTCAGCAGTAAGCATTTATGTTGGTGAGCAGACCCCCTTTCTTTGTTCATATGTAGCAAGGGGAAGTGGCAGGAATGAAAAACTAATTTTGCTCTTCAGTGAAGCAGGGAGGATCAGGGACAGTGCAGTGCTAAGCCGCTTCCCTGGTTCCTGTTTGGCAGGCCTGCGACGGGGAGAACGGTGTAAAACAGCTCTCAGGGCAGTGTTCAGCAGTTTTTCCTGAGCAAATGAATTCCGTGTTTTAACCAGTTGTTTCCGGACTGATAAGGTGGCGGAATAATAGGCAAAAAATCCAAGGGCCGCCCAGTCTGACATTGCTGGAGTGTTTGCTCTGTTTTGACTGGAGTCTTTTGTATTGCCTGCAGGTGTTGCATGAGCCATGAGAAAAAGCAAAGTTTGGAGGTGGAAGTAAAAAAGTTAATGTTTACAAGCCAAGCTACTTTTCAAGTGGGAAATGGTGGAGAAAACTGGATGTGAATTAAGTTTCTAGGTTTTATTTCTAGTGATGTCACTAGGAAAACCGATCCAGATTCCTGAAGAGTCTTGACATCCCTATTGTAAGCTTTTCAGCGAATAAATGGGCTACCAGAAGTGTTACTCAGGTCTCTCTCTCTCACAGTGTGTAGCACTCTTACCAGGGCTTTCAGAAACCTGTAATGCATAGCATCAAATCCCTTCTTTAATTTAAGAAGGGAAAATGCTTAGTTAGCAGATATTTGAGCCCACAATCTTCATTCATCAATTTAAATAAAACAAAATACTGAATTTATATACAGCAATTGATAGTATTTCACAGCCTGTGAACAGAAGAGGGATTATATTACTATACTTGGAATAAACTGTCATGTTCATAGAATCATAGAATGATTTGAGTTGGAAGGGACCTTAAAGATCCTACAGTTGCTGGAGCCTTCTCTTCAGGCTGACCCCAACTGTTTAAGCCTGTCTTCATAGGACAGGTGCTCCAGCCCTCTCATAATCTCCATGGCCCTTGTGTGAACTTCCTTCAACAGGTTTCATGTCCTTCTTCGGGGCCCTAGAGCTGGATGCAATGCTCCAGATGGGGTCTCACTGAAACAGAGTAGAGGGGGAAAATCACTTGACTGTGCCTGTTTTGATCCAGCCCAGGATGCAGTTGGCTTTCTGGGCTGCAAGTGCATGTGGCTGGGTCATATTGACCTTCTCAAGCAGCAGCACCCTCCAGTCTTTCTCCTCAGGTCTGCTGTCATTCCATTCTGACCACTCTGTATTTGTGCATATTTTTTCTTTTATATATGAATCAGCATCTCTGTTTGACAATGGTATGTCACTGTTGGCTTTAGTGCCTCTTTCCATTTACTAAAAATGGCATGTTCCATGTCAGAAGAGACTAAAAGTTACAGTCACTAAAGTTGATACCAGTTTGGCTATTGCTTTTAATGGAAGCACGATTAAAGTGACAGTAATTCAATTTGTAATACTTTTCTTTGGAACATACTCTCTTTAATGTCAGTAATTGTAATTCAGTTGTATGTCCAACTGGCATTTTCTTGATACACTGCCTGGCTTTTTTGCAGAATGACATTTTGGTATTTTGTGGAGATACAGCAGGGTATTTTAGATCATTCACTGAGTTTTTTTCTGCTGTTGTCATTAGCAGTTCTTATTCAGTTATTTCAGGGTTGTAGTTTCCGCCTATGAACTGAAGGAATGAGTTTGTGTTTAGAATCTACAAGGTTTTTTGTCTGTGAGTAGATTGCAATACTGAGGTACTTAAAGCCTCTCAGAGAGCCTGTAGCTAAGCTCCCCTGTCATAAATTACAGAAATTATTTTGTGATCTACTCAGCTATTGCATATGTTTCCTTTTCTAAAGCTCAGGTTATTGGTCTTGCTGGAAGTCAGGTAGTTCTTCAGAAAAGACACTCTTAATGCAGCATTTTTTAAAAAATAGTTCAGTCCCTGTTACCTGGCAGTAACATTTATAGCAGAAAACTTTTCACTGGTTTGGCTGGCAGCTCCACAGGTGTGCATGTGCAAGTTCCTCAGGGTATTTTTTAGAATTTAGCATGTCTGAAAGTTGAGAACCTGAAAAAACCTCCTTTACTCTGCAGTGATGGGATCATGGATCAGGTAGGCCTTTGTGCAGCTGCTCTTATGTTGAGTGCTCCATAAGAAAGAGAGGGTTGATTTTTTTTTTTTTGGTTTTGGGGTTTTTTTTTTTTTGTTTTGGGTTTTTTTGGGGGGTTTTTTGTTTTGTTGGGTTTTTTTTTCTGGTTTTTTTTTTTTTTTTACAGGCAGGTCTTTGTGTCCACACCCTGGGAAACTTTTCCATCATTTCTAAGACCTGGTTTTCTGCTGCCTGTTCTCCACTACCGTGTTGCAGTGTCTCTGCCTTAGCTGCAGGTTCCTGGGGCTATGCCATGGTTCTCATACCCTATGGTCTTTCAGATGTTCTCTGCTTGAAGTAGGCTTGGTAGCTCTTCAGGAAACAGAGCAGTCTCTGCCTTCCTTCAAGGGCATCAGCATATTTTTTTTTTTCAGAGATTGTTAGACAAATGGAGAATGTGCAACTTCGTCACATTTGTTAATAGAGAGGAATGCTTGTTCTTTTTTCAAGGTTCAGTGGCTGAAAACAGGAGCTGCATTCTTGGGTCTTGTACTGCTGTTAAAATTTAGGGTTACTTTGTGCACGTCACCTCTCTATTTCCATTTCAAGGCTGTTAGGATGAGGGTAATAATCATGGTTAGAAAAGTTATTTCAGGTCTCTGAATGCAAGTTATTCTTTGGGTCTTTGCTCTTTTTCAAGAACTTCTGCTTCCCAAGACCGTTAAGACCAATTCCATCCGGAGATGTTGTTCTTTGTAGGAAAGAGATCCTTTGAAGTTTTGAATGGTGTTGCTCTGGATGTTCTGGGAGCCAAATCCATACCCTGTTCAGTCTGTTGCTGTGGGTCAGTAATACCAACTTTAAGAGCCAGTAAAGTGCCATCTAGCATTTAGAAGGCCACAGACTGAGGCTTGTGAGTGAGCAATCCTTTTATTGCAGAACTTGTTTCTGAAAAATTTCTTTGGTGGCATTTGGACTTCACTCTTTGACACCTTGTGGTTTTTTCTTGCTGCATGATTCATGTGGTGGCAGCACTGGTGCTGTAGGTTGAAATTTTGTGTAGACAGGAGGCAGAACTAAAATGAAAAGTAATTTTTTCCTTTTCAGCCATGTGGAGTTAAGGCTGTATTTACAGCAATTTTACTCCAGTGAGACTGGGAGGGAGAAATGGACAGAGGTTAGGAAGATGAAATCTGGGAGAGAACAACAGATCAGTATCCACAGGTAGAGCAATGAGAAAGAAGGGAAAAGGCAGAGGCAGAAAGGCATGAAGGTTTTTCTCACCTCGAGGTTCGTTTTAAAATCAGAATCAGTGTTCTGATTGTTTATTCAACATCAGGAAACTGTAATATATTGTGGAGTTATATGTTACCCTCATAACATGTTCGCATTCTGTATCATTCAGTGAGGGATATGGTACGTAGTGTGTGCGTCTGTTCTAAGGTCAAGTGCAACATATGTGTGAAAAATCATTTCTAAGCTTTGTCTTCCTCATGGTGCTTCCTAAGACCAGTTATAAGAGGCAACTAGAGTTAACTTCCTGAGAAAAATTGAAGTATTTAAAAAAAAAAAAAAAATCACAACCTGGGTTTTAGCATGAACTTCTCGAGCATTGGTCTGGAAATGTACCTGCTAACATTACTGGCATATTTTCTCCTATTCCATATAAACATTCTTGGAGTGTTCAAAGCTAAGGCTGCCAAACTTTGGAGAGGTTTACTTCAGAGTGTACTCAATTCAAACAACGAGAATGGTCCATTTATTTTGTGACCTATTTATAGCCATTAAACAAACCGTGGCAAATGGATCTGCTTTACTTAATTCACTGCATTTGGTGGAAGATAAAAAGCATGGAAAATACATTCCTGAAAATAGGTATGTTTGTGTCTGATACCCCAGAAATCTCTGTATGCTACAGCATTGTAATTTTTAAAATAAAAGCAGTTCATTCTGCAAGACAAAGAATTGAAAATAAAATACCAATCTTAATACTTAAGGTGTTTATTAAATAACTGCTTTGGCAGACCAAATATTGGGGAGATTTGATTATTTCTACTGTAAGCTATATATGCCCCTGCTTGTAAATCTCCAAAAATGGTGTAAACACGAAAAATGTAATTTAAGTTCTGGTTAATTTTAATGGTAAGAACAACACATTTTGAGGGTTTTATGATTGTGTTTTGTTTTCCAGGTGTTCTTAAGATATTGAAAGAATTGACATATTTTTCCATAATGGACTATTTTTATATTCCCTGTGTTCCAAAGCTGCTAACTGAAATTATCTTTCTGCTTCTTAGGTTGTTTTTGAAGTGGTAACTTCGGGTCACCCTGGATATGTGGCTATTGATGAAGTGAAAGTTTTAGGACACCCATGTAGTAAGTACTTGTCTTGTATTGTAAAGCCAGACCCCCTAGAATGAATGTGCCACTATGCTTCAATGAATGTGGAGCAAAAAATAAGGAAAATACCAGAAAACAGTGCTGTAAAAATAGGCTGGTATATATGAAGTGTTGCTAACATGGCATCATTGCACCTTGTTGACTTTAAAGACGTCTCTCTTATGTGCACCTTGTGTGCAGCACTTAGCGTGAGCCCCAAACCCCAACTGGGCCATATGGCAACTCTTTTAGAACAAAATCACCAAGTCATCATGATTCTATGATTCTAAGATTTGTTGATGAGCTTTCTGTCTGCATCAAAAATTCAGTGCAGCCACAAGCTGAGACATTACTGAGAGCAGATGAACAACACAGCAGCTGACAATATATAATTATTTTTTCCAAGTCTCAGAAGGAGGAAAACTCAGCTGGCTGAGGGTTGAGGCTTTGCTAAGCAAGGTTACTTAGGGTACTTCCCAAGGTTCATGGCTCAATTTCTGCACTGTTTTACTTCTTTATGTTTCAGATATGTTTCTTTATCCCATTATTAAGGGTATGTAATACTTAATTATCCTGAATTGTCAAAACAAACCTTGTAAATAAAGCTTTAATGTAGTAATCCAGACATAATTGAATAGACTACTTAAATAAATCATTTCTTCACATATATGCTGTTTGTTAAATAAGATTTATTAAGATCGTACATAGAATAGTAGGTTGTAATCTTACTGACCAAATAAATGACCGAATGGGGAAGAAGACACCAACTTCTGTGTGATTGCTCCTCTTATACCATATTGTGCTTGCATGCATTTATTGTGGCTTTTAAGTAAGAGCTGTGATTCAGGATAAATAGTGCTCTATCGGATAGTACTGAAGCACCTCATAAAAATGGTTTTAGTGTTAATGGCAAGAAGACACACACATTTCTTCAAATACAGAGACAGTTATGCAGAATCAGCAGCTGTTATTTCTGAGTCACTTATTTCTAATAAACACAGCAGGCTCTCATCTTGTTAGAATGTATATGTGCTTCTGCATTTATATCCTTGGTTCTGGTAGGATAAGTCTGAAGCAGCATTTTAGCAGCTTACTAATTTTTTAATACAGATTTTGAGAGGTTTGATCTGTGCATTTGTACCAATCAATTCTCAAAACCTGCAAATAGCTCTTGTTAATGTGGAGACTGAGTTATAGCCCATGGCATGTAGAGTTCTAACATAAGAGTGTTGAAATGCAGAAGCTTTAATGAAAAGTTCTTTGATGAAGGAATTAAAATGTTAGAAATTAAGGCATCAAACCAGTTAAATTGTCTAAAGAAAATTGAAAAAGTGTGAAAATTGAAGTAAAACTACTCTGTGTCTAAAACTTTGTAAAGCTCATTATGAGCTTTCTGTTTATTCCCAGAAAAAAATAGTTCTGGAATTATTAACTCTATAAACAAAAATTGAAATGGGAAGAAGTATTTGATAGGCAGTTGCCTGGGTAGCACAAACAAAGACCAAGCAGCAGACAGATTGTAAGCACATAGAAATGAAAGGGGTGGGTTGTGGTAGGTGGGTAGATTTTTTCCTGTGTGTGTGTGTGTGTTTGTTTTTAAAACCCAATGCTCTTCTCCACTTAGGCCATACCTGGTAATCCAGTAAAGCTATTTTTCTAGAGTTTAAGAAGATCAAGGAAACAGTAGAATCGAGTGGGGTAAAAGCAGATGCAAAAAAAAAAAAAAAGTGACAGCTGAGAAATGGGGAACATACTGAAAAATTTTACTGGATATTCTGACATGAATAGTTTCATAGGCAAAGAAGTGGATAATTTTGGCCTAAAGTTTGTCTGTCCAAATAGAGAAATGTTTAAAAAAAAAAAAAAAAGACAATATGTGTAATAAATTTGCCATAAGGATAGTTATGAGAATATTGGATCCCATATTTAGATATTAATTGGAGCTATTATATTCTATCTCCTTCTTCTTATGCTGTCTTGCACTGGGTATTTAGCAACTTTTTCGTGAAGCTAGCTATTTATAAATTCCTTAAAAATGTGATTTCTCCCAGTAATTAGGCTTTTTAAGAAAATACCATCAACACTTTAAATGGTTGTAATGCTCTGCTAGAAAATAGATGTTTGGTTTGCCAGTCTACTGCTACTACTAAGATTTTCATGTTGAAAAACGATGTTCAAAGCCTGGCATATCTGTTAGTATAGACAGTAGAAGAAGTCTGGGCTGCAGTAGGATTTGAATAGGTTGGAGAATACTGTGCTTTAAGGGATGGTTTCTGTATAAAATATCTATGTTTTTCTTTATTATGTGGTTGACTCTTTTTAGTAAAACAAAAATACACGCACTGTCTTTTCTCCTTCAATGGATATAGTTCTTGTTTGAATATCAGTTTCATTCATTAGGTTACTTGTAGGTATAGTGCTTTAATTTTTACTGGGATTGTTTTCTTTTTCTAATGAAAAATAAGCATTGGTGTGGAGAATATGTGTTGTGTTTTGGGTTTTTTTCTGCAGTGTTGTTGAAAAGAATTGTTTGAAGAATATAGCTGTAGTTGATGAGGAGTGTTATTTTAGTATTTTAGCTTTTTGGTGGGCTGCATTTCTAAAGGATCTCTTCTACAGACTCTGTACTTGGTTAAAAAGAAAAACCTGTTCCCCTGATAACATCACTTAACTTCTAATCGGCTTGTCCAGTTGGGAGTGTAAGCATCTAAAAGGTTTGTCTTCGAAACATTATTAGTTTCCAATATGATCTTTTTTAATAGATTGTTATTACAAGAGGGATGCTGAGCTAAGATAATTTACACAGCAGGCACAATTAAACACCACCCTTCTATTCTGCTCTTTCTCAAGCATGGAAGTAAACCAGCCTAGAATCTAATGTGTAGTCAGTGGCTTCAACCTTTAAAAGCAGAACTATTTCGTTTTCTCGGTATTTTGTTTTTTTTTTGTAGCCAGTTCTTTAGTCTTGCATAACTTCAACCCTTTTATCTTTTCCAACAGCAAAAACTCCCCATTTCTTACGTCTTCAGAGTGTGGAAGTCAATGCAGGACAGTTTGCTACTTTTCAGTGCACTGCCAATGGTGGAACAGACTCAAGTGACAGACTCTGGTTACAGGTAAGTTCTTTCTTTCCTAATGCACTGAGATCTGGAGAGAGGAGAGACTCTGAAAGGAATGTAAAATGTGAAAAATTATAGGGCTGTCCATTTCATCAATATTAGATTTTATAGTGCCTTTGAACTGCTGCATGGTAGGTATTCTGTTGTAGAAAATGCTACTGGAAGATTTTCCTTCCTTGTGTCAGTGGAATGCTTTACTAAAAATACTGTTTTCCTTACATGTGGTGATCATGAGTAAAGGCTAAATCCCCAAGGAAGAACACATGACTTTCTTACAATGTCTGTGCTGGCTAACTGCAATATTATGCATAATGATTTTCTTGGCTTACCTCTACCTCTGTTTAGTATTTTCAGCTAAAATTGCATTCTTACAGTTTAAGTGTAGAGGACACCAGTATGTCAGTCAAATCTGACCTTCTGTATTACAGAGCCAAAGAATTTTACTTATATTCATTGAGTCCATTATTTTTTACTTAATCAGTAGTGTTGCTTCTAGATGGGTGTCAGATCTTGATTTGAAGTCTGTCTGTAACTCATTTTCTTTCAGTAAAGACAGTGTTCCTTTATTCATATGTGTAGCCTGGTATCAAATCCATGCCTTTTTGCTTGATCTCTTTTTATAATGGGGGTGCAAGTTTAACTGCTGTCTTGATGCCATTATTACAGAGCTGTTCCCTACAGCAAACAATAGTCAGTATTTGGACTTAGCATTGGGAATACACCAGCCTCCAGACACCAGTGATTTCCATACATGAAAAGCAGCATGCCAGAGCTGAGACATTATCTGTGAGAAGGAAGTAAGGACAATTAAAATAAATGAAGCAGTATCTGAGGAGATCACTCAGATGAAGCTGCAGTAAGTGGAGAAAGGGGGATAGGTGAAATTGGCGGTGATAACAGGTGGGACTTAGAAATTAAATTGTCTATTTTTGCTGTTTAAACAATTTCAGGCTTTTACTATAGTTATCTATTTCCATTGCATTTGCATTTTGTAAATAATTCATTTAAGTGTTACAGGTTAAACAGCTGAGTAGTTGTAAGAAATCTAACACAGAAAAAAATAAGTAAAATCGCTTGAAAAGAAAAGGCTCATATTTATCTGTATATGAATGAAGAACTGTTATGTCTGTTCAGAGAGAGCCTGATCAAATACAGTGAAGGCAATGAAAATCTCCTTTGGTTTTATTTGGGTTTGCATGGGTATTTCCAACCTCTTGCTGATAAAAGGCTGATATTTTTCTCGTGCTCCAGCCCCTTTAACGACAGTGTTACGCTGTTGAATTGGTAGAATTAGACTCCTGTCTTTCCTAAGCCACCAAGATTTTTGAAAGAATGATTTTCCTAGTCATGAAAGGGTTTAGCATGTATGGGAAAATAATGGGTTGCTATTTCATCAATTATATCCTTTCTAGAACCTTTGAACTTTTGTGTAATGCTCTATTGTAAAACTGACGGTAGAATTCAGCATGAGGAAATCCTCATGGCATTCAGTTTTTCCATATGTTTCAGGACAGTATAATTTCACCTTTAATTTTTTTCACAGAATTTAGGACACACATAAATTCCTTACCGGGCTGGAATGTAATTTCTTTATTGTAGAAATGAAATATCCTTCTAGATTTTATTTAATACAAAATAATTTTATTAACAGCATAACATTTCCAAAATATCTTGCTGAGCTTAGTTGAGTTGATTCCATGTTTATACATGATTATGAGATTTATTTTTTTTCTATATGAAGGATAAGAAAGTTGTGACAGACAGACTTTTAGAGGAATTTTATCTTCCTGCAGGGCCACTGTTTGTTTATTCTGCCTGTACAACTACAAGTCCCTCTGGTAATCAGCCTAAGGTTGTGCAAATTCCAGGTGTGCCTTTGCATAAGAATGTTTTAGAAGTTGACAGAATCTCCTGGATAGCTTGGATTTATTTTTGTGCTTGTTTGCCAGTTTCCACAGATGTCTGCTGCAACTTACAGTAAGACTGATCAAACAGCTCCATGTGTGGGATGCTGCAAATCGAGGCTATGAGATAACAGTTCCCTGCAGGATCAGCTGTACTTTAGCACACTAGGTCATTATCGGGTAACAGATCTCCAGCCCTTGCAGTTCTCCCTTCATCACCTGACTCCCTGGTTTCCTGGTGTGATGCTGAGGAGTTTTGTGTATGCCTGTGTGTGACAGCTCATGACACTGCTGCAGGTCTAGGAGTACAGTGCAGCTATCAGTAACAGCTGTCAGAAAACGCAGTGTCTTCTACATCATGTGACTGGTTAAATGGACATTAAAGATCTTTTTGTTCCCAGTAGCACTAAACCGAATATTCAACTACAAAACATCTTAATAAAACACATTCTTTTATACACTAGAGCCAGGATAAAATGAGCACTATTCTCTGGGAACATTTAGGATAGCACTCCAGTAAGAGGGATTCAGGTTTTAGTGGTACTGCAAACAAATCATGCACTCCCTATGATATGCCTAGTTTGTTCACCAGTAAGACTAAGCCTTTTCTACTAACCTTTTGGTGGTTTATTTCATAACACCTATAAAACCTTAAGGGCAAATCACAGTAAATAAATAAATAAATAAATACAGTTGAGTGATATTATCAGGGGCTTCTCAGCATTTCTGCCATCTAAGTCATATCAGGAGGCCTAATCTGTTTGGATTTGACAAATTCAGAGTACTGTGAGATAATTTGCTCCCAAATGATTTCCAGTACCTGTCATTTTTTTTCAGATTCACATTGTTAGTCTGAAGTACAGGTGACTTGCCAGGATGAAATCACAAACCCACTGAATTCAGTGATACTTCTGCAGTTTCCAGTAGTGGCAGGATTTCACTGCTGTACTTCTGTCTCTTTTATTTAGTACCTCTCTGCTTCTATGCAGCAGACTTCAAGTTTAGAGGTACACATTTATCTGGCAAACAAATTCTTTACTTTTTACAGTCTGCTGGACTGTGACAGCTATACGTTCTTTAAAACAATTGAATAGTTGTGAGTTGGTTCATTATTTTAGTCCCCATGTCTTTCCTAAGTACTTGCTGGAAACAGCATAGATGTTCTTAGTTTAACAATGCCCAGGTCTTGAAGCAGTCCTAAGTGAAATCCATAAATCATACTTCACTTCCCTCACTTTTTTTTTCTCTTTTCAAGTCTTTCCCACTCTTATTCCCTATGGAACATGAAGTCTGTTAATTTATAGAGTATTGTAGAACTTTTTGCAATTGCAAGGGCCTTGAGGGAATCACAATTCATACGGTAGCTGCCCAAATTAGACCACTGAGGCATGAAATTTGTTTCATGATGCTGTGATCAGTATTTACTCTTTCGGGAAAGGGAAGACAGAAAGCTGTTTACCTGTTGCATGGTGCAGAAAAACATTTTTCCTCATTCAGCTAGGCAGCCATAATCCCTAGTTCATGAGCTATGATCACAAGCTTGTCAGGTAATCTGAAAATAAATTGTGGGTATTTTCAGTGATACTATTTCAGGTTAAATTCAAATGAAAGTGCTCAAGAATACAACACAGTATCATACAAGTTTGTTTATGTCATTGTAATGAATGTCTGGTTAATAAGGTCATTGGTTCGATTGTGTGTTTATGAATTCATGTCTTCAGTAGCTTGTGTTATGAATGTCAACATACCTTAAAAATAAACCTGAATGTCTATAATTAACCAAAGTGTCTAATCCGCTTACATTTTCTTTTTCACATCTGTGTACGACACAGGTTATTGCCTGTATGGGAGGACTCTTTCTCTCCTGCTGAATGGTTGAGCAAAAATGTCATTCCTGTGCTCCTTCCTGTGCTCCTGCTGTTGGAAGGAAATGAACAGGTGGAACACAGAACAGTTAATGGCCAAATGAAAGCAGCTGAGACAATGTCTTCTCAAAAGCCTGTTAATATTCAGTAAATTGGCACAGGAAACACAAACCTGTACTATAGGAGAGAGAAGGTAGAATCCCTTTTTGGAAGTAACTTCCTTTTGGTGCAGCATATTGGCTGCAAAGAATTGGCTTGGTTTTCCTTAGGTTCTCAGGCATGTCTCCATCTCTTCAATTTCCCATCCTCATCTGCTGCTTCTCCTTGTTTGCAGTGGGTTCATTCAGTTGCCTCTGTGTGCTACTTGTTCTTAGAATGATCTACAGTATGATTTCCATGAAGTTGCTGTCAAATCATACCCAGGTATAATGAAATTCCATTTTAATATCAAACACAACGTTTTGACAAAGCAGTTGCATTTTTCAGACGTGCTTTGACCCAGTGTGAGTAGCCTTTCTTGAGAGAGGTTCCTCAAACAGTGGAAAGCTATAGCTGATGGAAAAGAGAGGTCATCACTTTGCTGCAGTAATTTATTTTTCCTGGCTTTATTTTAAAAGATGGTTGAAATGTAAATAGTTACTTTAAAATGTAATTCTCAAACACATAACCTTTATTGCAGAAATAGAGAACTAAAAGTAGAAATTTGTTGAAGAGGAGCAGATAACAATAGGATCTCGGGATATGTGTGACAGCTGTAGTAAGCAGCATCATCAGATTTACCGGTAGCAAGAGACTAATGGATATTTTTTGATAGGAAGGGAGAAGGTGAAGTCTTTCATACCGTGGTTTATGCATGCAGAATGTGTACTACTTCATTTGCAGCCAAGAAACTAAGAACAGTATCACTTTAATGGCCAATCTCTCCTCTACCTTATGTAAATAGTTTATTTCCTGGATTTGGCTTTTCTTCTTTCCTGAAAGCTGTCTTTCACCTTATTCAGTGTATTTTCTTTTGTATCCTCAGAAATCTTTTGCTGAAGGTGTGAAGACTATGAAAGATTTTATTCATCTATATACGAAACTACCTGTATGCATTATTTATTATTTTTTCAAAGGAAGAGATGTAGTCCTGTGTCAGAGGGAGTTCTGGAAAGCAAATTGTTTTCCTCAGGAATACACACATACCCAAATGAGAGATGTCAAAAACATCCTTGTAAGAATGTAGAGCCAGTGAAATGACTCTTGGCAGATGATGAAAATCAAATAGATTTATGGGATATACAAAACAGTTTGTGTGTGTGTGCATGTGCTTGTTTATGTAAATTGCATACAGTATCCCACAAGGTGAACCCTTATGAAGTTCTGGACTTTCATAAGAATTTTTTGTTGTGCTGTAAACCCTCTGAGACTTTCACATAATTATCATTTTTTGGTGCCAATTTTTTAAGCACTTGAGGGAAATAATGTTTCAGCCATTTTTGAGTACTGAGATAATGAAGCAGTACGTTAACTGTTAAAATTAAACCATATACATATGTAACAACTTGGTAACACGAGCAGGTGGAACTATTAATGTAAACTGTACAGGGAAATAGGCCTAAAGATGTTCTTTTGAACATTAAAGTATTTGATGTTTGAGGTATAGGTGCATTTGTGTACTGCAGGGGTGCACGAGATCATTTTCCCTCCTTCTTATCAATAGCTCAGTCTTCCAAGACTGGTCAAACCACCTTGTGCACTGCAAATTGTCTAGAGTCCATTGCCTTGAAGAAGAGCTTTGCTGACATACTGACATCAGTCAGCTAAAGATTTTACCAAGATTGCATGCGTCCTGAAGCCTGTGCATCCTGATGTGTTTTTTTAGTAGATAACCTGAGATGACTTTACTGTTAGAAGAACAATTAATACCCTGAAGGAAGAGACACTGCACTTTACTGCATAGATGAAAGTTACAGTTTCTTTTTTTTTTCTAAATTCTAGTGAATATTTAATATTATTTCCAGGTTTTGGAACGTTAATTTCTGTGTGTTTCCCCCTCCACTCCAGTATATATATAGAACTTTTCTTGCAGTATATATTTGGTATTTTCTATTAGTTGTTATTAATCAGTTTTAGTTGTTTTTCAGTAATTGCACAGTAATCTTACTATGTGGCAGAAAATCTTCTATGAAGAGCCAAGTATAGGAGGCTTGTGATATGTATTGGGTTTGTGTTAGGCAATGTCTGAGGAGCTGTGATCTTTGGCAAAACCTTCTCTTTCATTATCTGCCTTATATATGAATCATCTGATGCATATAATAGACTTTTTTACATGGGCTTACTGGTTTTATTATTGTTTGAATATAGATTTGATTAATGCTTCTCTGATGCTAAGATGTCTCTTACGGTATCTTCAATTATTAATGATACCAGAGACTAGAAGAAGTTATTCATTGTGGACTGTTAACGATAAATCCCAGTGAACAAATGCAAGAAGCAAAACGTCATCTTGAAATCAATCTGTGTCTGTAGTGTTTTCATGTCAGTGAGGTTTCAGAGCTGACCAGCAGCAACCCTTGAGTCTAGTGATTTTAGTAGTAAACTATGTGCAGCTGAATGTGTTTGGAGTGTGGTGGGAATGTCCATGAAAGGTGACTTTCTGCCTTGGACACCAAGTTTTCTGTTACAGGTTAGCTTCAGGGACACTAAGTGGTACAGCAGGCACTGTGTACTCCTCTCACTCTAGCACTATGAGCAGTGAAAGGCACAGGTGAAAAAACTCAAATGCCTGATGGTGCAGTAGTTACTCTTGAATCTATAGCCTTGCATGACTTGTGTGAGATGGTGCCACTGTAACAGTGGAGCCAAATGTAAGCCTTATATTCTCTCGTGAAGAAACACCCAAGAAGCCTGGCCAGCAAAGCTGCTCTACAGGCTAAGCCTCCCAATCCATCCAGACTGCAGGGCCTGGCACAAAAAAGCCAAATGTTGGTAACCATGAAGAAATGTCAGTGAATTTTGTTATTAATACTAAAATAAATCAGATAGGGGTAGATGGAAGAATAAATGTCATCATGTATGAGCCCCATCATTCCTAAACGGTGTGGAAGTGTTACCCAAAATACTTAAAATATTCCAGTGAAAATACTTGACTGAACAGCTGTGAAGTTTTATGTTATGACATTACTCAAAACCCTTAAATCAGAAACTCTTCAGGTCAATAAGCACAACAGACCATGTTGGTAGTGATGCCAAAAAAGAAACTTTATTGGATATAAAAAAAATTTGATTATTTTATTAAAAAACCCAAACCACTAAGCAGCCCGTACGAAAAAAGTACTGTAGATAGAGGGAAGACGTGCTTATCTCTGTAGTGGTGCTGGTCATCCATCGGGTTGCAAGAAGTGATAATGGGTGGTGTCCTCCAAAGGCCTTGCTTCATCACCTCTAGCAGAGGTGGAGTCTGCTCTGCCAAGAGTGTGCTTATGACACAGTAATATGCATTGGTATCCAACTAGCATACCCAGCTGTTCCTGCTTATGAAGGCAATGTGGGGTCTGAAAACTTCTAAAAGAGGCATTAAAGTTTGTCTTGGAAAAGCCTTTTTATCACAAAAATACTGCTCTTCATCTGCTGTCCCATTGGTAATCTCCTGAGTTCAAAAGAGATTTGAGAGAAAAAGTAAATCTGAAACATTCATGAACTGTAGAAGTTTTGCTTTTAGAGGTACACTGTAAACTCTGTTGAATCCACTGGGACCTTTGTTATGGACAACAGTGCAAAACCTTAAGAGACCTGGGGAAAGCTTGGCAAATTTTGTTTGCAAGTAACCTGAACAATTAGTGGATTTTGATCTTCCACATTTGCTGAAGTTACATGTTATATCTATAAAGAGTGTCAGAAGTACCATGCAAGAGAGCTGTTACTATTTTTGTATTACAAGGATGATACAAAACTAGAACTCTGGGCAAAACACTTGTGGTAACAGGTAGTAGTTCTTGTTTCTTTTTCCTTTTCTCCCTGTTTTAGATCTGTGTCTCAGGTACTCAGAAGTTACCAAATATTAATGAATTGACTACATACATTGATTTGCAGAAAATTTGCTTGTCTGCAGACAATTATGGACATAAGTCAGAGGGGATACACATAAACCTATCCCTTCCTCCATCCCCATATATATTCTCATTTGATGAAGTGACCCATAGGAAAAGTTGTTGTGGGATTACCTTTATCAATCAAACCTTTTTGAAATTTTTGTCTGATTTTAAAAATGAAGCAACCCAAAAAGGGCTCACTTTTCAAGAAACTGGTTGTGATATGTTAGTCTTCCAGCTGTTCTGGAGTGTTAAATAATAAAATGGTGATCAGCAGATCTCAGATAATGAAACAAGCAAGATAATGAAACAGTTGACCTGTGCTGCATGAGGCTGGTTAAATTCAACTTTCCTTTCAAAAGTGCTGGATGTTGGCCTGTTTCTGGACCCTGAATACTGCCTTGGTGTGAAGCACTGTTCAGCAGCAGTAGAATCACTTAAGGACACATAAGAATTTGGAAACTGATGAAATAAATTCAGTAAGCTTTCTGTGCTGTGTTGGACCTTTGGGAGGAAGAAACACTGACCTTTACTACAAATACTGTAGGTAAAATGTACAGACGTACTGCTGGAAGGTATCTTGTTCAAATTGGAGTTGAGGAGAGGCTTTTTAAAAATTTTCCTTTTTTTTTTTTCTTTTTTTAAGAATAAGGGCTGTTGAAGCTGTTTTGAGTCAAGGAGAACCAAAGCAAAGTTTAAATTAAGTCCGAAGAGAAGGTGATGGGAAGGAAACAGACCACTGGGGAAGATGAATGTTGGGGGTGGGAGCTGTTAAACTGTGACTGGCTCAGTAATTAAGACTGAAACACCTCCGGCCAAACCCCTCTACATCAGCTTCCCTGTTGCATGAACCAGCTTGTGCTTTCCCTACTGCTTATTATTACTGCTATGGTTGTCTTTATTCACAAGTTGCACTGTCAGTATTGAGGTCAGTATCACTGTCAGTATTCTTTTCTGCCTCTCTTCTCACCATTCATTCCTCCCATTTGGAAGAACCTTTTAAGGAGGCAGTAGCTGAGCCCTTAGTGATTTGTCATCATCAAATCTTCTTTCTTGGCTGTTTCTTCCTTACCTGCTTTGTAGGACTTCGTATCGCTTTCACTTTGCCTGCTATTCTGCTTGTTTTAAACTTCGGAATCAACTTCAGGCTGGCCCCAGAACTTGCATGTTTGAGTTTCTTCTTCCCAAGATTATTGCAGTGAATGGAATGTGGGACATGAGTGCACTGGTTTTTAAGTCTCCTGTTATGTAGTTGCGTAGAAAAGGCAGACAAAAACCTGCATTGCTATGCTTTGTATGGTGTGTACCGATGAAAATCAAGCTAATGAACTCTACTTCCTCACTTTCTCCTCATCACTTTGTTCCTTCCCAGCCCCTCCATAAGCCTGGCATCTGCTGATGCCTTAGGTTTTAGCAGAATGCCAAGCCCCAGAGTATTTAAAATCCTATGTATGTTCTCTTCAGTTTTTAGAAAGGTGTTAGTCCTAGCTTGGAATTTTAACCACAAATAGAAGGATGATGAGAGGTACTAGATGTTACACACTTCAAAGAATTAAAATACAGTATTAGAGTAAGTGACTTCATAAGTAGGGCTGCAAGTTCAACAAAGTGCTTAGTAGATACATGGATCATTGCCATAATTTCTATCCAAAGTCTTAAACTCCCTGTTAGAGAGATATTTCCTGGTACTTTGTTTTCTCCAGATGTTTCTGAGGCTGTAGTTTCCTACACCTCATTTTGTATTCTATTGTGTGCTATTAAAAATGAATGGAAAGAAAGTTTGGAATTTTACATATTTTGAGAGCACTGACAAATTGTTAGAGGATATAAACTCTTCTTAGCTGCTCTGGAATTTAATGTAAAAATAAAAAATAGGGCTTGGTTTTTGGTTTGATTTTTTTCCATTTTAAAATGTCTATATAATGCTAGCAGATTTTCTCCTGTCAGAATGATAAAAAACAATTTCAGTAGATGAGTACAGAGTAACTGCTTTGGTTAAATTACACTAAGTTTAATGATTCCAGAAAATGCATTGTCTTTTTTTACTTTCTGTGTTTGTAACTGTGTCTTCAAATCGATGTCAGTGCTTAATATTTGATAATGTGACTACTTGATGTGTAACTTAAATAATATTTTACAGTGTTACCTGACAGCTCCAGCCAGTATTTAGGTTTAGTCATCATAAACAGGGATTTCTGGAGAGCTATATGATTTGAAAAAAAGGCTCAGTTATCAAACATTAAAATACTGAAAGGAGAAACTTTTCTTGAAAGGTAAAATAATAACAGTTTGCTTGAATGCCCATTAGTTACACATGCAGGGTGCAATTCTGTCTCATAGCAGAATAATTCCAAATAGGACAATAATAATCTTTTTCCAGCATGGCCTTATTACTTGAATGAAATACTTGCTAACTTACACAGATGGAATAAATACAGGATAATCACAGGATGTGTGATGGCCCTAATCTAGACTGACAAACGATTGTCTTGGTTATGAACACAAATCTAGAAATTCAGAGGTAGAGAAAACCGTCTTAGTTACTGGAATTATAGGAACTCTGCAAAGCAGTTTTCCTGAGGTATTAATTACTATTTGATTTAGTTTTATACATATTTTAAACAAAAATTGCTTCTGGCCTTGCTGGTGTTATTTGAGATCCCACTGGTGTAACTCTAGTCACAATTTTATAACTGTGCATATTTGAAAGTGGGATAATGCAAACCCTTTCTTTTATTAAATGTATGAAAAGCTGCCTAATCTACCTGTATGGACGGAAGCTGACTGATGTTTCCTTTTAACTCTCTTCCCACAAAATTGTTGATAGATACCTTGAGAGTGATTATTGCAGTGTTACTGCTGGATGTAACATCCCAGAAGTTCAATGCCTTTGAATTGCTGCTGTGTTTTTGTTAAAAGTATTTCTGAAAAGTTTAATATATACATTGTTGCTGCTAAATTGCTGTTCATTTAAAAGACTTAGAGTTAGTTCATTGCCTAAAAGAGCTTGTTAAGTGTGATTTAAATAACTATCAACCTATTTCTTTTCATTCTAACTTGCCTAAAATGGAAAAATAATGTGCACTTTAAAGTGCTTTAAGGTGTCTGTGTATGCATTTAATATGCTAGTACTAGGAATATGGGTTCTTCAAGCTGCGTATGTCTTAAAGTTAAATTAAGCTTATATTTTTGTAATCCTATATTTTAATAACCTGTTGTTTAGTAGAAAATACAGTCTTACAAGTGACCTTTCAGTTACATGGCTTAAGCAGCATTTTTATAGATATGTATTTAGTATTTTTTACAAGCTTTCTCTGAGCATTTGAAAATGCACAGATTTCTCAGCAGCCAATGGAATCTGTTATTTTCATTTTTGGATCTCAATATTTATTCTATGGCCATAGTTCTTGTGTTCTAAGGAGGTGAGATAGCTCTGCCCTGGGGACGTGGCCTTTGTAGTCCGAGCAGGTCTAACATTAAATGATTATGGCAGCTTCCTCTTTCCAAAGAATAAAGTGTCCTGTTCACAGAGTTCTCCAAGTCCCAGGGGCAGGAAAAGCTAACAGCCCTAATCAGTAGTAAAGCCTCAGACTTTTCTGTGGCAAATCAGGGCTAAAGTAAAGAAATTTAAAAAAACCATATTTATTTTTGAATTGTATTTAAACCAAAAAAAAATAAGCCCCACCCAGAAAACAGGATACTACAAATTTGCTCCAACAACCCGTTCTAATAGGCCTTGATACCAGTACCATAGTGCTGTATTGTGAATCATTAATTTCATCCTCGTTTCTGGAATGGGATTAGTAAATTACAGACTTGTCACTTTTTTGTTTATTTTTCAAAAAAATATGATGTATTTGGGAAGACTCAGGCTTTCGTGTCAAAAGTGGGAGTTTCCAAGACCTACTGGTAAATTTCAGAATCTCAAAAATCCTGAGATTAAAGTTTTAATGACTATTAGCTGGTAAAACAATATATCATAAGCAAACTCTTATTTGTGGGAGTTCAGATTATTGCATTAGTGAGTGATAAAAACTTACTTTTCTGAATGCTACTAAAAATAATTCTTAGTGAAGAAATTGTAGCGGGATGTGCTAGTATGTTTGATAAACAAAATGTTCATTTGATATGTTATTCTTAGCCATTCTAAATGAAATAGCTGTTGGCAGTCAGCACTGAGAGGTTGTGATTTATCATACAGTGAGCTTAAATGGGCCTGTTACATGCTGGAAAAAAAGATGCCCTACCTAGGTAGCTTACTGAAGTCACTGCAGTAAGTCAGGGAGAACAAAATGTGAATCACAAATAAAGGGAGTGAAGCTGGATGTGTGGGTGCTGTTAAAACAGAAACCGTTCTGTATTCATATACAAAACTGTAAGTAGCATTTTTTCAGACTGAAAATAGTCTTCTGCCATTTGTCCATTGCTGAAATAAGAGTCTGGGAGAAGTTGTAAGTGTGGGATTACTTTTTCTAATTTTTTCTTTGCAGCCTTTTTGACTATCATCTGCAATGCCTTTAGATTGAACTTTTCTTGTACTTGAATTCATTACCTTCATTACTGTTCCTTTATGCTTAGGCTTAAATCAATTAGGCAGCTCTCCTACTCATTTGCTGTCATCCCAAAAGAGAGGGAAAACTTGCTCTCTTGGGCTGTATTTTTTTTTGTGGAATGTAAAGCAATTATGTTTCGTAGTCTTTGTCTGTTCCAGACAATATATTTTCCTTGAAAATATTTTTCCCCGAAGAGACTAAAGAAAAAAATTGGGCTTTTCTCTTCTCCTTTGAGTTCTAGTATGAAATGTCATGCTAGTGATTTCTGTGGGACTATTTGAGTTCTAACCTATAATTAGACACTCTACACTTTGCCTCCATAAGTTTGTAATGTTCAAGAGAAGTCAGTCATGATAATCTTTATTGATAATAATCTCCCGTATATTTTACAGCTTTGTTATAGTAGCAATAATAATGGCTTTTTATTCCAGAGCTCTTTCATAAATTTTGAAGCCACCATTAACTTTTCCCACCTGGATTTTGGTAGAGGGCAAAAATGCTCAAATCCTCTGTGGAGCCACGTTGAGTTACATATAAGGTTCCTCTAGCTTTTTCATTTGAGCAAAATGATGTGTGCCTCCTGAAATGTGCTTTGGCTTCTCTTTTTCCAGTTAAAATTATTGGTATGTGAATGGATGGCATGTGTCACAAAGCCATGTAAGCCAATTATTTGATCAAACTGGGATTTTCTGTTGTAGAACAGCAGTTAAAACATTCAAAATCAGGCAAGATTAGTGTATTTGAGAATCAGCAGAAGGTGAAAAAGATTATGGGACCCAAGTGAAATAGTAATTTATTTTAACTGCTACAGTGCATTGATTACTTCCAATTTCCATTCTAAATAGGCATGAAAAAGATGGGAAATGTGGGGTGGGTATTGGAGCAGTTGCCTTCAAGGACTGCTGGCAGTTTATATGAACACCCAGCCTGTGAAGTTCAGGATTTCTACCAGGCCACTTGGAGGTCTGAGGGGACAGTGTGGTAGGAGACAGTTCTCTGTGTGGGGCCAGCAGAGACTGTGTACGTGTCGTATCTTTCCATGAATCCCCCGTCTTCATGAACTGCAAATTAAGGCAGAAATTACAGTCTCATGGCATTGCCTAGTCCTCTCCCTTCATCTCTTTCTCCATGGGAACGGCAAGAAATTGTTTTTAAAATATTTACACAGTTCTTCAGTTGTATTGTAACTCATAAGAGTCCTGGTAAATTCTGGATGCAGGTGCCCCACGTGCAAGGGAGGGTGTACCATGCAGGCTGGAGTGCAGAGGAGTTTGTTCACACTCTAAATGAGCTGAGCTAGTTTAGGTACTAGAATTAATCAGTGTGTGGCAGTATGTTTTTCCCTAGAGAATAACTTACCCTATTTCTGGACAGGATAAAGAGCCTGCATAAGGCTTCCTGAGGTTGCAGCTAGAAAAATGGGAAAACTGATGTTGGTGGGTGTAATGTAACCATTTGGGTATGTACAGGGCCCTTCAAGAGTCTGAAAGCTGCAGTAACATAACTTTAAAACTAGCTTATGGCTTGTGATTGATCAGCAGTTCTGATAATCAGGATTGATAAGTTAATGTATTAGGTAAGAAGTAACGTTGCTTTTAAGATACATTCATTCTCCAAAATCCTAATTAACCCACTGCTTATTTCCTCTTTTCTGCAGCCATTCTCACTAGAAGGATGTTGCAGTGGCAAAATTAGTGAAAATAGTAGTTTTGAAATAGTAGTTCGAAATGTTTCTTTCCAAATTTAGGTTTTGGTAGCAGCCATGCCACATCAGAGGAGCTGCTTTATCAGCAGCTCAAACTTTGAGGAATCTTAAGGAGCTGTCAATTATCTGAAGTAATTCTCAAGTAATAATTTACGGCTGAGTAATTTTTAAGGCATGGCAGCACATTCTTCTTTGGACATCTTACAAACATTTTTTTTTTTCTTTTACATAAGCTTTGCATCATCCGCATTTTCTTTTGAAGAGGAAATAACTCTACCTTGCTGTGCATTAGAATCAGTATTTATTGTTAATTATGTTGCTTCTTTGGTATTAACAGCATGATTAACTTTGGCTTGGTTTTGTGATTATGGATGAGTTTAATTTTGTGTGACTGTTGCTTAAACCTCTTTTGTTATAACTGGTATTTCAAGGGTACTTCCAATTTAGTGGCAAATAAGATCATAATAAAATGAGATCAGTATTTTCTATATGTCTTAAATCCTGCTGGAGAAACTACAAACTCCAGGGCAGAAAAACAGACATCACCAGCTATGTTGTTGGTTTATAGAAGCTTAATAGGGCAGGACCCTTCACCTGCTAGAAGCTCCTCAAGCTAGAGAAACCCACTGAACATACCTGGTGTCATTAGGTAGAATCAGACTGTGCATGTGCCTTCCTGGAGAGAGTGGTTTTTGTGAAGTACTGGTTGGGATTTTCCAGTTTCTCTTTATGTTTCCATAGTGGTTGCAGCCTTCAGTTTGTTGAACTACATATTGTTGTAGGAAAAGTGCATCTTCCTTGTTTTCTTGTTTGACTTAATGTTGGTGGTGGGTTTGATTTTTTTTTTTTTCATCCAGCTTTCATAATTCAATCGTTATACATTTTCTGTGGGTTTTTGAGTGTTCATAGTGCAAGTATCCTATTTCATGGTCAGGTGGAGCATGAGTTGTGATGAGGATTTGAGAGGCAAGCCTCTCTGCCATTATCTTTGTGTCAAAGGACATGACAAGTTGTCATCTCTGCACTCTTCTGTCTTCTCCCCTCCCTTTTTCACTCCTTGTGCTCCTCAGCTGTTACAGGGCTCATTTTCTTGTGCCATGCATGTACTATGTTGAATTGACAGCAAGACACTGTGCTGAAATAGAAACTGCCCAGTTTCCAGTGTCATGCTGAGGAAGTGAGAGGTGGAGACAGCTTCAGGTCAATTGCCTGGTAAATCTGTGCCTGGTCTCTTCTGCCTGAGTCACTGATAACCCCTTGTGTGGGTGCTGCTATGAGAACCATCCAGTGATGTCTGTGCAACTGTGTATGTGCAAAATGTATATGCCGAGCAGCAGATGGAGGGAGGGAAGAAAAAGCGCAGACTGACTATCCTGGATTTCGTGTTCTTTTAAAAAGAATAAATTTAAATATTTGTGTAAAACAAGCTAAGAGAGTAAATGTTACATTGCTCTCAAATCTTTCTATTAGTCAATCTATAAAGAGTTGAAAGCAGCTGTTACAGATTAATGGTTGCCTACTCATGATGAATGGTTTAACTCACTTGGGAAGGCAGTAAAGCCTCACTCTCACACCTGTAAAAGTAACACACAGACTTCTGCTTTTTATCTTTCCTCTCCTCCTGGGGAACCTGAGAGAAGTGCAATTGGTTGTCAGTACTTTGTTTTTATATATGACTAATAATATTCTTTATTTTTGTTTCCTTCCCAGGGTATTTATGTAAGGGATGCACCTTTGAAGGACATAAAAGTGTTCAACGCCCGACGATTTGTGGCTCTTTTTAGTGTGGTAAATGCTACGAAGCGGGACGCTGGCAACTATCGCTGCATGATCCGGACGGAAGGAGGAGTTGGTGTATCCAACTATGCAGAACTGATAGTCAAAGGTACTTCACGATACAAATCAGTATTTCCATGCTCAGTGTATGGAATCAGGGCTTGCCATTGCTAATGCAGTAAGAATGTCACCCATAGCCTGTTAAACTTGATAAGAGGTTCAGTAAATAGATTTTGCTTATGTAAATCTTGAAGAGTCTATCCAGCTGTAACAAGGGAGTGATAGAAGAAACCATGGCTAATTAACTAGGTACTTGTTGATGACTGTTTTAAATATTTCCCCAAAATGCACTGTTTAGACCTGTATGTCTAAACATACAGGTCTAAACCTACAGTATGAACACAATAATGGCTATTTACCTCCTTTGTGGAGATTCTAAAAATATACTTGCTACAAAATATGCAAGATTAAAGTGAATACATGAAATACACATATTTCAGTATATGGAGGCATGTTTTTAAAAACTTTGGGAAGCACTTATATGTAGATAGAATGGGAAATAATCCATCACCAGTAGAAGAAGATGCAAGAAAGCCATAATGAAGACTAAACCATTTTCCAAAAGCAAGAATAGGGTTTTAGTGAATGTGTTGTAGAGAAAATGGAGAGAAACAAGACAAGAGAGGGACGTTGCAAATAACCTGTGTATGAAGATAACAAGACAAAGCAAATCGTAGCATGAAAACTTAGATGAGCTATTTGAATGGACAAATGAAAAAAGAAACAAATAGAGTGGGAGAGATGAATATAATTATAAGGCATGGTGAAAAAAAATGAGGTTATTTTGGTCCAAGCATGAAAAGAAAATAGATGGCCAAAAATAGATATGTATGAAAGTTGGCAAAGAAAGGAAGCGTGTACTACAACCCCAGTAGGACTGATGAAGCATCTTTCAGACCTAACGCCAGTGAAATAAAGAGGAATGAACAGTGCCTGAAGGAGGCAGAGGGAGGAGTTACTGTGTCAGTGATGAGAGGTACAGGAAGCCGAAGAAGTTCATTTTTTTTCAGTCTCTTTGATTCAGGGTGTTTTAATTTATTAGTGCTCCTTTTGAGGTGCAGTAGATGAAATTATGAAGCATATCATTAAAACATTTGTGCTTACCCAGATTCTTTCAGAAAATTTGCACTGGGCACTGTGAGCAAGTGGATAGCCTTAGGGTGTAATCCCATTAACTACTTGTAGAGTGGCAAAGTAATTATGGTAATCCCCATTGCCTGTGTTGGAGCTTTTATGAGACCACCTGCAGGTCATTCCTTCTGACCTAAAAAGACCCATTTTAAACACTGTGCTGTAAAATGTTACATGACTGTACTGAAACAACAGCATTAGGGGCTAATTAGTAAATATGCTTTCCTTACTGATGGTATATAATTAAGAAATTGTATTTCCTAAATTTTAGCAGCTTTTCTGCAATGTCAGTTAGCAGACTTCAAAGATGATGGGTTGATTTCAGTGCAGCTATATATTTTTTTAATCCATTACCATCCATAAATCATGAAGAATGTACATATGCCCACACTGCATGTAATGTTTAGTATACTTGGGAATTGCTGATGGCTTAATAAGAGTATGTGTAAAAGCAATGGTGTAATTACTCCCCCCTCTTTTTTACAAACAATGAATTTAATTCTCTTCTAACTTATGCTGGTGTAACTAAACTGACTTATGAGGAATTTCCTTGGAATTATATTGCTAGAATGACAGGAGAGTCAAACGGAGCACTTGTAAGTTAAAGAGAATCAGTTCTTCACAATTACCATGCTCTGTTTCATTCTGGTTACTGAACCTGTAACTCAAGTTGCAAAAAGTATGTCTTGCCCTGGAATAGGGCTTTTTTCAAAATATGTTTGCTTTTAAGTAGAGATGTTTGCACAGTGGAGTGTGTTACAACTCTGTACAACATTCATTCTACTTCACTGTAGACGTAGTTTCACTAAAGAGGAACTTACTCTAAGTAGATTCCAATTATATCTGTAAAGATATTTAAGCTCTGTAGTGCTGTTGTGGCATGATGTTGTGTGGCACTGGAGACTCCGTACGAGAACTATTGAAAACAGCAGAATGGCTGCTAGTTTCAGGTGCTGCAAATCAAACCTGGAATCACAAAGGAATAGGAATGAAATCTTGAAAATGAAAGACATGTAAGAAACAGCCAGGTGTTCTTATTCTCTTCTCTTATTTTCTTCTTGTTTTACCTGAGTGAGCATGTTATAGCAAGATTTCAGCAGTATGGAGGGGGAAAAAAGCACAATTAAAGAGCTGTCAGTTCTCTTATTAAATAATTGTAAACATGAATATTGTCTAGTTAATGAGAAAAAGCCTGTCAGTGAACAATTAGTCTAGCCTTAAAAAGGGAGGGAAAAAAGGGGTTTTTTTGAAAACTTGTTTGTGTTAGCTTATATGCCTTTTAGAGGATTGTGAAATAAAGTATTGATTGTTCTATTTAAATAAATCCTGAAGGGGAGGTTTTCAATTTACCTGAGTGTTTGTTCTGATAAGAAAGGCTGAAAAGACAAGTGCCTTGTCATTGTGTGTACTCAAACTGCACAGTATCCTCATCTAAGTTTGTCAGAAAATTGGATTGAAATGTCACTTTATCTAATGGGAGACATGAAATTGGCCTTGTCAGATAACCCACTTATTGTAAAAAAACATCAGCTTGTATCTAATAGATTACATAAAAGTAATCAAACATTGAGCAAAACGAAAATAGTCGGGTGGAATTGATTAAATGCATTTGGTGAAGTAAATTAGAGTTCTACATATGGTCCCTAGGTTGAAGTTTTCTAATAGTGGGCAGATCCAACACAGATTAGATTTAGGAGAACAGAATGAGCCTGTCTAGCAGACATCAGATTATTACAGAGTTCAGACTGCTTATTGAGTTCAAACAAGGTAAACCTAGGTGTCAAATTGGTTAAAAGGGGTTTGGTTAGGTTTTTAAGCAAGGACATAGAAAGGTAGCCATCTGTAATGCTGGCAGCTTAAATGTCTGCATTTTCCAAATGGAAAATTTAACACTGGGAACAGAACCAAACCTCTTCAGGACCTCTAGAGCAAAGACTTTATTCTGGAGGGCAAAGTCATTTTGACATCAAGACAGAGTAAGAAAATTTTAATGATTACTTATCTGTGTTATCAGTTGTTCTCATACATTAAATACACACAGATGCTTGGCAGTTGTTTTTGCTCTCTCCAACTAACCTTTCATGCTGGATCCATCACTCTGTACCCCTTTTTTTACCAACAATGCTGGCATTAGGACTTATTTTTATGTTTGCCTAACAATTCCTATCATGAAGTCCTGCTTTCATATGCTCATTTTTTGGCAAACTGACTGGAGACTTGTATTTTTCAATGTGGGTGTGGGCCTCAGCCTGGAGGTGTTGAGAAAACCTCCAGCCAAAAGAGCTGATACAGTTCATCCATCTTAGCAAACTTGCCATAGGAAAGTGCTGAAGACTCTGGACTCTGAAGCAGTAGTATTTTTTCAGGAGGGTACTAGTTATGTCAAGAATGCTGTTTCTCTCTTCCAGTGAAAATCTGTTCTCCAATATAGTTAGTTTACAAACTACTAAATAAAATCCAACAAGACCCTGAGAATTCTTTGAGTTCATCTTTCAAATTGCCCCGAAATTCTAGATGCAGTGTACAGAATTTAATTGCAAGCAAGGATCTGAGCTCCTCTGGGGCAGGCTGGATCCAGGCACAGGAATCAAGACCTATGACCTTAGCATTTGTGTGTTTTTAGTATACAGTCCTCCATCTTGCTGAATCCTTGTACTTTGAGAGGAAAATGGTGATGGATAACAATGTGGGTAGTGAGGAGTGCAAGAACAAGAATGTGCATACCCAGATGATGTTATTCATGCTGGGACTGAAAGGAAAGGCAAACTGGGAGGTATTTTGAAATGAGAGGGAAGGTAGGTGAAAATTGGAAGTACATAAGCACTAAAAGGTGGGGAGAAACACATGGGAATGCTGGTCAACAGCCGGTTGAACCTGAGCCGGCGTGTGTCCAAGAAGGCCAATGGCATCCTGGCCTGTATGTGACCAGGTGGAACAGGGCAGTGATTGTCCCGCTCTGCTTTGCACTGGTGAGGCCACACCCTGAGTGCTGTGTCCAGTGCTGGTCCCCTCACTACAGGAAAGACATTGAGGTGCTGGAGTGAGTGCAGAGAAGAGCAACAGAGCTGGTGAAGAGTCTGGAGAGTCAGTTATATAAGAACAGCTGACAGAGCTGGGGGTGTTTAGCTTGGATAAAAAGGAGGCTCAGAGAGGACCTTATCACTCTCTACAACTACCTGACAGGAGGCTGCAGCCAGGCGGAAGTCAGCCTCTTCTCCCAGGCAGCAAAAGACAGGACAAGAGCTCATAGCTTCCAGCTTTGGCGGGGAGTTCTTGGTTGGACATCAGGAAGAATTTTTTCACTGAAAGGATGGTTAAGCATTGGAAAGGGCTGCCCAGGGAGGTGGTGGGATCTCCATCACTGAAAGCATTCACTTAGTGCT
Source organism: Oriolus oriolus (assembly GCA_013400235.1). Taxonomy (NCBI): domain Eukaryota; kingdom Metazoa; phylum Chordata; class Aves; order Passeriformes; family Corvidae; genus Oriolus; species Oriolus oriolus. Next base: position 1,465,250 of record VXBT01006100.1, read on the forward strand.
GTGGTTTAGTTGGCATGGTGGTGTTTGATCAGAGGTTGGATTTGATTATCTTGGAGGTCTTTTCCACCCTTAATGATTCTATGATTCTGTGACAAAGAGAGGAAGATAAACATACACACATTCATGCATTTGTAAAAAATGAGGAAGTAGATTTTGTCATTTTTCAAGATAGTGGTTCTGAGCCGCAGAGAAGAAATGTCTATTTTTGTCTTCTTTAACTCACTTAACTCTTAGAGATTTACATTATCTCCACTGGCATCTCAGTGTGATGCCTTTCCCCTCCCAATAAAAATTTTAAAAGAAGTGCAAAGCAAGAGATGTTAAGATGTTGTAGACAGTGTTTGGAAAATCTGTACAATTTAGGTACAAAGCAGTTTAAATGAAGGACTTGCAGTTTCAAATGTGTTTTCAGTTAATAAAGAAGTGCATAAGAATAAATAGTTTACATTCACGTATGGCTACATATGTTTTTATCCTCTGTGTAAGAAAAGGGCTGCTCTTTATCATAAAGTCTGTCTTTTTCTCATATTTAATATAAACGATCCATTTATGTAGGATGACCTGAGAGCACCTGCCTAAAGCTTTCTGTCACCTGCAGACCTCTGGCTCTGTAAGGTAGCCACTATTTTCTTTCCTTAAGGGGTTGTGCACATTGTTGTTTGTCAGAGAATTCAAGAAGAGGTCACGTGTCTGTCCAAAGTCTGAAAAGCATAAAATTTGAAATATGGATCAACTTACCTTCTTTTTTTTAGTTAATATTCTGTTTTAAAAGCATACATTTAAAAGAGTTTCACGGTACTGAATAGCGTTGTCCCCTTGCTTCAGGAGAGATCTGCAAGGAAGAACTCCTCTTTAAGTTAAGTCACTGTACTAAGCAGCCACTGCTACAAACTTGTTTCTGCTGTCAGTTGAAAATCCTTCCTCTAACATACACAGCTCTAAAATCTCAAGTCTATTGTATCATTTGATAAAGGTATTCATTTGCATTGTATTTAACTGAGACTACCTCAGTGGCCGCCAGTAAAACTGCTTTTAGTGAAAGACAGTAGTGCTGCAGTGTGGTACTTACCTGACTAAGTGATTCAAACTCCTCAGCATCCTAAAAAAATTAAATCATTCGATCTAAAGAAAGAATAAATTAGTAAGACAGAGGAATACATTTCATACTTCAGTCGTGAAATCAGTTCATTATATTTGGATATAAAATGTTTCTGTTAGACAATCTGCTTAGCTGAGTCTCATGTTTTTAACCAGTCATTTAATATGAGCATCATATTTGTAATGAAAGGTTGATTTTAGTTAGTCTCAGTCTCTGGTAAGAAGGTAACTTTTGGTATTAAACTATGTTAGTAGTATGAAACTGCAGTATATGCAGGCTTTTCTGAAATAATGCAACTTGAATTAACCTTCTTCATTGTGGTCCCAGAGAAATGAAAAACATGCCCTGAGGTATAAAAAGACAATAAAATACTGTCTGTTTCAAGTACTTGTAATATTTGGAATGAATTGGTGTAACCACTAACCTTAGTGACCTAACTCCTGAGTTTGCATTTTGAATGGCACTTCAACAGCCTTTAGTAGCATTTGAAACTTGAAAGTAATTAACTGTTCTTTCAGCATGGCTAAGTAAATGCCTTAGGATGCTCTATAAAAGTTCCATTTCATGTCTTGGTTCACAAAACAGCCTAATGATTTAAATTGATGCTAAATCATTTTGAGTCAAGCCAGAACTGTTTCCAGACATACTATCACTGCCATAGTTTATGTACTTTAGGAAGAATAGTTTCAATAAAACTGCAGTATGTTTTTAACTCAACAATGACATCAGTTTGCCGTACATTGCTGTTGACACCAAACGATGCTTTCACCACTGCTTTGAAAATCTAAACTATATACTTTATATCCTGGAATCTACCACAATGTATGAAGCTATTTTTATGTCTATTCAAATTAGTAATAATTAGTAGATATCTTCAGAGATGTACTGGTTTGTTGCCCTTTCGTATCATGTTCTTCATGATAGTAGTCACTTAGTTTTGTTAAGATGAAAGCACACAGTGAGGATGCCTGTGTTGGCTGGTTTGTAGTGTTGTATTTCAGCAATTGCTAACAGATTGTACAGATCGAAGCTTGCATACAAGTGTACACTGCTAATTAGAAATACCATCTATCAGAGGCATTGCTAATCTTCAGTGTACTTAGTGCTCTGAGTTACTCCTTCTGTAAATGAAAAAAGGTAGCCTACTGTAGGATAATGACATGTTTGTTAAAATAGTAATTCTGCTGTTTCTCAGGAAATATTGAATGCTTCCCAGAGATCCTTTCTCTCTTTTGCTTCATTCTTTTATGTTCTTTGCTTTAACTGTGACTTTGAAGACTGTGACAAAATGATGAAATTACATAAATTCAACTTCTTATCTGTTTGACTACCTGTATCTCAACACAGAGGGGAATGGTTAGCAGAAGAGGATAAATCTGAATCTAAAGCTTAAGGAAGACAGATGTCCTGCATTCATTACATATTCTGTGTAGCCTTAAGAAGGTGGCAGTGTTTGCTGTTAGATATGTTGAGAATATTGGATCAAACAGTGCCTTATTACAGTGACTTATTTCATTCTACTTGAATATATTTAACCAATGGGAAAGCGAATTTTTTGCAGATGTAGTGCATGAAACAGCAGAGTAATTTAGCCAGTAGGGAAAAAAAGAATTCGTTATTTACTTTTAAAAAAAGATGATGTCTGCAAATTATTTCTGCAGTCTAATTTAAAATAAGATGCCCATCACATAGTAAATAAAAGTGGGCTTAAAATTATGGTCACTTTTGAAATTTTTAGAATTCAAACTACCAGGATATCACACACATGCTTGCTCTGTGATACCGAGTACTGTTTCTGTGTGGTAGTTAGTGAGAGTAGCCATTACATGAAGTAGAAACAGACTCCTAGTAAAAACGCAAGAAATTCCCCAGCTTTCACTTAGAAGCTCTTTAAATCCAACCAAAGTATAGGACTTGAAAAATTACTATACTTTTTCTGCTTACAAAGAAGTCTGGAAATATGAAGGCTGAGTAGCTAGGTACATGAAAAATAATTAATAAAAAATTCATTCTGTTTTCATGCAGAAATTCCTGTTCTGATTACGTGTAAAGATAGGCTGCAACATAAATTTTAGCTTAAAACCATTAATTGTGAGTCAGATTCATATTAATATCCAGTAAGAACTGTATTTGTATGAGAAATCTTTCTTTTTAAATTGAAAGTTGCCATGGAGTGTCTAGTGAATAGAAGTCAATTTGGACGTGGTTTGAAGTTAGGTAGTATAAACCAAAAGCTTCAGGATTAAAATCTCCAAGTGCATAAGCAAAAGAATCTAAATATTGCAGTTTAATGAAAATAAGTCAATCTGTAGTGGTGATTTCCTCATATCCATGTTTTTATGCAGTCTTCAACTCCAATCTAGTTGAAAATAAGCAACAAAACCCATTGTTTATTTGCATGTTTTAGAAGCAGAAAAAATGCAAGTGTAATCATAGCTTGTTATTGTAACTTCTGTGTTTCAGAGCCACCAGTTCCCATTGCTCCACCTCAACTGTCCTCAGTTGGTGCAACTTACCTGTGGATACAGCTGAATGCCAATTCCATCAATGGGGATGGACCCATTATCCAAAGAGAAGTTGAGTATCGAACTTCTAGTGGAAGCTGGTATGACATACAACCCGTGGACTCCACAAGCTATAAGATTGGGCACCTGGATCCTGATACAGAATATGAAATCAGTGTATTACTTACAAGACCAGGTGAAGGAGGAACAGGCTCTCCGGGCCCAGCTCTCAAAACAAGAACGAAATGTGCTGGTGAGTACTCCAAGGTGATAGGAAAGTTGTAAGCATCTTTCTAGGGCCAAAGACGTAAGTTAATTCACTGACAGTTTTTACTGTCTATCCTAAACCAGCAGGTTGCAGGAATTAAGACTGAATGGTTTTAAGTATAACCTATTAACATTTTCCAGCTACAATGACCTTGAAAGCAACCTTCAGTGCCACTGTAGATTGTAGATGAAATCATGACTGTGCATGCTTTTGTTTTTTCGATGTCAGTTATATCAAATTTGTAGATAAGGTGGAAAGAGATCCTGTGTAAGAGCAAAAGCATTTGCTGTTGAGTCTCAGTTAGCAGATGAGGTTTAGCAAAGGACTGCTTTCTTGAGTGACTGGCAGCATGTCTCTTTACTGAATCAGATAGTGCAATTTCTGGTGCACTGTAGCAATCTTGGCTCCTGTTTTGGATGTTGTAATTAATAGAGCTGACCTCTGATTGTAATAACATACAAAGTTCACCTATTATACAAAAGCAATAGTACAATTATTTTCAGTAAGACTGGCAGTGATATTAGTTTGGGATTTAGCTGCTCAGAAAACAATAGAGGATACTGTGACCTGGATTTTCTTTGGTCATTAGTATTTCCCCCCAATATTTTGAATCATCTCCCTACTGCTGTAAAGCTGGTGGAAGATAGACAGGAGTGTAGCTAGAGAAGATGGGAGTCACAAGTAGTATTAGCTTATTGTTCCTAGTCTTTTAAAGAATGACTTGGTCTTACTTGCCTTTTTAACAGGAAAAATTACATACTTCAACAGAAATAATATATTTCCATTGCATATACTTTTTGTAAAATCACCTGGCCACCTGTCAGTGAGTAAATGTCATTTCAGTTGAATTGAATTGGTGTGATGTCAAACACAAAATGAAATATAGTTGCTGTCAGAATCCCACTATTACGCTGTGAAGATGCAAACTTATATAACTACTAATTCTTTGATGTGATTTTGGTATTTTTGTTTGTCTCATTAGTGGAAAGAAGTATTTAATGAAAAGTACCAAAAAGCAGTACAGCTAAGTTATAAGTATTTAGTATTTATAAGATTTTCTCTACTAGACTAAGATAACTTCAGCTTAGTCAAAAGTGAAGCATAAAAATTAAATATAGCTCCCTTCAGGAGGATTTCTGGGTCACTATGCCCTTCATAATAATGTAAATGTCTGTCTAGACAAGGTGAGTATGTATTTAATACACAAATATTTCAGTTATTTTGAAATTAAAACAGTTTTTCTCATGGTTTTTTCATCTGCTTATATGATCAGTTAATGCACTGCTGGGTGCTGTGTGAGCCTGTCTGTCCTGCAGGGTTATGGGGTGTGGTGAATTGACACCAGGCAGTAGCCAAGTAGCCACTCGGTCACCTCTGCCACAAGACAGGGAGAAAATAGAAGGAAGGCAAAAAGACTCATGAATTGACATGAAGACAGTTTAATAGGTGAAGCAAAACTGCACTTGGAAGAAAAGGGAAATAGGAAATTACTATTTCTCATGGGCTGGCAGATCTTTATCCACTCCTGGGAAGTGGTGCCTTGGCATACACACTGGTTACCTGACAAGACAAACACTGTAACAATTAACCATCCCCATTTCCTCCTCCTTTCCTTGAGCTGTGATTTCTGACTGTGACATTGTATGATATGGAACATCCCTTTGGTCAGGGATGTTCCATACTGTCACAGGGGACACAGCAGTCCCCACTGTGTCCCCTGCCAGCTTCTTGTCCAGCTCTGGTGTATCTGCTGGAGGAGTAGAGTGGGAAAAAGAAAACCTTGAGACTGTGCAAACACATTTAAAACACTGGTGTGTTACCAACCTTGGATTAGTCACAAATCCAAAATGCAGTGCCACACAGGCTGCTATGGAGGAAATTTAACTCCACCTCAGCCAGACTTAGTAGAGAGTAATATCCAGAATTTTAGTTATATTTAAGAATATCATATGCTTTCTGTTCTTCTCAGTGGTACATGATGTTGGGTATTAAAGCATGCATTCAGTTTCATAAACCACTGTGTATTGGAAGTGTTTTATTACCTGGTAACGTCTTGTAATACATCAGAATTATTTGTGTTTTCATTAAGCTAAACAGTAACCTTCTTAAATTAAAAGCAGAAAGTTAAATGACTGAAAAATGTAAATTGAATGATGATATTAAATCTGTCTCTACAAATTGGCTTTTTTATAGCAGAAGACCCTGCTTTGAAGGTGTAGTGGTTATTGGTTAACTGTTAGCAAGTGACATGCTAATAACTGGCCCGAGGGTTTAAAAAGAGATGCTGATAAACTAATGACGGTATAATTAAGCTGGGTAGGAGTAAAATAATGCCAGTCTCCAAAGCATACCGTAGAATTAATAAAACAGGAGTCTTTAGGAGAAGAATCATTGCACCTTTTTAATTACTGTGATAATTGCATGCTGCTTCCCTGTTCCCTAGGGGAAGATAGTGAACCACTTGGAGACTTGAAGCAGTATGCTAGGCATTCAATAATCTTAATAGTTCTCCAAAGCATTTGAAATATGTTTTCATTTTAGCAAAATGAGATTTCAGAGGCTTGTAATAGACAAGTCTTATCTGTAACTTCACTAAATAAAAGCAGCTATAATTAGAATGCAAAGAAAAAAATCTCTCCAGACTTGAAGAGACTGTGTGCATCACACTCACTGGAGCAGTTGCCACTTTAGAAAGTGCTTTGTTTCCTTTTGATGAAATATAATGTAAATGCTCTTTCAGTGTAGTTCTCAGGAAAGCCAAAGAATTACATTCAGGTCTGGATTAGATTTAACCTAGAATGTGGAGTTTGGGTTTAAAGGAGTTTAATGGATTTTGGCCATGGTGAACCACATTTGAGTCAGACTCAGAAAAATGGGGTTTTCTTATTTTAAGTTGTGAAATGGAGGCCTTCTTGGATTGTCTGGAATTTAAATCACCTGTTCTGTGCTCAAATCTCCCTCTCCCTACAGCCGTCTCATATGGCGTTGTGAACCTTGAGTGCAGAATGCCAGGAATGGGGCATCCACAACTTCTCAGGGCAACCTGTTCCAGTGCCTCACCACTCTCACAGTAAAAAATTTCTTCCTAATATCTGATCTAAACCTACTTCCAGTTTGAAGCTGTTCCCCCTTGTTGTATCACCATTGTTCCTGATGAGACCCAATCTGACCCAAAACCAGTAGAACTGTCCGTAGTAAAACTAAAGCAGCTATATTGAAGGATTCATAAGCTGGACTGTTTTGTAGTTTCTTCTTATCCATATCAATACTTCTGTGGGTAGGATTATTTATTTCATGGCTTTGCAGCATGTTTTGTCTTTGACATGCATTGCCTGATACAAATCTAGATGTGGTCTGTGTCCCTGCACTCTGGTGGTGAGACAGTGCCCCAGTTAAAACACACCCAAATAATGCAGAACTGCTAAATGAGCTCCTGCATTTATTTATTTTTTTTCGCTATGGCCCCTCTATTAGGAGACTTTATTTCTAATTTATGTTGTTCCTTGAATCTGCTGGTGAGCAGATACATCTTGGAGACAGCTACCTCAGGAAGAAAAGTTAGAATAAAATCCTCCCCCCTGCTAAGGGAGGGGATTGTTAAGACCCCCTAGGGAAAGTTGTTTTCTTTTTCTCTTAATTTTTTTTTCCCTGTGACATTTGGCATAATTTATGAAAATTAGCATATTTTCCTTTACTGAACCAGAAAACTCTATCGGAATTTCGGAAAATAAAAAATAAATAAAAAGACTGCCATGAAAGAATCTTCTGATGAATTATCCCCAAACTGTGGAGTTTTTTGAACAGCCAGATCTCTACTTCTTTGTGTTAAGGCACAATTGCTGCCCTGGAGTATTTGCAAAAACAATCACTGTCAATTTAACCAGTAATTTTCATACAATGAAGTAAAAGGAATGTTTTAATTAACATAGTTGATTTTGCTGTCTCTTCTACCCCATCACCTGAGCTTGTCAGGAGGAAAGCTGTTACTCCCAGTACAACTGAGCTCTTGAAACACTGCTGCAGGTTTGTTGTAAAATGTCTGGTACTCCTAGAAGGCTTGTTACAATCTGGAAGAACAGAGCAGAGGAACTCTTTAAATCCCCACTCTTGAAAAAGAATAATCTTTGTTTTTCTCAGTTTGCTCATTGGTTTGGCTTCAGCTGGTTAATCTTCCAAGGTCTCAAAATTATTTCCCTAGTTCTCTGCTGCCTACTGGCATCCACTGCTATTGTGAAAAAAACTTATATATGTCATAATACACTGAGGGAATGAGTATCCTCTTCCCTCTGATCAATTAAAACCTGCATCAAATTGCACCAGGCAGAAATATCTCTGGGCAGATGGTACAGGCCAGGAGCTGTCTTGAACCCTGCATGTAAATTCAGTGTGCTCAGGTGTGCTGGACAGTGCTCAGTGCCACCACTTTCCTCCTGGCCCATGACATGGAGCACTGTCCAGGTCCTACAGGATGTACAGTCTGTATCGCCTTGTGTACAACATTCTGAATAAAAAGTCAGTTTTGCAGTTGGTTTTCCCTGTTTTCTACCCTCCCACATTCTTTTGTTATTGATTCTCTAGTTAGTCTCTTCCTTTGTCAGTGTCCATGCTCTAGCCTGTCTTGAAACTCAGTGGTGCTTTCTGCTGATTTCCATGCCCTTCCCTGTTCTATATCACTATTAGGAAAGATGAGTTCCTTCCTAAGAACTTCTCTAGGCTGAAATGGCAGCTGCCTTTCTCTGTCCTTTAAGACTTTGATCTTTTGACATTTTTGTCTCAAGAAAAGAGGAAGGATCTTAGTGTCACTGGGAATTAAGTTATTCCTTCTCATTGCTATACCTTGGGGAACTGCCTGTGAAGAGGTTTAGGGTTTTTTCCGGCATATAAAAAAGTCTTAACATTGCTTAGTTTTGTGATCATAGGAAAATGTCAACTTGAAGCCATACTGCAGGTTTTTTCCTCAGCTCTTTCTCTTAGCAATTTTCTTTAGAAGTTTTAACGAAGGTTTTTGCAGCTGTGTTATATTCGAGCTAGACCTCAGGTCAGAGACACCTGAACCCTGAGGAGGAGGGTTGCAGATATTGCACCATTTTATTTTCCACAGAAAAGTTCCATGATATTTCTGAAGTCACCATTCCTAACCTGAAACTGTAATAAACTTTAGTAGGAAGTTACATTGATTTATCAGAACTAGAATTCCACAGTGAACTTATATTTTATTTATGGTTTTATTATGAAAGTAAGATCCTACTGTATTGTCCTTTTTTCTAATGCCTTTCTGAGACACAAACCAGCTCATATAAGGTCACTTTCTCCTAAGGGTAAAAGCTAGTTTTGAATTTTCTGCACTGTAGCAGGTGAATTGCAGCTTTCAGATGTGCCAGAGGTAAACTGAAAGATTTTAGTAGAATTCCAAGAAAATACTGCCTCGTGAGATACATGTCCATGTGTCTGCATTACTCATCACTTAACTGCTGATGGGGAAACAAAACAGAAATGCATCTTCTTGGAAGGGGCCCTTCAGAGAACACAAATGATATTCAGCATTGACTAGTATATGAAAGTTCTTCTTTGGCAGCCGCTTGTCTGGAAACAAGTGCCCAAGGTGTTACTTACTGAGATGACGTCTCTGATGCCGTGTTACAGAACAGCCTCCCCTTGTGTTATCGGGAATATTGGATTGAGAAAAACCCATTAATCCAAATTCCTCCCATATAAAAATCTCTTTAAGTCCAGTTCTCTTCCTCCTTGTCTCACAGTCTAGAATTTCCCCAAGCATTACTTTTAAGTTCCTGGGGAAAAAAAAAAGAAAAACACCAAACAAAGCCAGTGAATGCAACTGCAATAAATGCCACTCCTATCTTCCAGAAGGACAAAAAGGAAAACCCAAAGAACTAGTCTGGAGTATCTCACCATAGTCCCTGGGAAGATGATGGAACAACCAATCTTGGAAATGTTTCCTGGCACACAAGGGACAAAAACATAATTGGGAGTAGTCAGCATGGATTCACAGAGGGGAAGCCATACTTGATGAACCTGAACTCCCTTCTGTGATGAAATGGTTTTGCAGGTGAGGAAAGAGCACTGGAGATACTCAAAGGTTATCTGGGCATCATACAGATGCTGTAGTTTGTGCTGGTTGAGCAAGAGTGGTGTATGGTGAGGGTTGGACTAGGTGAACCAGACCCTTCCTACCTCAGCTATTCTGTGATTCCAAGGTTCTGTCAAAATCTGGGAAGAGCAGCTGTCACCATGGTGTCTGTTAAATTCTTGTGGATTCTGCTTTAATAAGCAGGGATGTATCATGATCTTTCCACTGTGTTCCTGTCCTTCCACAAAGCTGTATAAACAGTGAGGTACAGTGTGATGGAAAGACTTTATCACAGACAGAAGTTTGAGTTCCACTACATTGTTCTGGATGCTTCTCTAGATTTGTGGTTGCCAGTGATAGCAAAAGCAAAACATATTCTTTCAGGAAATATACACCATCAGAGTATCTGCCCTTTCATCCCAAATGTGTCTTTTCTTTGCAGGGGACATCACAGGTTGGTTCTCCATTCAATGAATTTTCAGCCTGTGAGCACAAAAACTTCTCCTAATATTAGCAACCAAGAGAACTGGCATTACATAGAAATTACTGATACCTGCACTTTTGTGTTTCCATTGGTCCCTAAATAAATTGGTTTTGGTTAGATAGAGCATCCAGAGATCTCACTTGAGAAAGAGAACATTTTCACTCCCCACCACGTGAAGGGGAGGGAAAAAAAGAGGACAGGAAAACTGCTGCAAATATGTAGGTCTCTTGGCTCTCTTTCTGACACATGTGCTGAAGTATAAAAGGAATATAGACACAATCTAGTGTTGGTAAGCACACAGAGCATGAAACCTGACTGTCAGATCAGTTTGTTTTGAGGAGCTCCACATTAGAATACGGAGAAGCATTTGGGATTCTTTCCTGACAGTTAGAGTTGGGTTAATGTAGGGGTGGAAGCAGAGTGTATGTAAAAAGAACTGCCATGTCTTTGGTTGTGTGAAAAGCAGTCATATAAATGGAGACTTATTTCTTCACTTTAATAGATTCCCATTTCAAAACATTTGCAGAGGAAGAAATTAACCTGCTCTTTGAGACAAATGAACCTTCACTAACTTAGAGCGAACCTGAGGGGCAAAATTTTTAATTTCACATCTGCCAGGTGGAGGGAATGTGAAGAAAACATAATGACCCTTAAGGAAAAGTAGATAATACGATTTCTCCTGTGACATATCTTCATCTCCAGTCTTTGTTGCAGTCTCTTATTAGTTACAAGGATAAGCTCAAAAACACACACTCAAACAATTACTGTACCGAACTTCAATTCAGGAAAAATTTCTTGTTATGGAGTGAGAAAAACCCAGCAAGCAGGGAGTGTACTGGTTATAAAGACTGCTATGTGGGCACCTTTAATAGAAGTGGTAAATTATAAATACTTACAAATACTTGTAAAAAATACTGTTAGGGCATTCCTTAGTATTACTCTGTTCTGAACAAATGAAATATAATCTGTTTCGTAGATGCTTTGGATTTCTCTTTTCAGAAGTATATCATTACTGCAGATTTAAATGAGTGCATTGGTACTCTGTTATTAAAAGCAATTAAAAATAACAGGAAAGGGCATTCTGTGCCTTTCCAGTGAAGTTCCATGGGTGCCTTGAAATTTATCCTTACCAACTTTAAGATCAGCACTTTCTCCCCTCTTCTTAGGCCAATTTTTACATCAGTTATTCCAATTCTCACATGCAGTTATACCATACTGTCTTCCACAAATAGGCAAACTTCACTTCATTTTTAATTATACTAATCCTTCGGCAAGAACTTGAGCAAATGAGACAGGATAACTATGGCTTTTCCTCTGACCTGGTCTTGTCCAAAACCAAAGCAAAATCTTTTATACATTTGAAGTGACTAAAGCATGTTTACTTCACTTTGTGTCTAAAAGAATAACTGACTGTGTGTGCCAAAGAGCGTGTATGTGTATATACAGACACACACATATCCCCATCTCTTTTTCCTTCATATATACGTATGAATGTATCAACCCTATGGCCAAAGGGAATTTTAGGCTCAAAGGGACAGGTTTCTTTATTAAAAAAAAAAAAAAAATAGTTGTGTGAACTTCCGAGCTGAGTCTGAAAACTCCTTTTGTTTAGGAGTCAGGAAAATAGGATGTCCCATATACAACAGAGGCCTAATTTCTGAAAGATTTGTCCACTAAATATCACCACCTTGTGAAGGTAATCCTATTGTCCCTTATGACAGACCTGCATGGCAGGAAGCAGCACCCAATTAACCACAGATCTGTTGTCAAATGGAGTATTCGATGTTAGACTTCTGCTTGTCTGCCCTGAGCCTCCTGAATGGGAGCACTAGTTTGGCTCCCTCATCTTCTGGAATTAAATTCTGGCAGTACTGTGTCAAATCAGTTTAAATTTTAAGCAAGTTATTTGGATGAAATATGCCAGTGGTTTTAAAGGGTATTGAAAGATGGAAATGGATGAACAGACAGGCATGCTCCTTGGTTTTAATATTTTACGACTCACTCTTCTGTTTGGGGCTGTTAGACCGTGTGCTGTCTTGCCCAGCAGCTTTGGCCAGCTTTAAAAACACGTAACTGCACAGTTCTGTTGAAGTATCTATGAAGCATGAAACATCCAGGAATGATGTAGAAACACAGAGATGCTTTAGTTTTTTAAACCTTTTAGTAGTTCGGGGTTTTTTTCAAATTACAAAAAAAAGTAGTATCAAAGGTTTTTAGGAAGAATGGTATATTAATTTTACCTCAGTTCAAAGGAAAATGAACAGTGACACCACTCAGATGCTTCCGGTTTTTGTCAGTGCTTGGGAGGCGTTTTGGCTTTGCAAACCTGTTTGTTTTGCAGATGTAGAGTCATGTGCAGAATTCAGTCCAACCACCTAAAGGTTCCCAGGAAGAAAAGCTGGTGCTGAGTCCTGGCTTTTCTGGTATTACTTTTTTCTATAAAGTTCAATTACAACTTTATAGCCTAGACTGTAGACTATGTGTAAAGTTTGAGACCTGAAATCAGGACAGATCCTGATGAAGAAATATCCTGACTTTGGAGGAAAAAAAAGTCTCCCTCTTCAGGGTACTAGGCTGCTGCACTGCTGTAAATAGGTAATACTGTCTTTCAGCCCAAGGGTCTCTCATGGTGAGCAAGTATGCATCACATTTCTGTTTACAACAAAAACAAAGTTGAGACAGTTCACAGAGCACTAGACCTCAGCTTCTATAGATGTAAAAAAATAGAGCTTTTTGGTAATCCATCTAATTGCTGCTTAGTGTGTTGCTTAGGCAGAGAGGGGCATCCCCATGGAGCTGAGATTCTTCCAGACTCTGAAGAAGCCAGAAATATATGAGTGAGGCAAAGTGCTCTGTATTCTTTTTTTTTCCCTACTCCATATCTACATGGCTAAAGGAATTCTGACCCAGGAAATAAAACAGTTTGCTGGAAAGCATTCAGCAAGGCAATACTAAGAAGAAATAAGAAATAAAAGAAAAATAGTGGAGATTAAAATCAAACTGCCAGTGAAGTTAATGATTTATGGCTCTTGCATTTCAGTACGCCCAACCATCTCAAATAGTTTTAACAATTGTGTTTTCAAATTTACACTTTTGATATCTGCATTTAGCTGTCTTTAAATATGTACCATCATTTGAGCACCCTTGTTATTATTTAAAATATATTAACAACTATCTGTGCATTTAGTTCATGCTTACTCATTCCATTAAACTTGATCCACTTCCTGGAAGGAGAGAGGATGGCTTTCTTTTGGGAAGGGGAGAGTTCAGTTTCATTTGTTAGTTCGTGATTCAGAACTTCCAAAAAGCTCTGTGAAGGTATTTTGGTGCCGAAATTTTGCAATAGAAAACTATGTTTATAGTGGACTGTTATCTTTTAGAATTATCATATGGAAAAATGCATGTAAAGCAAAAAGGCAATTATAAGTGTTTACTCTTGACATGTGGAAGTGCCTTTACATTTCTAAAAATTTATGTTCTTTGGAAATAAAAATCAAATTGTTTGTCAGTTGCTCTTTATTTTGACTATTTCTGCAGATGTTTTGTTTGCAATTAGCTTAAAAAAAATAAAAAAAAACTTCAGTGATTTTCTTAATTACTGTTGTATAGTGTTGAATTTGAGAGGATGAACCAATGTGTAACTGGAGTGTTTGGCCAAGTAAATGAAAAAAATAACTTTTAATGACCTGAGCATAATTATAGATGACTTTGGAATGACAACTGGCAAAAATTGTACTATAATTAAATTTCCATTATAAAAGTTTCAGTTTTTTGTCTGACATGTGAGGCTAGATTGTGAAGAGTATTCATTTATAAGAGGAAAAATTAGAGAGCTATAATTTATAATTCAGGGTAATCAATGAAAGCATTTCTTTTGTCAAAAAACCTTTCACTGACAAACAGCATTGCATTGTTAGTTGTTTTAAAAAGAAACTAAAAATCCTTTTGTTATTTTTTTCAGTTACTGTAAAAGGGGATGAAAATTTCTGGTGGTTGAATTGTGCTGTAATTCACAGTAATATGTAGATAGGGCTTCTCAGACTGTTTCTCTTCATTAACCTTTACTTTCTCTAAGTCTATATCTAAAACTGTTCATGAAGAATTATGATATATTAAGGCCATCTTAGCAAGATTCTGTTTAATCTTGAATAGAGTTGTTTCAGATAGGAGAAGTGACAGCGTATTCTCATTTTCAAACTGTCCAGTTATTAATTGAGATGGACCCTCTGCCTTCCGGTACTGGAGTCTCAAAGGAAATTAATAAAAACATTGTGAGGCTACCCTGTTCATTTCTACATAATCTTTCAAAGGGAACGCCAGCAAAGAATTAGTATTTAAGAAGTTTGGGTACCAGATTTTCACAGGCAACAGCAAAGCTCAGAATCACTCTCATTTAACAATTAGATAAGTGATTCTTATTCCATGCACTCATTTGAGCTCTGCATTTACAGAAGTGTTGTATGTGCTTTAGTTATCTCTGTTAATTAGGCACAAGTCTAATTGCACGCTGCTTCCTCTTAATATACTAATTGTTCATTCTTTAAACAAAGTGTATATGCCATTCATCTCAAAATATGGTTCTACAAATGGAGAAAAGTTGGACTCTTGACTGAGTAAAAATTAATTTCATCTTACCTATGAGTCTGTTAAAACAATGAACTATCACTGCTCTGATAACAGCACAGAATAGTTTGCTCATGAATCTTTGGCATGAATTAATTTGGCATGAATCTCCCAAAACTAATTTATTTTACTCTGTGTTACAGTGACACAATCTCTGCTAAGCAGTTACTGTAAAATATGGTACTGAGTTCCTAAAACAAGTGACTTGAAAATAGGTTATTTTCATAACGATAATTTTCAGAGACTATCTACTGAAATTCAAAGTGGTTGTTTACTGCTGTGTGTACTACCACTTTACTGTTATTCTTTTCACTTATAGATCATTGCTTATGAAAGCAGTTAGTGTTAAAATCTGTCAGAAAAGTACTTTTCTGCGTTCATTTTCATGCTCTGCAGTAGTTGCTTCCTGGATGCTACTGCAAGCTGCTGAGACCAGTTTGTATATCTTCTTTCTTTTCATCCATTCAACAGGTTTTAATCTTCACAAACTGATTTATGTATTGATTGCTAAAACTATATGATTTTCAATTGGATGACATCGTAGTGCTTTATTCTGCATTTGGAGCTTTACAGATGCACAGTTCTGCAGTGGATCACATAAGAGGTTTTTTCTTTAAAATGTTTCGAGCTGTCTTCTGTTATTGAAAAGTTTTAAGTGGCATGGCCCAAATGTCTTCTGCAACAATTGTCATCTTATAGCAGTTGATTTGACAAGTTGAAATGCTGAAATGGCAGGGCAACAGAGTGTTCTGCCTTTTCAATGTCTTAGGGATGCATGAAGAAGAAAAAGGTAACCTTCAGAGAATTCTATGAACATGAGTAAATCCAGATCCATCTAAACATTTAAGTATTTCTTCATAGCAGATAGCTTATTAGTTTGGTCAAAAATGAGTATATCTAGTACATCTGAGCAACTGATGAGAGCAAATCTTTATGAAGTTCTTAGATTGTATATAAATGATGACTTACTTATTTTTCAGATTTACCAGCCATACATCTAGGTTTATTTTTGTAAGCACAAGTATCTAGTTTCCTTTTTTTCACCTTTTTTTTTTCCCTTCTTTTCCCCACAAGATTATTTCTTGCCCTGAAGGGATGGTGGAGCTATTAAACAATGATGAAAGGCATGTAACAATGGATAAGCTAATTTTAAACTCATTCTCAGCAAAAGCTGAAGTATGTTTGCTAAAAGTTTCCATCATGATGAAAGAGAAAGAGCAGCCACTTCAGAATAAACTGCTAATATTTGGCAAAGTTGCACAAACAGTTGGTAAGGGACTGATGATAAAATGTGTGTGACAACTGTGTGCACTGGTATCTCTAAGCATATACTTGCTTGTGCTATTTCTCATGCAAAACATCAAATATAAGGTTAACAAATGAATTCAGAAGTTATTTAGTTGCTTTACTTTAACATGCTGTGGCTGAAAAACAATACATTGAATAAAGCTTAAAGTAGTAGTAGTGAATATCTGATTTTTTTTTGCAGTATGAAATATTAAAGAATATATCCTACTCAGATACTCTTCTGAAAGAAACTGACAGTGATGTAATTTGTCTTGGGTGGTATGAAATTGTCCAGGAATTCAAATCACGATTGTATTGCTACAATAGAGGCACAGGGCACATGATGTAGAAGAAAATTGCCTATTTTCAATTTTAAGTTTTGTCAATTACAAAAATTACTGGGTTTGCTGTTTGGGAGCAGGGAAAAAAGGCTTCAGCAGTGTTGCAGTGATATTAGACGTTGACATTACAAATGGAATCACTTTTTCCAGTGAGAAGTAGAGGTTGAAATGTGCAGCAACTCAAGATTGCTCTAGAATGAGACAATCTGCAGGAACACACAGAAGCTGTCACGGGTCAACAAGCCTTTACCTGTTCACAGCTCAAAACTTGTAAAAACTGGCACTCATTACAGATATATCCTAACTCTTCATACTGAGAAACAAAAAGGGCAAAAAGAGCAGCTTTTTGGGGTGGATGGGTAAGCAGAAGTGAAGGTGAAATCTGTCTCCTTTTGAGGAGGGAAGAGGGGAAAGGAGTAAGCTTATTTCAGGTAGAAGCACTCTAGATGAGCTTCAGGAGACCTTGAGTCCTTTCCTTTTGTAAAAGCTCCAACCTGGAACTGCGTTTTTGGCTGATTCCCCGCATTTTATTTTGTTTATATTGTTCTTCATTCTCATTAATTTTCCTGTTTTATTCAGTATGTTTAACTCCAGTGTTTGGGTAGCATTTCATGTGTAACTCATGTAACAAAATCAGTTATGTAGGTGTAGTCCTGAAAAGCACAGTTGATAAAGCAATAATTGAAATAACAGTAGATTTCGTTTTTAACTAACAATGATCTATTGCTGAAGAAAAAATTCTGAAGCAAGTCCGTGGTATTTATCAGGAGTAATCATGGAAACAAAGAAATGTTTGTTTTTAAGGTACTAATAAGCAATCTGATTATGCTGTATAATTGTATTGGCATCATGCTGATATTTCAGATCATTTTATTTTGGTAAAAGTAAATATCAGCCAGTAAGACTAGACTAATTTTGCTTCCCGTGATCAAACTTGAAAAGGTTTTGTCAATATTTTCATAACAAACTTTCTGTTGATTTTGCCCCAGAATTGCTATGAGTAATCTAAGGAAATGCTGTGGTTCCTTAGACAGCTTAGTGCCTATGGAAACAATAAATACTACTCTCACAAACCTATCTTCTAAGATTCAGAAGAAATATGAGTTCCCAGTTAAGAGTTGCCTCCAGGTTTTACATAGGCTATCAGGAATGATGGTTGTGCTACTCAGAGTGTAGCTTTGGTAACTTCTGTTGTCAGCGGGGAAGGACAGACATTGTAAAAGTTTGAGTGAAAACAGGATCCAGACAGTGTTCTTGCTTATCTTTTAAAGGGCTCATTTATTTATTTCCTATTTTAAATTCATCTTTTAAATTTTATTCTGTTTCCACTGCTGATAAAATGCTTCTAGGGAGACTAACCTACTGTATCTTTGTTAGTACCCACAAGTCTCTTTAGGGATAAAAATAAAGCATTCTAGGATAAAGGTAGGATCAGTTGCTCCTGTTAAATATGTAAAGACCTGCCTGGGCTGTTGAACAGTGATAGTCCTAATATCTATTGATGAAGAACTACAAACAGTTATTTTCCTTGATCTTGTTGTAAAGCCTCACTTTTAGGACATTGTTGATTAAGTTGTGTGATACAATGCAAGATGGTGCTTCAACTTTCTAAATCTTAGCAGAATGTGTTCTTATTCTGAAAAGAGAAGACAAATGTCTCCTTAATCTTCCAAACTGCATCCATTAACTTTTAGATGGTCCATTGCCAGGGTTAAAGTGTAACACACTGACTCTGCTCGCTTTCAATAGCTTTCTCATGGATGATACTATTGGTTCGGTTAGTGGAGTTAGAAGTTGCCCAAGCATCTAATATAAACAAGGGAATTTTCATACCAGGTAAAAAGAGCAAATTCTGTAATCAACTGCCATGGATTTTATGCAACTGATTTGAAATGCTGTGAGAGGTGCCAAGGAATTGTGCAGCTTAAGAATAAGTTGACAGCAGTATAATGTTACCGACAGAGTTTCATGTTCTAGAAGAAAGTAAAAATAATTCTCTCATTTTGTCAGAAGAATTAAGATATGTTTGCTTTATTTTTTTAATAATTCTTGATGGAAGAGGAGAGGTTTTCTAGAGGGTCTTTTTTGGTCAAATTTCACATAATAACAGAATCATAAAGGTTGAAACAGAACATCTTGTGCAGTCATCAGCCTAGCACCACATAATCACCCCTAAACCGTAACTACAAGGGCCACATCCACTTGCTTCTTGAACACTTCCAGAGATGGTGATTCCACCACTCAGAGCAACATATTCCAATGCCTAATCACTGTTTCAGTGAAATTTTTTTTTCTAATATCTAATCTGAAAAACTTCAGGTCATTTCCTCTCATCTTTTCACTTGAGACATGGCAGAAGAGAGCAATCTCCACCTCACTACACCCTCCATTCAGGTAGTTGTAGAGAGCAATAATGTCACTGCTGAACCTCCTTTTCCTCCACACTAAACACCTTCAGCTCCTCAGCTGTTCCTCGTAAGCTTTGTGCTCCAGACCTTTCACCAGCTCTGTTGCCCTTCTATGGACACGCTCCAGCACCTCAATTTCCTTCTTATAGGGAGGGGCTCAAAACTGAACACAGGGCTCAAGGTGCAGCCTCACCAGTGCCAAGTACAGGGGGTTGTCACTGCCCTGGTCCTGCTGGCCACGCTATTCCTGATAGAGGCCAGGATGCCAGTGGCCTCCTTGGCCACCTGGGCACAGCTGGCTCATGTTCGGCTGCTGTCAGCCAGCACCCCCAGGTCCTTTTCTGCCAAGCAGCTTTCCAGCCACTCTGCCCCCAGACTGTAGCACTGTGTGGGATTGTGATGACCCAAGTGCAGGACCTGGCACTTGGCCTTGTTGAACCTCATGTCGCTGGCCTCGGCCCATTTATCCAGCCTGTCCTCTGCAGAGCCTTCCTGCCCTCCAGCAGATTGACAGTCTCACCAAATATGGTGTCATCAGTGAACTTGCTTAGGGTGTGCTTGATTCCTTCATCCAAATCATTGATAAAGATATTAAACAGGACTGGCCCCAATACAGAGCCCTGGGGACCCTCACTTGTGACCAGATGCCAGCTGGATTGACTGCCATTTGCCACCACTCTCTGGGCCTGGCCACCCAGCCTGTTTTTTACCAAGTGAAGAGTGCACCTGTCTGTGCCATTAGCAGCCACGTTGCCCAGGAGAATGTTGTGGGAGATGGTGTCAAACGCTTTACTGAAATCTAGGTGGACAACACCCATAAGCATGTCACTTCTGTCATAAAAGCAAACAGGTTGGTCAAGCAGGACCTGCCTTTTCTGAATGCATGCTGGCTGGGCCCAATTCTCTAGTTGTCCTGTGGTGTGTGATGGCCCTCTGGATGATCAAATCTACCAAGGTGAGGCTGAGAGGCCTGTAGTCTGACCCTTCTTGTAGATGGGCATTTTCTAATTCCAGTCAACAGTGTGAAAAAGACTGAATTACAATCCCAAAAATATATGTAATACATTGCTGTAGGTAAATCAGTATAGGACATATAGATTACCTATATGTCTAATTTTCTTTTTTTTGTTCTTTTCCTTTTTTTTTTAATGAACCAGCCTGGGCTTTGCATGTAGGGCGTTTGTTTAAAGTACAGATAATTCTTATCTGTGCTATCTGCTTTTTAACTTCATTTGACTTAGCTTCTTCTTGTGACAGCTTCTTTTGTTTAGAATCTTAACTCTTTACTTTTCTTCCTCTGTTACATATTTTGCTTCTGGTTTATCTAACCCCTTCATTAAAAGCATGGCATTTAAAATCACATTACACTTAAGTCCCACTGAAGTAAATATGCGCACCTGAAAAAACGTGGTAAATTTTATGCTATTCCATTTACTCTGTTTGGTGTGGTTAGACTGAATGGAGTGAAAATATGAAAATATTATCTTGTTTTAGGATGCAGGCTGTGGGTTTGCTTTACTGTTAGTATCCTGTCCACCAGAAATGGAAATGCTAGAAAGAAAACAACTAAGGGATTATGATCTAATGGACGGTATCTTCTTTTTTTCTTTTATTTTCCCCAACTTTATATAGGTTTGAACAAAAAAAAATCAAGGCTAATACATATGGAATTTAAAATTTTTCAAAGTACTACAGATGATCAAAAGAATTCTTAAAAAATGCAGGCTATTGATGCATTATTTAAAATAAGACATTGTAATGCTTTGCTTTTAAAATGATTAAACTTTTTTTTTTCCCTTTTGTAATGCTTTCAGGAGATGTGAATTGTCACAGGATAGAAGAGGTTTGGCCATAGCAATGACCACAAAAATGCTCTCGGCCTTGGACACCTGGCAGTGGAGCTAAGATTTTGTAGATTGTGCTCTGATCCTTTCCGTTTCTTCTTAGTTCTGCTTTTGGGGCTAGAAACTTCTCTGAAACTTTGGCTAAGTGGCTCTTGCAGTTGTGACCTATTGTCTTTGGCTAGCCAAAGTCTGCTGAAGTCTCCAAAGGGATTGTCAGTAAGGCAGAAGAAGCTCTTTTCTGTCCTGTGGAGGAATTATATTTGGCATAGGCACACTTCAGGTGCTTCAAGCAGAACTGCCCTGTGAAACAGATCAGAGAAATCCCAAAGGGAATAATGTCAGAGGAATCAAAGAAATGTGAATGTCCTGCATCATCTAGTTAATCTTCCTTGTAAAATAAAGAGCTACTTCAGAGCTGAATTTGATCCAAGAAACTCTTGACAGTTTCTTTGATATTTTTTCAAGCCAGGGAGGATATTTTTTTAACTTAAAGTTTCAGCATTGAAAGGACATCTATCGTTGATACATATGTGCTATTTGGTTTCTCTGTGATCCTAGGAATTAGTAGAGCATTTTTGAAACTTGTGGTGATGAACTTTTTTATTTAGTTGGATTACACTTTTATCAAGCCATCATCCAAGAGAAAAGTCATTTAGAATATAACCAGAGTGAATTGTGAGCTCAGCATTCATTGATTTGCAGTAAATCTAGACTAAAGCAATCTCATCTTCAGTGGAGCACTGACTCCTCCAGGGATTCAGATAAACACCAAAAGAGACAGAGCTGCTCTTTCAGAAATTAGATTTAGAAAAATGAAAGCTGCATTTCTGCAGAGATTTCTAGAGATACGTCATGCTTTGGTTTATTCAGAGTTAATGATTTTTTCCCCACAGAGATACTGAACCTGCTCAGAAAGTGCTAACTTCAGCTTGGATGTAAAGGAGTAGCCGGGATCCAGTTAGTAATATTCCAGCTGACACAAACCTTTCCTTTGTGACCCTGTGTACAAGGAAGGTCCACTGCCAACAGCATCATTCTGTAATTCAGAGCACATTCAGAAAAGGAGTTAGCCTAGGAATTTGGGCATTAGTCAGAAGGTGGCACAGCCTTCATGTCTTGGAATAGGAGAGTGTTAAATTGTTGAGGAAAGTCCCTAGAAATGAGAAGATTCAGGAGATAGTTCTTGGACTTGTTTCAACTAGTATTTTTGCAGAAAAACATGAGGAGGAGTATTGGCTCCCCAAAGGGTTGGATTCCAGCCCCAGCACATATGCTTTCCCATAATTTTTTCTCCGGTTTCATGGTTTCTCTAGAAATGTGGAGCTGAAAATTATCAGGCAGATAACCAAACCAAGTAGATTTAGCCATAGATTTTTTCCCATTAGATAGACACAAGCCAAGATATTCGCTTGGAGGCCTTCTGCTTTTCACAGACCAGTTTCATTCAGTCTCACTGCTTTGCTTTTGAAAGTCAAATTTTGAGAGAACTCAGAGATATTCAGTGAAAGCTATTTTTGGTGCCTAGTCTTCTAAGAAAGAATCATGAAATCAGTATTTTAAAAGGGGATGAAAAGAGATTTACAGCCTATATAAATCCTATTACCATGCAGATATATAGTGAAATTTTTTTTATGTCACGGATTGAAAGATCTTTAGGAAATACAGAAGTGATACCTTATCCTTTCTTGGAAAAAGCCAATTTATTCAGCCACTTTTTACAGAACAAGAGTGTGCTATAATAAGCAGCGGGATCATCATCAGGTAGGAACAGCACTTGCAGATCTTAAATGTCATGGATTATACCTTAAATGTTGACTTGTGTAGAGATCTGCTGTCAAGATACAGTTTTACACAATATAGCTATTGCTTGGAAAAGTGTTATTAGCAAAAGGAAAGAAAAGGGAGCAAATATGTAATGATCCTTCCAAAAATCTGAAAATCATAATATTTCATGTTGCAAAATCATCTTTCTTTTCCATGCATGCAAGCGGCAAATAAAAAAAAAAATGGGCAGAGCAAAGCAGATGGAAAAAGTGTTTTCGTTTTCTTTATGAACTGGCTTTAATCTCAGGGAAGCTTGGCATATGAAAATGGCAGTTTCAACTACAAAACTCTCTGAAATATTTCATCTAAGTATATTTTAACCACAAGAGTATTTTCCACATCTTGGACCGATACTACTGCATTGGTACTGAACTTCTCTGAAGTCCGTTTGTTGAGATGGAAGGAACATATGATTAAATTCAGATGTTAGTATGTTTTCCCTTATGGCTAGTCTGTGGTTTGTAGAGCTGCAAATGTTTCTCTCCTCGTAAAAGCAATTCCTTAACTTTAATGATACCTGTAGTTAAGTGTGGTTCCAAAACACATAGCAGTAATGATGTAGAAACTAATTGCACCACCTCACTTTCACCGTAATAACTCATGTAAAATCAGTCTCTGCTGTGGTTGTGGATCTTAATCATCATGTATTTTTCATGCTTTTATTCTGATTTATTTTGATTTTGTTTTATTGTGCTTGATTCATTTATCAGTGTTTTCATTTTAAACGTGAGGTTAAAAAAAAAAAAGAAAAAAAGCAGAAACGGAAAAATCCATACTGTGTGGTCCTCTCTTGGCTTTTTCATGGCTTTATGGGTTAGTGCTGAGCTGACTAATAGACTGAAGACAAAATTCCGGATCTTGGGGCCTTGTCCTCTCTGCCACAGCTTTGCTATTGCCAGCGTAATTACCGTCTCCGCAACTGTGAGAAGTCTCAGGCCCTGATCTTTAGAGGGTTCCAAAACTGCCTAGTTTTGGATGCGGATAGTGGTAACAAACATCTTTTTGTGTAAAATTGCAGGCAGAGGGGTAATTTCACTAGTGCTTTTCCTTTTAATGGGTATTTCCCCCAGAAATGGCTTGCAAACTCATGCAGTCTTTAGTTTGAAAATCACTCAAATTTCAAAATCACAGAGTGGAGGTTAGAGCTCCTTATTTGTACTTCCATTGTGTTGACAAATAAGATAGCTTTAAAACTGGGTAAAGCACTGTTAAGCAAGTGCTTTTTTTTCCCCCCCTGTACTTCGTTTGTAGTCCTCCATAAAAATTTTAACAGTTGTACAGCTGTGCCATTGCTGCATACAGCACTCTGGGTAATGCATATAAGGCTATTGACTAGAGGTCTGTTCAGTTACCTGCTGAGGATCACAGGGAAATAATTGATGGAACCCCAGAAATTTGCACTGAGAAATGCTGATCCTGGTGATTTATAGAAGGGTTTATGGTAAACTGTGTCATCTAGACTTTATTGGATAGCTTTGGGAATTACGAATGTTATAAATCCACATGGTTGTTACTCAGTTGATTTGGGTACGTTTTCTAGCAGATGGTTCAGACCTGTGCTAAATTCTGAATAAAAAGGAAGCAATCCTCATGCATCTCCACACTTGTAGCTTTTTAGTACAGTGCAAGACTACTCAGACTGTTTCATTTGACCGTCTCTGAAATCTCAGTTCAGAACAGTGTAGGTTAGGGGCACTTGCTGACTCAAGAGTAATGGGAGAGAGAAAATGTAATTTTCTAGGAGTAGAGGGGATAGATAAGATTTCTGTTAACCCGAATTAGGTCTGCGTAAGTGTTGCTAAGAGAAGAATGGCTCTAGGTGTGAGTGAGGCTAAAACTCCTCTTTGCCTTGTTTCTGTGTCTGCAGTTAGAAAATGGCATGGGTTTTGGAAGAGCCACATCACAGTCCTGTGTTGCACTCTCACCGTAACACCTCAGGAGAAGCATAGGAGGTCTCAAACCCCAGATGGGCCTCCTGACACCTCTTACCCAGCAGTGGGAAACCCAGCAGTGCCCACAGGAACTTGAAACAGTAGACCATGGCTTTTAATCAGATGGCCTTAGTTTTGAGACACTGTGATAAGATCGGACATTTGCAGCAAAGGTGATAAAAATGTTAAGCCGTATTTACCCTGTTTACTCTAGAGCATTTGTGATAGTAAATATATTGTACATAAAATAGCTCAACATAAAAAAATTTCTTCAGCTGAATGTTGTAAGGGTTTCCTAAACTTCACATAAACAGCACATGCCAGAACTGCTGCTCATAATTGATACTGATTGTTCAGCACACAAAAAAAAGTGTTCCATCTGGTAAAGCTTTGTAAGCAAGAAACATCCACATATACTCACATTGTGAAGTTTTTCGGTTCTTCATGCAATTTTTGGTCCATACCATAACAGAGGTTATATGGGGTATGGAATAGGGCAATGTCATTGTTGCTGGTGTGCTTTATTTATTTACAGTTTTAAACAAGTTTTGTTTAGGGACAGTAAAAAGACTAACAGTAGGAAGAGTTTTCAAAGCTCAAATATAATGTTTATCTTGTTCCTAAGTATCAGTAAGGAATGTCAGATAACTGTGAATGATTTTAAGAAAAGAAAAAGTAAACCATAAAAATTCAGTCAGGGAAAAAGACAAACTACCTGTGAAAAGCAGGTGAGAATTTGGAAAATGCACTTCTACTTTGTGCTTTGTGAAGTTTACCAGATGAGTTAAGTTTCTGTATGAGAAAGAATGGATCCTGAAAATGCTCAGTGCTTGCACAATGCCCTTAGGCATTAAACAATAACTTTTGAAGATTCAAGTTCTTGGAATACAGTCATCCTGCAAATTTCTACATCCACTTCTTTCTAAAACACATATTTACCTGAGTAATAAACATGGGTAAAGCTTTGTTTATGCTTGTGTGCACCAGTGTCTTACCGTGTTAATTTTTTTTTTCTTGGCAGATCATTTATAGTTTAAAAAAGTGTTTCTAATTAGGGACACAGAGTTCTATTATTCTATTCCGTTCTATTCTATTCTGGTTTTTTAACAAACATCAAGCCTTGCTGAAAGGGTTCAGGTTGTTTTATAAGGAGAAACCTCTTGAGGTCGTATGCAACTTCAGAAGTTCAGGTAGAGAAAACTTTATGTGATTATTTCTTTATCTTTCTTTATTTGTTTGGGTTTTTATCCCTCTCTTCCCTTCAAAAACAAATCCCATATATATCCCAGTAACCAAGAATTCACTGCAAAGGCTAAGAAAGGAAACAAGTCTCTAAAAAGATAGTGTTATCCCTAAGTAGTAATTATATGGGTTATAAAAGTAGTAGCTAAATTATAGAAAATATATTTTCTATAATATTATATTTAAGCTTTATTTTTACCTAATATTATACTTGCAGCTATATATTACAGCTATCTGGCATAAAATTAGTAGGTATATTATATACATTGAAGGAAATAGACAATGGTATGTGACATGATGGTAGGAAGAAATTCCAGGTGAAACCCACAACACTAAATACTTATTTTGCATTTACTGGCCTGGGTTGCTTATTTCTTAGCTACTACTTTTCTAGCAACAGCAATTCTAATTATAATAGTATGCCATCACAAGGTGCATTGCTAGGAAACCGAACCACACAGTTATCCAAAGGTAGATTATCCATCTTCAAGTTGGTTGTGCTATCAGTGCAGAGACCTGAGCTGGCTGCTGGTGAGCTCGCTTGGATCTGGGACCTGCATGGCTGTGTTTGCTGGAGGCTGTGCATTGGACCCCTCAGGATGAGTTGGCATTTCCTCCTGAGCCTTCTCTGCAGGCTGTCTTTTCTCTGTTACATCCATATTGCACCTTCCATTTCAACTTTGCAGTGGCATAATTTATACAAATATTTTATATGACCTAGAAAGCTTTTTTCTCTCAGTTATCTCATCAGTACTCTGAGCAATAGATAATTCATTGTATCTTCATTTTAGTTTCTCACAGCCATGTAAACATGACTGGCCCTATAGCTTATGATATACCCATAAGGCTGTACTGGTTTAATTGGAGTTCTGGTTTTTTGAGGCATGGGGTACAAGTTGACCGAATTCTAATCAGACAAATTCTAGATCCTGTGCAGTTTTCTTGACCTGGCACAATGTTTAACCTAGGTGTCTTAAGGGATCCTCTTGATCCAGTCTTGTAGATGAGCCACATATAGCCTGAGTAAAATCTGTGTTCGCTCCCTAAATTTTCGGATAATGTGAAGGTAACTAGGAACTTTTTTAGGCTAAATAAGCCATTCTCAAGCAAATTCAAACAAAGGGCTATTGAGTGCTTTATATGATCTAGTTAAGATTTGAGTCTTGCCAGTTCTCTGTCATGAAGATGTTTTGTTCTTGGTAGTCGCAAGTATAACTGTTCCAGTCTTCTCAGTTGCTGCTGGGTGTGCTTCTTGCTTTTTCAGTCAGCCATGCTGAGAAGATCATCTAACCCAGGGCAGTTTCCACAACCTTAGTCTGAGGTGGTTTGGCGGAATGTTATGTCTTCGGACATGTGAATATGGCCCATCTAATCCAAATTACAGTTCTGTTAAACCTGGTAGAAAGTAGTGGAACAAAATCAAGGGGTTTATGCGGTTTCATGTAAGCTGTGAAATCCTACTCATGAGGCCTGCTAAGAAGGAACAAGTCTCTAGGGATATTTAAAGTTATGAAAGCTTATTGTCCTAAGGAAGACCCATGTTCACAAATTTTCTATTCTCAAAAATGGCTTTGGTTAAAAAAGAGCTATAAAAAATCTTTTGCCTCCTGAGCAGTAGGCTGTAAATGGTGGCAGGAAATATGATACCTTGGGATTACATCTTCGGCTCTGGAGGTCTGAGGAGAAGCTTTAGAATTGCCAGACTTGGTGCTGAAATATAAAACCAGACGTTTACTCTTTAACTGTGTGTCTGTTCAGTACCTCTTCTGTCGTGTAATCAGATTTGCCTCCTGTCTGGAGGTGTTTGGTTAAGAAATTAAGAAAGGTAGAAAATTAAATAAAACTCAGTTCTCTAGTCATTTTGTCCTGCACACAGTAGGTAGCTGTGTTGAGGAGCAAAGTCAGATAATGCCCAAAAACATTTTAATTTTTATAGCTTCTGAAGTAATAGGAACATGCTGTGACTCTGGGGCATATTAACAAACTAAAATCCTTATTTGGATGAACCTCTTTAATACTAACTCAAGTATGATGCAAATTTTATAAGAAAATAAAGCATTTTAATTTTTAATGCTGTCGAATATCTTGGTAATGTTCAGAAAAGACAGAATTTCAGCTCTGTTCTGGAATATTTTTGCAAAATTACCTACCATCCATGCCTGGTTATGCAGATTGCAGAATTTTTAGATGGCATATGCCCTGACAGGCCCCCTCAGAGGATCGTGAAGTATTTTAGTATGGAGATGAACTGTAAAATGTAGGTGAATAGTTTTCAGACTGTTACTTCCTGATTGGAATATATGGTAAATTAGCAGAGGAACACTACATAAGAAGACTTTGCCAGTTTAGCAAGGTGCTGATATTGCTGCTGTGTTAACTACCAATATCAGATCGTTCTCTCAAATAACATGGAAATTGCAGACTATCAGATGTGTACAGTAGGAAGTCGGCAGTGAAGTCTTGTACAATGCAAAATAGATATTAAAAAAATCAGTAAACAGCTGATGACACACTATGGGAAAATTAATAGGTGAGGAAGAAAGGTGGTAGAATGTTCCATTATTAAGCTTAAAATAAATTTATTGAAAGAAAACACTTCACTTCTTTTTATCTACATACATTGTTTTTAGAACAGATCTTACAGAAAAAAAAACCCTTCTTCATAGAGAACTGTGAATGTGTTAAGAACCAAATATTTTTTTAACTATCCTTTTACGAAGTCTTTAACAAAGCACATGATTTTTCTTTTTCAAGGCGGAAGGCTATCTTTTCCATGGAGTAATAGTAATAGTAACAGAAATAGTTACTTGTTCTTTTCATAGCTTCATTCCTGTCTTTGGAAATGGGTGTTACACATAAGACATGCAAGGAAAACCTTCTTTGATTGTTCCACTCTGCAAGACTGCTAATGCACATATCCATGGCTTTCTGTTACACGTAAGCTTGAAAAACTTGAATTTAGACATTCTTTTACCTCTGTGGAGGTCTGTGGCTCTGAAGGCAAATGATGCTTTCAGATGCAGTTTACCAAGCGTGACTCGGCTTGTGTTACCCAGACACTTGGGGCCAAAGGAGGAGCAGCTCTGAGTCCAGCAAGTTCAACCAGAGCAACACTTCTAAGCCCCAGCAGAGAAAGCTGAGAACAGGCTTCTGTCTTATGGCCTCATAGCATACCAGCATCAGCATCCAAAAAGCAAAATTAAGAGGTGATTGGTTCTTTTTAAGTGTTGTTGGAAATGGCTGAAGGGATGGTGATGAAAAATCCCACAGCTACAGCAGCAAGGCATGTTTTCTTAATCATTTTAACACTACTTTCCAAGCAGGTAAGCACATTAATAACTTGCAAAGGGCAATGTGTATTTGCAATCCCTAATGCATTTCTTCCAGCAGTGTGGAACTCACACTGTGATCAGAAAAAAATTTTTCTTTGCTTATGAAGCTTAATATTGATCATACCAGGATAAAATTGCACAAGCAACTAGCGAGTATCTCTGGAGGTGCCTTGTAGTGTCCCTCCTGGCCTCTCTGCCAGTCCAGTAGGACAGAAAATCTCCTACAGAGCCCATCTTGTCTGAAATCGTTCTACAGATCAGATATGCTAGAACATTTCAGGTAGCAGGCAACTTAACTGTGCTCAAAAGCACTTTATTGAGTCATACTCAAGTAAATCGTGGCTCATGCATTTGTATTTTCAGATTTTGCTATTTACTTGTGTGGGTGAAATCTTGATAGGTTAGTGCAGTAGCTTTTTTATCCTCATATTGCTTCTGCAGAAGGCAAACATTTGTATTCTGTTACTCTTAAAGTGCAGAAATATTACATAGCAATTAGCACTGTGAGGATAATTGCCTCTTATGGGTACATTATGCCTCAGTTGTTTACTGCTAAGTGAAATGTGGAAAGTTGGTATCAAATTAGGCAATAATGAAGGCGAGAGCTTGACAGAAGGGAACCTGTTCCTTGCTTGTGGGTTCTGAGTGAGGAACTCTTTTTATGTATGAGGAGTGTGAGTCTGCAGTCAGCTAAGTCTGTAGATCTTGTCAAAAAAACCTTCTACTGTGGAAAATATGCACCGTTCCCTGTGACTGCTCAGCATTTATGTTGCATCCCAGTAATGTATTGCTATAAATCCAGAGAAAAATTGTCAATTACCAATATCCACTTGCATGCTCTGGTAGCCAGCCGGAGCCTTGAAGAAAAAGACTTTGCTCCCCTCTGTCCTTCACATTTCATTTCTAAAAATGTTGTGCAGTTTCATCTGCAAAACTCATTCTGATAAGCTCACTGAACTGCTGAAATTGTCTCCTTTCAATAAATCTGCAATTACCATGTTATTTAGAGCATCCACTGTGGACTAAATCACAGTATGAAAGGGCATAAACTGTGTGTGTCATCACAAGCACAATATGTACAGTTCTTTCTACAGTGACCCTAATCACTGCTTTGCAAGAATGCCCTACACAACATTCACTACACATAATAGGCAAAATAATGTGGGGTTATTCACAAATTCTGCTACTATTTTCCTTACTTCGTTCTTACCAGTAAAAAGAAAGTCAACTGGTTTCTTAAAGCTTCTTCTGTAACATCCTAAAATAAGACCTCACCTTTTCCACCCTGCTCTTCAAAGAAACTTCTGGAGTATGAATTGCTGTGAAATGTGAAAACATACAGTGGAGCAGTGAAAGACAAATTTTGTTTCTGCATCCATGACTTCTGGTGAAAAGTAGGAGAAATGCACTTAGACTTGGTAAATGTTTTCACTGTGTGAAAAGGGAGATGGAGGAATGTAGCCTACACACAGACTGTGGAGGACAGGATTTGGTGTGGGGGGGTTGCCCCTTTCAGGTCTGTGCTATTTGTCCTATTCCCTTGTGTTTGTCTGACAACACAGTGTGTGCAAGAGCCCTGTGTAAATACTGAAGAGATTTTTTTTTTTAATCAAAATTAATTAAATAATCCAGTCCACTAGACAAGGGACTTTTTATTCCAGAAATACTAATATGGAAGAATTTTTTTTAACTGTATTCTGTATACAGTATAATACAAATATTTTAATGGACTATTCATTATGAAAGACTAGAGATTTCCCAGATATACCTAGAGATTTGATTAATTATATAATTTGGGCCCTTTGGTAATATGTGGTAATTATTATTTGTGTTATATTAGGCACTACTGGGAGAATATTGTCTGCTTTGTTGATCATTTAGTGTTATAACATTACTATTTTTAATATATATTTAAAATGTTACATGGGTTTTTTTAGTAGAGCTCTGTTGGAAACTACATTAATGTAGTATCTAAAGCATCTGTTCCCTTTCAAAAAATTATTTCCCACCCTTTAAAGGCTTCTATCACTTGGGCTGCCTTGTTGGTTTTTTGAAAAAATTCTGTTTATACACTAGTCCATTATCCTCTCTGAGAAACCAGTGTTGCATTTTAAACCAGTCAAGTGAGCCGACTGGATTTGGCAGCACACACATGGAGAGCTTGAAAGGAACGATACAGTTGATTCCTTGTGTTTAGCTCTGTTATTGTCCACTTTCGGTAGATAGCCATTCAGGAGACAAGTAGTGGGTCAAGACTTTAATAAAATCAAGAGCTAACTATTAAGTATACTAAAGGTCACTGTGATGATTTTTAATACCCAGTCTTGAATGAGAAATTATTACTGTTATTCTGATGCAATATAAGTAGGGATGTACAACTTAAATAGTTCAGTAAAACAATATTTTTAAAGTAGGCAGTATTGAAAAAATGTTGCTTGTTTTTTTATTTCTTTTTTTTTTGTCACACACCATTAAGCGTCCTTTCCTCCAGGCTAAAACAGACATCTGCTACTTTGGCCTACTTATCAAAAGAAATAAAACTTTTATTGGCATGACATCATTACATTTAAGCTGCTTTAAGAGAGGAGAAAATACCAACTGGATGAAGCTAGGATGCTATTTAATATCTGGCTGAACTACCTCCTTTCAGCAGAGAGAAGTGTTAATTTGTAAATGATCACTCAAGTTCAAGCACTTCTGTGTTCATTCTCCTGCACATGTAGGCAAGCCCCCAGTGAGATTATATCCCAGATTTTAACACCAGAGTGGCCACCATCCACTGCCTTGGGAAGAAGGGAGGATAGCCAGTCAATGAGAGCAAGAAGTTAATGATGTTGATGTGTACACAGGACTTAGAATTTAGGATTTCTTGACGTCAGAGTTGGATTTTAGGTTTCCCGAAGCTATTGTTTCAAATTACTGGCAGATTAAAAAAGAATGTGTAGTACACAGGCTATTGTCATCATTGTGATTGCAATCAAATGCAAGATGGTTTAGGGTTTTTTTGTGAGATCTTTTAAATGCTAAAATTAAAACTTGATTGCTGGAGCACAGTACTATAGGTAGAATTCTGAACTACAGTCACAAAATGTGACTCTCAGAGGAGACTCAGCAGTCTCCTCTGTGACTCTCAGAGGAGACTGCTGCATTCCACCTGTTAGCCTGGAGCTCTCAGTTTTCTCTATTCATCACGTACTGGTGTCTCAAAGGAGTCAGTAACATTTTGTTTCTAATGCTGATGTCAGGTATTGCCACTGGGGAAGCTGCACTTCCCTTTGTCTAGATTTCTGGAAGCTTTAGATACTTAGTCCATGCATAGCACTGGATTTCAAAAGGTAAGCATAGGAGGGAACAAGTGATGGCAAACTTCTGCTTGGAAAGAAAGCAGCTCTGTTCTCTTTTTTAATTTCTCGTGTTCTTTACTAAGAAACTTTATTCAAGGAAACAGTGTCAAATTGAGTTTCCTAGAGGCTTGCCCAAAGCAAACCAAATTAGTAACTGAGAGCTATATTTCAGAATAATGGTGCAATAATAATATTTGAATATTTCCTAGCAGAATCATTGACCAAAAAAACCAAAAGCCAAACCAAACCCTAAATAAATTGTTTACTATGTTTTTCCATTTCTGTGCGTCCCCATGGTTTGCTTTTCATAGGGTCCTAGAATGGAAGAGAGGCCTTCTCTTCCTTCCTTGTCTGGAAATATGTTGTAAAGCATTTCAACTATGTTTCTGGTTTTGTGACGTCTTTTTGACCAGCTTTTTGAAAGTTCTCAAAGAAATTAGATTTTGTAATTTCTTCATCCCACCCATTCCAGAAGTTCATGCAGTTAGAAATTTTTCTAATCCCCAAGCTTGGTCTTTTTTTGCTGCAGTGCAAATCTTGAATTTTTCAGCTGTAGACACTGAGAAAAGATTATCCATTACCTGAACATGGCATTCTGATTGGGTCCTAAGTAGTCCCAACAGTGTTACCTTTTTCACATACGATACTGCTAAATAAAAATGATTTAAAAAGTTTGTGTGACTCATTGTTCCTGCCTCATGGTAGCATCTCACAGTTTATTTTAGGAATAGTGTCCTGATGGTTGGTGGTAGGGTGGGATTATTCCTCTGTCTTTTCCAGAACTGTTGGCCAAGATCTTCTTAACTTTGCTGTTGTACACACCACTGGTGGTAATTTTTAATAGCTACAGATCCTAGACAGATGCCTTTTAGCTACACTTTGGCAGGGTACCAGATCACTACATTTTCAGTTCAGTTTTCTGATGGGATTTTTCTTTGAGTCCATGGTGTAAAATCTTGATTTAGCCTAATCCTCCTTAGCTTCTATGAGTTACAGAAAACTTATTTGAAGTAGTGTTAGAAGCCTTAATAAAATCAAAACATATGTATGCACTACTCTGTTTCCAAACTTGAGGCCCGTTGCCTTGTCAAAGAAATAAAATGTTTTTAGTTTTCTGTGTGATGTGTTTTTAGAAAGTCTGTTTTTGTCTTCTACTAATTTGGCAGGGGTGAGGAGGAGTTCTGTTTCTTGCACATAGTCTAGTTAGTTGTTCTAGAGGCCTCTAATTCTTCATGCATCTTCCTTTAGGGTTTTAGAAAAAGCCTTTAAAAAAAAGCATACAGCTTTCTTTTGCTTTTTTGAGACCTTGCTTGCAGGTTTCCCAGATAGTCAGTTTTCCAGTAAGCAGGGTGATCAACAGGCTTAGAGGTGTGAAAATATCCAGCTTAGATCAGCTGCCTTTCAGCATGCCTGTTCTTCTCTACTACAGGCTAAGATCTTTACCCCTCGCATCTGCATTTTTGATAAACAGTAGGTCATAGTTGGTTTTTTTAGTGGATGCTCATACAAAAGGAGCATTACTTACTTCAGTTGTCTTGATGTCCATACTGGATGCTTTTCCTCTTTGTTCAATAGTAAACTTATTTTCTCTTTGGTATTCTTTTTACCGTAGTTTGTATGGCAGTTGCACAGTTCTGCTGCACCCTACTGATATCTGTCTTTGCAGGCATCTGTACTTAGTGATTTGACCAACCTTTGTCGTACGTTTCTTTCTCATCTCCGGGGGCTGAAAGGTCAGAGAATGGTTCTCTAAACTTGGATAACTCTTTAACCATCATCATCATCTTTGCTCCAAAGAAGATAATATCTTCTTTTCAACATTTAGCAGGCTATGAGAATTTCATAGGTTATAAACAAAAAGCCTTCCAGTTTCTGTGTGGAGAAACTTACGGTGGATTGGAGCTGGTTGCATAAGTATCTGTATTAATTTGTGGTCTCCTGGGACTTAATATGTACAATCCAAGTGAAAGTTTTTCTATGAGTCCCCCTCAGCATCCTTTCCCCCACATCCCTTCTGTGTTAGGCTCTTGATTCTCTGCATTATTCAAAAGTAAAAGGTCACTCTGACTGACCACAAACTACATTACCAGAACAGCAGAATAAATCAGAGTGTAAAGATTTTACAGTTTGCAAAATTTGTATTATGCACTGTAAATTGAAGGAGTAATGACTTGCCTCTCTGGTTTTAGGCACAACTCTGTCAGTCACAACATTGTATATTTTTCTCTCCCTGAAATGGGTATCAACATGAGCAGTGTAAATGACTTGCATATAATTTGAAAAATGTATATGTATTTATTTCCCTAGAAACCTATGTAGTTCCTGAATTTTTTGTTGTTTGCTGTTTCAGCACATAAATTTCATCTATTATCTCTATATTTCCAGGAACTTTTCAATCTGTCCATATAAAGGTGCTTCAAGATACTGTAGAGCTAGACATAAATGAACAGCCAAGATTTAGCATTTTTTCTTAAAGTCATTTTGTCTCTCTCGCCTTTGTCAGTCATGGTATGTGGTTAATGAACGCAGGGTGAGCTATTCTATTTACAACATGAACAGTGTAGTGTCAGTACACAGGATTTGCATTCCTAGCTGTGTCATTATCAGTACAGCTGAAAACAACACAAGTTTGTTAAATAAATCACATGGGATAACTTCACAAGTCACTATAAATTTCACCTTCTAAGTCCATGCTTGCTACTTGCAAGGTTCACACAACTAGTATGTACATCCACAGGCATTTCTTTGTTCAGCTGTAATTACCAAAACCAGAGGTTTGGTTGAAAAAGCAGTCAAACTTCTGATCCTTAGTTTGGTCCCTTAAATGCATTTTGAATCAATTAAATCAGTGTAATTCTAGAAATTACAGTGTGATTTCTAGGAACACAAATTACTTTTTGTTTCCACGAAAATGCCTCATTTGTTTCTTTGAGTTACAGATGGTGATGATTTGTAACTGAAAGAGGAAAAAATGATTTTTTTAAGGCTACTAAGAAGAAAAGGTACCCTTGAACTCCCAGCAGTCTTGTTCATCTCAGAGGTGCACTGTCTGTTGGAAAGTGTCCTTATGTGTTTCTAATGCTCAAAAGAGCTCTTATTCATAGGCTGCTTTGACAAATTGCTCTGCATTTTAAAAAGCTGCTTCCAACCCTCTTTCTTCAATGATCATAAGGTTATAGGTCCAAGTTTCAACTTGTCCATGTGAAATAAGGCACCTGCTGAATTGATAAAGAACAATGCTTGTTGCAGACCTTTTTACAGGAGAGTGCTGTGAGTTGTTTCCACAGTTGCTAACTAACATCATCATGGCTCTGAAGAATAACGGGAAAAAGTGTTGAGGGGCAGAATATGAAAATGGTCACAAAAAAGGCAGTGGAGAGAAAACATGGATTCACAGAAAGAGCAGTCAAAGGCTGAGGGTGAGGAATTGAGACAAAGAAAATAATTAGTGCAAGCTTAGTGAATGAGGAGGGAATTAGGATCTCAGATCTGGAAATATGTAGGGAAAATCAGTATCTCCCAGTGATGAGGAGGGTAAATATAATAAAACAATTCATGAGAAACTGAAAAAAGCATGTATCAGGTCAAAGCACAAGTGGCAGAAGGTGATTCTGCTATTTCAGATGCAATATGAGAAGTGTGGGTGCCAGATAGAGCTTCATTTATCCAGGGTGACTGGTTTCAGAAACCCAGGGACTGAAGTCGTGTTTTGATAGTACCACAAAGGCAAGGGAACTGGCTTTGGTGATAGGCTGAATGTACAGGGGCTTAGAGGGGGTTGATGTTGGGGTGCTTTAACCTCTTTCTTGCTGTGCAACTAGAAGAATTGTGCTTTTTCCTTGTGGATATCTCCCTAAGTTATTACTTAACTATCAGGTCTGTGGCTTATAATTCTGAGTTTCTGTTGTCTGGCCCTAAACAGGTGCTTGTTTGGTTGGTTTATTTTTTTCTCTCCAATTATGTAGAAGTAATTATTTATTAATTGTTCTCATTAAACTTTAATAAATACATGAGAGACGGGCTCACATTTTGCTTGAGACATGTTAGTAACTCCTTTACATCTTCATCTACTTGAAGATAACGGATGAAATGAAGGCTACTACTGGAAACTAAGGCTATAAATTTAGAGGTAGGGATTTCAGTCTAATCAATATTTTGCGGGTAATGATAACAATTTAATCTTATGAAATACGTTAGCTATAAGATGGAGAGTCAATGTTCGGACATAAAAAACAGGTGTCAAGTTTGACAGTGGCATTGCTGTCAGTACCTGGAGGAGAGTGGATTAAGTCAGCAAGCAGAGCAGTAATTCTGTCAAATACAGTATGTGAGAAACTAATGAAAAAGTTAGAAACAGTGGTTCTTCCTTATGAGCTCTATTTCTTCAATAATATGTTCATCTATTTTTGGTTTTATCTTACATCCCTTCTCTCTACTTCAGTCAGTCTCTTCTATGTTGTGTTCTGAGAGCTTAATTTCCTTAATTATGGCATAAGGAAAGCGGTGCATTGTGTTTCAATGTTCCTAACAATTACTACTTGAAAGAGAACCAGAGCTATGTGGTCATGCAAACAAATACTCCAAGATTAAAAAAATGTTGAGAGACAGAAAAGGAGAACACAGATAGGATAAATCTGAACACATTTCTTCATCAAACCCACAAGCACTAACGGGAAAAAAGCGTTCTAAACGTGTAATTTGCAATCAAAGATAAGAACAAGTGTTGTATTAAATTAAGTAGGAAGCTTTCCTCCAGTGTATCAGAAAGCTCTGATTCTGCAGTCTGTTTTCCTGTACTACTTCAATTTTACCTATCTGCCAGGAGGCATTTTAGCAGAGAGGAAGAGGCTGAATAAAATATCTTTTCTCTTAGTTACATCTCCTAAGGTTTGGAAACAGTTCAGATAACATGCCGAAAGCACACCAGCTGATGAAAGACACTGTTTATAATTATGCTAATATAGAAATAATGGCATCATTCTGGAAAAGGGCCTCCAAATTCTGTAGGTCTTTGCAGCTGTAGTAATGTGGAGAGTTCAGGTCTGGCACCAAGTAACTGTGGTTATTTTAGGTTAGCTGCTCACATGACACTGGGAGTTGCTCACCTTTGGAGCTGTCTTTCCATCTCTTGAGAAGTCTCACTTCTTCTCTCCTCTTGTGACAACAGGAGCCACTCCATCACTGCCAGCTCCCAGTATTGCCAGATGCATCAGCAGCTGCTACAACTCTCATTTGCAAATTGTGGGATATATCAACACCATGCTGTTTCTCTGTGAACAGTTAGAAGATGCCAGTCATGCTCGCAGCTTACAACCAGCATGTCTATGCACTTGCTGTGCCTTGAAGCAGGCACACTTGACCTTTAATTCTAGTTACACCCTTATAGTGACTAAACCACACAGTCATTTTAGCAGATATTTTTAGATATTTTAGCAGATATTTTAGATATTTTAGCAGAATTCTTCTTGCAAAACCAAAGCAAAATGTAATATGTGTGCAGAGCTGCTCTCTGCCTGAGACTCCACATGTCACCTGAGAAAAAGAACTGGCCTGGGACCAGGAGTTACAGTATACTTATCTTTTAAATGAACACGAAACTACTGCCTGCTTTCCTTATCTAAACTGCAAATAAATGAGAAGCTTTTGCTGAAGATGCCATGTCTTTGTACAGACCTTCACTTAGGCCCCCAATTCACCTTATTGCACAATGATGTTATTTCATAATAATACCTTAGCTGGAAACAAAGCCATGAGGCTTTTTAGCAGTTCTCACTTTGTATCACCTAGGTATCATTAGCTGGTCAGTGGACTGCTGGGGGAAGCTCTACAGTGGACTGAAAAGAAAGAATATGCTCATATTTCCATGCCTTCTAGAAAGACAAATCCGTGTATTCCAGAAATTGTATTTTCCTGATAAATACATGCAAAGTAAAGATTGTGCATAGGGAATGAATACTGCATTCAATTATTGTAGCTTTATGGCATTAGCTGCAAGTGGTGATAATGTCCTTTCGATACTCTACTTAGGATCTTAGACTTCCTGGAGAACCTAGACATCCCTCATGAAATCTTAGGCTTCAGCATTCTTTGTTCATTGCTGTTTCATTTTCCAGTAGGGTGATCTGTAAAGTTAACGTCCTGTCTTTTGTCACATGTGGAAGCCATATGATTAACGTAGATTAAATCTTTTGCCCAGTGGATAAATGTGGATCTGATATTTCATCTCAGAGTGGATATTAAGAGCTGAAAAAATGTGCTCCTCTTTGCCAGCCTTCTACCTTGCAGGAAAATGACCAAGGAAAACTGTCTTGTTCACAGAAACTGAATTGCTGCTTGAACCTGTTATGACAGATTGTAAGACTAAATTTGTCATCAGTCTGGTGGGACAGGCTCGTTGCTTGAAAATCACAACAGCCTAGTTGCAATATGGATTTTTGAGGCCTGTGCTGCATGCATTCCAAATCCTTGGGTTACAGTTGGTTTCTTGACAAAGTCACCAAAACATTACATTGGAGCATTTACAAGCCAGGAATATCACTAGCACCAAATCTACTATGAATCCATTTGCTAGGAGTAACAAACTTGCCAAAGAAGGCAAGTCAGCAAAGCTTGTGAGAACTAGAGAAAATGTTTTCCTAGGCAGAGATGTCTCCAGATTGTGTTTACAGCCTAAATCAACTGCCGATGTTATTTCTTTGATAAGGGGAAGGTAGATCCGTGCAGGCTTCTCGCTCTTCCTAGAGATGGGCACTGTAGTAGATGCATTCATTTGATTAGCAATGCCTTCATAATTTTGTTGAAAGAATAAACCAATGATGCATAATAGCATAGACAAATTGTATAGCTCCTGAAAACATTGAAATTAATGGATAAACCAGAAACTGTATGCTCAAACCTTTGGTCACTACATATTAAATGCTTGTGCATTATTTTGAATGGAAGCGTTTCTCAGATATAATGCAGAGTAGCTGTTCTGTATCACAGGGTGTACCTAGCTAGATTTTAAGGCATAAAACCTTCTTCATGTACTTTTAGGATTTTACAAAACATCCAAAACATACCACAAAAATCATGAAAACTTTTCATTTTGTGAGATCTATGTAGTCATCAAATAACTAATGACAGTGGATGCTGACTGTGTTTAATCACAGAAGATATTGGTATGAAAGATTAAAGAAACCTAGTGTGGAAAAAAGAAAAAACTTTAAGTGAAAATATGTGCTTTACAAAAAAAGTGAAATGAATTGAAAAATGTTTGAAATGTACTGCTTTTTTTTTAATACAGCAGCCTCAGGTCTGCTGTATCAGTGTAGCACAAGGACCTCTAGTCCTCCATCTTCTTTACAAGTAGCAGGTGAACAGTCTGCAGGCACCTTGCAAATACCCTAGGCAACATGCTTGGCTTAGCTTTGTAACATTGTAATTTGTCTTTTGTTGAAAGGATAGATTTATTTGGCTTGCACTCACATGGCCGATTCTGCCCTCGGATGTGTACATTAGGTATCAGGCTGCCTGACCAAAAATGACAGAATGTGTTTTACTATAGGCAATGTTTTACTATAATGCAAGATTGGAATGTTAGCCTGTGGTCACAAGGTGAGCCATTTGCCATCTAATGAAGTTGTTTTTGTTTTGGATGCAAGTGCAGCAGATGCTTTCAGAAAGTAGAGTCAGTTGCAAAAGGAAAGGAAACCTTAAAAACTACCAGTTCCACTTTGCCCTGTGCCTCAAGACATGAAGGTTTGATTTATACAAGGGGCTTTGGCTCTTCTTCCACCTCAGATATTGCATTATGAAAGTTAAGTTTTCTATTTCCACAACATTGTTGAAAAAATGCTTTCTCTAGAAAAACAAGCTCAAAGTGAAACACAATGACCATTCACATCATAAACAAGTGTATAGATTGTGCTATCTATATACTTCTCTGGTTGGAATAATTGCTGAGTAAAGGTGGTAATTAAAGTTCTTTTTTCTTTCCTTTTTCTTCTAATTTTTCATGGTCCTTCTGTATTGAAAACTTTTTTCTCCTCTGGAATGTTGCCAGCAGCTTCCATTCCTTAAATGTCAGCCTTGTCTTTGCTGCTGTTTAAGTTCTGCTCAACAGTAAGGATGCTCTCCTGTAAGTGCTCAAAGCAGTGTAAGCTGCCCTTTCCTCCCCGGCACTTGCAAATGTCTCCCCCTGCCATTGCAGCTTTTCTGACTGGTTGTGCCTGGACTGCCAAGGACTGGCTGTGATCTGCAATCTGCAGTGACTTAGGACAGTTCTGTAGATCACCTGTCACATGAAGAGCTCGATTTTTTTTTGCCAGACATGCTTATCTATAAACATCTCATATGAGATCACATCCATAAACTTGATGGGAGTCAAGAACATGAATCCTGTATTTTGTGAAATTGTGCTTCTACTAAAAAGAGAGGTTTGTTGTTCTGACCTAAGTCCTGATAGTACTCCCTCTTTGCTTTTCTCCAGTTTGCATCTTCATGAAATGTGTGATTTTTCTCTTACTTTCTTTGCATAACTTCTATATTGATCCACTGCTATTTAAACCAGAAAGCCAGCTATTTATGAGCTATTTTGTCTATTTTCAAGAAAGCAAATTATACTAAATTTTTAAGTACCTCTTTTTTATATTACTTAATAATTGGGTTCAAGATAAAAATTAATGTACTGACATTGCTTTACTTAAATTTTGGATATGTGGATGTATTTTAAAGTGAAACAGCAATCATTAGTGTTACCATATGGACTGCCAGACTTAAATGCATATAAAAATATATTTATACAAGAGTGAGATATCTGCAGATAACTGCTAAATTTCTCTCCTTTGTAAGACAAAGAGCTACATCTAAATCCAAATGTAATATGTAAGGCACACACAAGATAACCACAAGAGAGCTGAAATGGATACCAGCATTGTTTGTGCAGTTCTGCAGCTTTATTGAGAAACAATAAAATTCTTTCGTTCTTGTAATTAAATAAAGGAACTCGGCATTTTTAGTGATGTTTTTGATACTGTTGTGCATTTTTGTGTCTGTTATGTTTTAATAATGGCATTTGTATGTACAGTGATCTTTATAATGATTACTGGGTGTTATATGGAGAGCTCTCTATTAGTCAGTGGTTTTGGTAGATTGCCTTCAGAATGATTCAGATGCTATTCTTCATTCTTCCATTAAAAGAAATGGAGAAAGTTTAAACCAGCTATTTGGAATTTTCTTTCAGGATATTTCAGACAGTGCCTTAGGCAAGAACAAAATATTTTGTATATATATAGAACAGCCGTCATG
Source organism: Oriolus oriolus (assembly GCA_013400235.1). Classification (NCBI taxonomy): domain Eukaryota; kingdom Metazoa; phylum Chordata; class Aves; order Passeriformes; family Corvidae; genus Oriolus; species Oriolus oriolus. The sequence goes on from VXBT01006100.1 coordinate 1,507,157, forward strand.
CACGTATTTCTTTTGTCTCCACAGTATTGCTGTGTTCATTTTGTTGTCCATATGTTTCCCTCTTGACCTGAGATAGTTTTCCTGATCATTATGTAGACCTATTTCTGTTTTTAAAAATTGAAATGAGTTGCAAATTCTTTTGAATCAAATGGGTTCATTTGTTTTAATTTTAAATAGCTTTTCAGTTGCACTGAGAGCAAAATTGTTTCAACAGTATGCAGTCATGTAGGTAATCATATGACCTGCTGAACATACTGTAAAAAATAATATGGCTGTAGTTACAAACATTAGGCTTTACCTTTATCAGGAGATTCTAGCAACATCATAAACAACAGGATTGAATCTTGAGTCATTTGTTCATGCCATTGGAAACTGTAGATGGAGTTACTGCCTTATTTTATGTGAATTCACAGGGAATACTTTTGTATGGACCATGATTAATGCCTATAAAGCTGCGAGAAGCCTCCTAGGGTTTGTACTGCCAGTTGTGACTAACTTCTATGTGTTTTTAATCTTGTTACTGCAAATTTATCTATAGAAAATTTGTGATTTGGCAAAGTGATTTGGCACAGACTTGTAAAAATGCATGCTTTAGACCTCACTCTGCTAGAAAGCAAAATCACCATAATAATAGGTTCAGATTTTAAGCCTTTTGTTTGTTTTTGAAGCCCTCTTACAGATATGTAAGGTGGCATTGCACAGCATGTATAAACACTACCTGGTTTTGTCTTCCCCCTATAGCACTGACACATAGTGCTTCCCTCCAGTGACAGGTGACATTCTGAGCCAAAGCCTCATTCAAATAATCAACCTTTGTCTTTATTCAGCTAGAGGTTCATATGCCCTGAATCTGCTAAGCTAAACAGTCAACTAGTACCAAGAAGAGACTCATCATTTGGCACTTCTGCTTCCTATCAGGGAGTCTGGTTAACTTGCAGATTTCACTCAACATCTCTGCATGCTGTAGGAATAACCAAAGGTTTCCATCATCCTTGAGGTCCCTCATTATCCAATTACATGTCTGTCTGTGGTGGGTCCCCCATGCTTCCTGTGGGCAGCTGAGAATAGCTGAAGCCTTTCTTCCATTCTCTGCTTCCTGCTGCATTTTGCCAAGGGCAGTGGAGAGAAATGAAGAAAACCAAAAGTGTATTTTCCTGTCTGTGTCAGCCAGCAGCTTTTACTACACCTGTCACTCAGAAGACAAGACAGCAAGGCTGGAAGTTCTTGAGATGCATCTAAATCATAGGATATGTTGTAATATTGGACATATGCACAGGGATACATGATAGTGCTACGGTGAACATCTCTCCCAGGGCATTTGCGTGCTCAAACAGAACCCTAAGTGGGAAGGATGATAGGATATCATCTTGAATATTGGTAGGAGGTTAAATGCTCCAATCTCTAGGTGTTAGTGAAAGTGTTGTATTTTGACTTTTGGTGACAGTTCTGTATTTGATGGGAAACTTCAGAATGCGTGAGACTTGTCTGTGTTAACCTTTTTCACCTACCAGGAGTATATCATCCACATTCCTCTTCAATTAAGGCAAAACTTAAGGCCTTTGCTAATTTGCTTTCACTATTGGGCCTCAGGTATGTCTGGGAGCTCTCCTTGCTGTAGATGGGATCCTCAATATGGGGATCCTGTGCACCATATGAGCCTGTGGCTAATTGCTGTTCTGCAGCATGCTGGAAGGGGCAGAGGGATACATATCTCCTGAACTTGCACATCTTTCTTCAGTGCATTGGGCTACCGAAGTTTTTCTATGACAGCCACATGTCACGGCTGTGCAGTGGCTGAATTCACTCATGAATTCAGAGAGAAAACTACACTTGGGCTTGCAGAAACATTTTTCTTCTCTTATTTTAGCTCATAATTGAAACCAGATTCTCTCCAGGAGTAGTCTTGCCATATTGAACAACTGTAACACTTCCAAGAATCTATCTTTTTTGCCATTGGCAGAAGCCAGTGTTGGAAGTTTCAGATCAGTGAGTTAAATCAAGAATGCTTTTGTACCATGCTAAACATTATTATAGAAATTAGCACTGAAGTGGTTCCTTGCTGTTGCCTGCTTTGTTTTTTCTTCTGTCCTTAGCAAGGACTGCAGTATGAGGGACCAGTCCCTCCAACCCCTGTTCACTTATATTCTTTATGGTAGTATTAGATGTTCAGTTCAGTTCAGTGAAAGGGCTGAAGTGAATTTACGTATTTCTGAGCTGTCATGTCAGCACCCTGTGCTTTAACTCTTAAAAGAATGAATTTTTTATGGTTTTGGTGGTGTGGTACTTTCCCGGTTAGGAACCACTCTTGTGTTAGAATACTTGTAAATATGAATTAAGGTAGTGAAATCTTCATTTAAAACAAGGAAGGAAAATTTAGTCAAAATATTCTCAGACATCTAACGGTAATTTGCTTTAAGGCTTCTTGAAAGTTCTGTCCATGGAAACTCTCTGTTTAATTTAACTCTTAATTAAAATCATTATTCTGTGGCATATCTAACTAATTGTTTAGCAAGAGTAAAAAATGTCTGTGTCTTAATAATTTTCCAGACTTAACGAGCTGTAGTTATCGGAAGAAAGATGTTCTTTCTTGGGTAGTTCCTTTTCATATGTCTTGAGCAGTCTTTTGTAATTTTAAAAAATAATATTGTTTTAATTACCATGGTTACATGCTGCTAGTGCTGATACAATTTAAAACTATTGCTTTCTGCTCCAGTACTTAATGCAGTGTGAATTCATCAAAAATTAAACACAAAAAAATTTCTATAGTGCAGAATTTCTAGTCTGTTTTAGGCTGCTATCTGTGGAGGCCTTGATACTGTGTTTATCATTCAGGGAGCACTCACTATACCTGAATGCAACTGAAAATACTCAAAATACCAAACCAGTCTGTGCTGGGCTGACCTTGGCTGGCTCTGGCTGCCTGACACTTTGCTCTCTCTCAGTGCCCCTCCTCAACAGGACGAGGGACAAAATAAGATGGGAAAGGTCATGAATCAAGGTAAAGAGAAGGAGATCACTCACCAGTCACCATCAGAGGCAAAACAGACTCAACTTGGGAAAAATGAATATGAATTTTTGTGATTTGAAATAGACTTGAGTAGTGAGAAACAAAGACAAATTGAAACAGTGAGATAACCCATCCTCAGAGCTCTGTCCTGCAGTGTGTTGGTTGGAGCCAGCTGGAGCCTGGCATCTCCTCACAGAGGCTACCCTACAGCCACTCTGCCAACACCCCAGCAGCTGCACCCAGGACACCATCCCAACTCACCTGTGTCATGGTTTAGGAAAGGTCTTCTCCAGTTTAATGCCCCCACCAAGACTTTCTGAAACCAGATGCGCCTTCTCCTCCACCTTTCTACTGCAGGGATGGAGTTGAGAATTGGAGGCACAGAAGGTGAAAATCACGCAGTTGTATGGGTTGGTAAGTGCCCTCAGCAGTGGAATAGCTGGAGACACCCTAACCTTCATGTTGCTTTCTTTCAGCTTTCAGAGAATACTGAAAAAGTAACAGTATCTCCTTCCAGTGTAACTCCAGTGAAACTGGTGAACAGTCTAGAGCACAAATCTTAGGAGGAGCAGCTGAGGAAACTGAGACTATTTAGCCTGGAGAAAAAGATGCTCAGTGGGGACATTATCACTCTTTACACTTACCTGAAACGAGGTTGTAGGGAGGTGGGTGTCAGTCCCTTCTCCCAGGGAACAAGTGACTGGATGAGACCTAATGGCCTCAGGTTGCTCCAGGGAAGGTTTATATTGGGTATCAGGAAAAACAAAAATCACAGAAAGGATTGTCAAGCACTGGAAAAGGCTGCCCAGGGAAGTGATGGAGTTACCATCCCCAGAGATATTTAGAAGACACGTAGGTGCGGCAGTTGGGGACAGCGTTTAGTGGTGGGCTTGGCAGTGCTCTGGTTAATGGTTGGACTCAGTGATCTTAAAGGTCTTTTCCAAACTTAACATTTCAATGATTCTATTCCAGGATTCTATAAATACCAAAGTATTTTGCAAACAGAGGATTTAGTTACTCAAATTGGAGGTATTGAAGGGGATTTCTATGATCTTACAGTGACAAGTACCTAAGTCAGAAATTGAGCTGAGGTTTCGAATTCTCCAGTACAAGGATCTTTCCACTAAAACTTATCACTGTGGATATACTGATCCACACAGACTTTAGCTGATGGGTTGGGTCAGGCAAACAAAGCTTTTGTTGACTTCAAGTCTCTGTCGTTTTGTCTTTCTCTGAGGTTTTTTTCCATTTTGTCTGTGTGGTTTACCTTTGAGATCCAGTCAGGAAAACCTCACGGGAGTGTTTCCATCTGCTCTGTGGCACTGCCTGACCAGTGGCGCTGTGTGCAGGTTTGGGCACCACGATGTAAGAAAGACATTGAGCTGTTAGAGAGTGTCCAAAGGAGGGCCACAAGGATTGGGAAGGACCTGGAGGGGAGGCCTTATGGGGAGCAGCTGGGGTCACTTGGTCTGTTCAGCCTGGAGAAGAGAAGACTGAGGGGAGACCTCATTGCAGTTACAACTCCCTCATGAGGGGAAGAGGAGGGGCAGACACTGATCTCTGTGGTGACCAGTGACAGATCTGAGGGAATGGCCTGAAGTTGTGTCAGGGGAGGTTTAGGTTGGACATGAGGAAAAAGTTCTTCGCTGAAAGGTTGGTTGGGCACTGGAACAGGCTCCCCAGGAAAGTGGAAACAGCACCAGCCTGACAGAGTTTAAGAAGCATTTGGACAATGCTCTCGGGCACACAGTGTGATTCCTGAGGTGTCCTGTGCAGAGCCAGGAGTTGGACTGGATGATCTTTGTGGGTACCATCCAACTCTATGATTCTCTGATCTAGTGCAGCAAGATCATTTAATATTTATAGTAACTTATTAATGACTACTTTCTTTTTTTGTAGAGTACCTATTGGAAATGGAGTTCTGAATATCACAATCCTGATTACAAGTCAATGAAATTATTTGTTCCTACAAATGTAGTTTAAAATGCAGTTGTGCTACTGGCGGGCTAAAATAAACATAAAACAGATGCTCAGTTGTCAGGAAATTTCTAGTTTAAGTTGGTTATACATTATATGAATATTTCTAGATTTTGTGTGCATACATATTCTAAATCCAGCAAACCATTTTTATTTGCATGTATATTACTGACAAAAAAAAGTATCATCATAATTCAAGATTATAATAGACGACCCCTGCACCATTCTGCACATGCAAAAGCAGCAGCTCTTCTATTGTTGCCTTCTCATTTGGTTCAATTATGAGTTACAATAGGAGCTTATATTTTCTATCATGCAAATGCAAATTTTGATACTTAAAATGTATGGTTTATATCTTTCTGAATATTTCCTATTTTCTAAAATTAAACTACATTAAAACTTTATTTTCATTTTTAAATACAGACATCTCTGTGACTATTCATTGACCTAAAACTCTGGGAACTGCTGATTTTGAACTATTGTAGGTGCTTGTTGCTTTTTATAGGTTTGGATTTTTATGATTTTTTGTTTCCTCTTTACTCTCTTCCCAGTTTTGTTAGGAAAAGCACGCTGAAAGATTAAAACCTGAGCACTTCACAACTCTATGTAACTCTGTGTAACTTACTATCCTGAATTTTTCAGTTTCATAATTGTGATAAAGACAAGACAAAGCTAGCAATGAGACATTTCTGTGCTTGGAAGAAAACTGCATGATTTATAACAGATGTCATCAATTTATAAATTCATATTAGAGTAACTTACAAATAGTGACTGTATAGTACTTGTTTTTTATTACTTTGTGTATGACCTTTTTCAGCGTAGGAATTATTTTCCATTAGTTCAGTTCAGTTGGAAAAAACAATGCTTAATGGTCTTTGAATCCCGAGTCATTGCTGATAGAATTAGATAGTTTTCAGATTTATTTAATTGCCGTCATATGCAGTTCTGTAATTTGTCACACCAGCTTATATCTGGTGCACTTTTACTGTGTTTTCCCTGAGCTGTGTAGTAAAACAGTGATCCAGGGCTCCTGAGTGATCTGCGGAGCGATCTGGTTCTGTCCCAAAAGTAAAGCAACTGCCTGTCTTGGACCAGTGAAACTGTAATCTAGTCCTGGCCGCTCTCCTTTGCTCATGTTCACAGGTACTTTAGCAACCTCCCATAACCTCTGCTTTCCTGAATATTTGATGGCTGCTTTGTGCTCTTCCACGTCAGTTACGGTTCTGGCATAAATGCACAGGTTCTTTAATCCATTTGACAGGACCAAGTTTAGAGGAGGGGGAAGGAAGCAAAAGGACACAGCCAAACTGAAAGTGACCTGTAGTGTTTAAAGCAAGGGATGCTGGAGGCAATGGAGGGAAATGTAGTCCTGATAAATGATTAATCTTTAAGACTAGAGAAAGGAAATAAACAAAACAGGCTCAAGATCATGTGTGGAAATAAAGTATGGTTTAAAGGAAATAAACTACACAGGCTTGACTAACCTGTGATCCGCATTACACAAAAGCATATTTATTTTCTTTTTTTCTTCTTTATCCCATACTTGTCTTTGTTTATCCCTACTCTTTTTGTCAGTAGATCATAATTTCTGTATTGAGGCATGTATCAAATTCCCAGGCATATATATTTTTGTAGGAATCTTAGGACTCTCTTAAATCTTATAAACAATTAACTTTGAAGCAGTTTAGCATCCAGTACACCCCCTTTTCCCAAATGTTCTCCTTTCTCCTTAACTGGCAGTTTATTTCCTTACTAAAATGTATCAGAAACAGCGATGGGCTGGTTTCTTCTGTGTTTCATGCTTCAGTATAACAATATAAATTCCCTTCATCAGCAAGCATAATTTCTTATGTTTGCTTTTTTACAGGGAGTGGCATAGCAAATAAGACTGGTGGTAAATAGCTTCTTGATCTGTCACAGGAAAATTCAAAGAAATCTACCAGAGAAGGAGCAATGTGTGGGATTTCTTGAAGTATTTTCTAGATATAGCAGGAAAAAAAGTTTGAATATATTCACCCAAAAAATCAACAGTGTACCCTCTTAACGTAGGTACTTTTCAGAAACTTTAATTTTTAAAATACTATGTATAGTTGAATGTTGCAACTGATATTGAAGCCAAATGTTTTAGTTAGTGACAGTATCAGAGACAAAGATGTTGTTTGAGATCATGGGTGAAAAAACATCTTAAATTACTCAGTAGCTAGTAACTACTCAGGTTTGGGTGAAGCTCCTCTAGAAGTCCTGAGGATGGACCTAACATGAGGACATGTATCCAGACTGAGCGGCAGATATGTAGGAGATTCTTTCAGGAAATGAGTCTTGTCACAAATTAATAAGATTACAGTACTTACATGTTTATAGTAGTTAGCGCATAATAGCGTAGTAGGACCAAATACTCTGTTCCCCTTTGACATGTATGTAAGTTCAAAGCTTCTTTTGCCAGTTGTTGCAGAGAATCTGATTCATTTATCAGGTTTATGCATTTGAGAGTTATTTGTCAGAACTGATCTCATTGTACATCATTTGGTTAAGGTTGATTGCACATGTCAGATTAGAAAGAATGGTAAATACTCTTTTTAGATGAGTAACATTGATTGGTGGCATTTTCTCTTCTACGTAGATTTATATGACCATGTTGTCCTGTCATCTAGGTTCAATCTAGTTTCTGTTTTCAATCCCCAATTTAGCTACCACCGCTGTACGTAACAGCTCTGAAATAATGTGATTTGTCAGTAGCGATAGCCCACAGTGATAACCAGAACACGCTGCTACATCTTACTCTGACTGATCTGTGAAACAGCACTGCCCATTTATTCTTTTGTGCAATGTAATAAACAGTCTCTGGGCTTCTACTTTCAGGGAAGGTATTGAACAGCTGAAACCTTCACTAATTTACACAATAGTTTATCTTCTCTCCAGTTGGCTTCAGGGGTAACTCAAGCAGCTGTGGCATAAAATGTAAGGAGTTTGAGCATGCTGGTCTGTCACACAGCAGAACAGTGTATGCTTTGCCATTAATACTAGTCACAATCAGAAGGTGATTGGGGCACTGTAAAAAATACATGTACTTTATTAGTGTATGAAGAGAATGGTTTACCATCTTAGAATGCCCTAGATGTATTCCAGCCATTTCTACGAAAACGGGCTAGAAAAATGGATTCTTCCCTCACACTAGAACTCCTAAATGTTTATAATCTTCTCCTGGGTTCCCATTTTTTTAGCAGTGAGTAGAAGAGTGTATGTTACTGTAACGTAATTTCTCCCATTTATGGTGTGTGGCCAAATTGTATCTCTTGTTCTCATGAATATGCTTAATTATGAGCCATCCACCTGCACCATTCCTTAATAAATCTGAAAGTTTATGTATTGACCCATGAAACCAGATGGTTTTACATTCATTGAACACAATTCTGTGGCATAATAAGTGTGTGAAGGAGGTGTGTCAGGTGGCTACAAAAGCAATTCCTCAGGCCTTCGGCTTCCTTTGTGTTGCCTGCATCTCCTCAAATATGAGCAGCATCTGATCTGCATTCTGTATAAATCGGTCTGAAAGTCTGTGCCAGCTTCTGAAGGGTGCCACAGGTGTGGAGATACACGTCTGCCTGAATGTGTCTGTGTCAGATCAGCAGATAATGACATGTGCTCTGTTAAAATATGATGGAGAAGTGATAGAAAAGGACGATAATGATACTGTAAAGCAGTCATGTGGTAACTCAAAGGGGTAAATACCTGATACATTCAATTGAGAGGGACAGTATATGCAACACTGCTCATTTGACTTCAGTTTTCCTCAAAGATCATTCTGGTCCAGTATCTACCAAAGGTAACGTCTACCAAAAATAGGCACTTTATTTGCCATCTTACCATGGTAATTCTTCTGAGAGTTATTTGTCACCACCTTTTAATTTTTGTTGATTTATGTATTCATGGCAGTTCCTGGGGTGAAGTTGGGATAAATTGTTGCTGCCATATGTGTGAAGAGAAAAGTATATGTCTGCACTCTTTATTTTTCATTGCTCAGTTAGATGTGTGCTTTCTTCATGCAAAAGAAAGAAAACCTTAAGAACACATGCTTGTCTGTCTTTCAAACTCTGTAGAATTAGCTTGTCATGAAATGTAAAACTAATGTGTAGTTGTAAAAACCACTGCCAGCATTTTCCTCACTAGTGGCTGATGGCTAAGAAGATTTAGAAATGAAAGGGGTTATTATAAAGTGATTACTGAATAGCTAGGTATGTCATTTTAAACAAGCAACTAAAATCTGTGTTGCAGATTTGGAATGTAATCTTGTTTGTATCATTCATACTTAAAATCTGATTTTGATTGTGGAGGAGTAATCATGTAATGTAGGTAATTTGACAAAAATATATCAAATGATGCTTTTCTTTCATTCCTTATTTAAATGTATTAGAGTTTAAATCATTTACCATTGAGAGTATACCTATAAAATGACAACATAAAGAAATATTAGATTCAGTTCACATTGGTTCAGATTGAAATTTTACTATAAAGTGAAACATTCATATCAACCCTCTCATGAAAGAAAATGCTATCTAGAAATCAACACTTAAAAATGTTACTACCTTTCAAAGGATGTAATAGATGATTAAAAGGGTGTTATTGATGATTAGACCAATATATTTTGCAAATGTGAACATCAGCCTGAAGACACAGGCCTCATGGAATATGTGTAGCTGTGAATTGGAGAAGAGATAAAAAGTTAAGGAAACTTCTCATGCATGATTTTATCACTCATTCATGTTTCTGTATCAAGTGCTTGTAATAATATATTACTTAAAGCTTGAATCCGGTGCCTGATCTGGTTTCAAGCAACAGCTACGCTTATTTTTTGTAAGCAGTGAGCTGATGCCTTAGAAGTTTATTAGAATTTGCCTTCCATGAATCTTCTATAATTGGCTAAATATGATTTAATTATGATTCTCTCCCAAGAATTCCTGTATCTTAGCTTGTGTTTCATCTAGAAATGTCACAGAAAAAATTATCTTAGTGATGAGGTGATACTAGTGTTAAGGATCCTTCCTGGAAAAAGTAGACCTCTACTATATCTCACATTTGAATTTGTGAAGCGAGTGAGGATTCAAGCTGGCTCATTCGAAGAACTTGGCCTATTCATTTTGTTGCTGTGAGCTGTAAGTGAGTATTTTATTGTTTTCTGAGCTCCCACATTTTGGAGCTAACCTCTTCTGGCCACAAAGTACAGGAAAAAAAAAGCACATTTCTGTGCTGTGTTCTAATGGGTTAGAAATGAGGCTGAGAATTGGGATTCCATGACTTTTGCTGATGCACTGCAACCTTCAGCGGGTAATTAATTTCTTTTGAGTTTCAGTTTCTTTGGCTATGAACTAGGAGAACATGCTTTTGTCATACATGATATAGATACATGAGGTTTAACTGCACAATACTCAAAGTATATAATAAAATCAGTGGAAGCATGGTCTTGCATCTGGTTCTACGCTGAAGAATGGTGTTAGGTGTAATCTTCCTGGCAGCAGAGTAGTTTGGGAGATGCTGGCTTTTCTCTTTCACCTGGTAGACTGTTGGCATCTTGACCAGGAAATAGAGGCTGAGTATGAGCACGCGCTCTAAATATGAATCTTCCAGTTCACAGATGATGGGAAGTGGTTTAGTCCAGAGAAAGCAAACTATCTGTGGTGGGGCGTGCCCTGAGATTCTTTTTTTTGCCTCTGTCTAGTCCTGTTGACACCTTCTGTCCATTGTGACACTGTGGATGCTGATCATGATAGTAAAGGTGCTGGGGAAAATGTGTGCAGGAGGCTTGTTCCTGCTCCTCAATGCTCTTGAGTCTGCAATAGCAAGGAAGGGTGCAGAGGGATCCCCACAGGCTACCGTTCAAAGCTAGTATGCTAACTTTTGGGTATATGCATTCTTCTGTTCATTTTCTTTCTCTGGTATTGTGACTGTGGAAGACAATCGAATTTAAATGAAAGAATATAATTAAAAAGAAGACAATTTTTTTTTATATAATACAATTTAAAAGAAGCCGTTTTGCCCAGAATTTGTGCAAACATTCATAGTCTACTTTTTAGCACATTTTATATATGTGAAAACATGATTATTCTTTCCTCTGTGGCACTGCAGGTGACTACCATTTCAGTTTTGCTGTCTCATAGTTCTTTCTTTCATTAGTGCTGAAACTCTGCAGGTCTTGCATCCCAACATTTTTTAAAGTGTCAAGGAGTACGTTTAAAAGACTGATAGAAGTGCTGCTTTTCTGTGGGAGGCATCTGGTTTTGCAGAAGTAGGAACATATTCTTTTGGAAATGTTATTATTTAGTATTATGAAATATTGGTAAGAATTTTAAATACCATAATTTGGAGTCTTTCCAGGCGATGCTGGATATCTTCTGTGGTTTTTTACATTTACCTGAATAACCTTAGTAACTGTTGCTATCAATTTCCATAGCTGCTCCATGACAGGAAACAGAGATATTTCATGTGACACCAGTATTTCACTAATTTACAATTATTCTTTGCTGGGTTTTAACATTTTTGGTTGTTTCCTGAATATGCTGTGTTCTTAGATGAGTAAGATGACCAACCTCTAATGTGCCGCTCTTAACTCAAAGGTTGTTTCTGGATCTTCAACAGTTTTGTTCACACTGGCAGCTTAGTCTTTGTTTTCATTTTAAAATAGTGGGACTCAGCAGTACAATCACACCACCATCATCATATTAGGATTTTGATTCTGTTCATGAGTCATTTGTCCCTTTGTTTCTTTGTTTGCCTTCTCTTTGCTTGATTCCTTTCTTTTATAACCCAAATAATGGACAGTATGAAAAATCATGTGGGTAAAGTATTCCTTTTCTTTCTCTAATCCTAACTACAAAGCAGTTCTTTATATTAACAAATCTGTCTGAAATAAAAATGTGTTTAAAAAACTGGGAAATTGCACCACCCAAAATCTTGCCCATTGTTTTTTTCCTCAACTGCATTCTGCAGTTTTTGGCAAACTGGAATTCAAATAACTGTGATCTGTTATCAGATCAAATAAATCATGTGGTATTTTGAGCAAAGAAAAGCTCTTTTTGAACTTCAATCTGTTGTTGAAGAACTCAGATGAAGAATAATTACAGTATAAAAATCACTCCATCGCAGTTGAATGTGATCTTTTACAAAGCTTTCTTACCAAGTTTGCAAACAACCTCAAATTGTTTGTAGTCATGTCTAGATTAGAGTTCAAATCAAATAAGGACAAGCCAAACAAGTAAATTATTTTACCTATATTCTTGTTTGTGTTGACTATGGATGTGTACAATTGCGGAGATTCGTTTTCTAGAAACAAACCAAATATTGTTACTTCGATAGCAGCTGGCTGGCTCACAAGCCATGTTTTCTGTTCCTCTGTAGGTGGTCTCCATCGCTGTAGCATGCAAGTTCCTTGCAGGCATTCATGAAATTCTGTGTGACACCATCAGATACTGATGCTAGAGTACTGTGGCTCCGACTTTACTCAGAGGGAACTGAAAAGATGTGAAGTGACTTGAACAAGACTGCTTAGGCAATCTGTGAAGCATTCTTTGCATTTAATTACCATTAATTAACTATTGTGTTTTAAAAAGCTGTTTTGTGGGTAATACCTTAAATATTCAGTTTTCATCTTAAATGTATTTATTTTCCTGTTCTATCCATCCCTTACTTCCTGTGGAAGGACAATAGAGTCCGATCGGGAATTCAAGTCCCGAGAGTTGTTGCATAGATAAACTCCCCTAATAGTTTGCCTAGACAAGAAATAAATTCTTAATTCCTATTGTTGGGTGCCTTTCAAATAGTATCTAACACATACCAGATGTCTGCAGCTACTGGAGTACCATGGAGTGGCAGAAAATCACCGTGCCATTCCTTGTTCTTATTTCAGTAGGTCTGTGCAGGCTGTGATGAAAAGACAAAAACTTCCAGTCTTGAGTTTTCATTCTAAACCCAAGTGTTGATGATCAACGACAGGATGCTAAAAATACACCTAAATGTCTCTGTGATTCTGAGATTGAGTTCTGAAAAAGCATTGTACTTGTGGTAAAAGGTATAGTGTGAAGTTCCAGAGAAATGAGCTGTGAATTGCAGCTGCAATGGAAATTGATCCTGTCTGTCAGTCTGTGCTCCATATTCTCAAGAAAACAGAGTGGAGCAGAAAAGGAGCCAAGATCACCGATTAAATGGGATGCTGAAGTGCCAGAGGCTAGAACCGGGCTTGCTGGTCCCTCAGGTCAGAGCTGCAACTGTCAGAATTCACTGCCTGATTCCCTGCTGAAGCTGGCAGAAGGAGAGCAGTATGAAAAATGTTGCAGGCACCAGCAGGGGAATGGGTAAGAACTACCTGGCTAAGCTTCAGGCTTGACAGGCAGTGTGCTCCTTTGGGAAGAAAACCTCTTCTCTTACGAATTGGGAGGCCTAATTTTCCCCATTTGCCTCATGATTTGTACCAGCAAGGCGTAAGAAAACAGCTGGAGTACTGAGGAGCAGCAGAGGCTCGGTTCACTCAGAAAACTGCAGCGGGTGGAGAGATCTGGCTGTGTAACCTCTGCAGGTGGGCGTTTACCAAGTAAGGAGGAGGCAAAGGCTCGGCAAATGGCTCTCATGCGATGAAATACATGTGTTGTATATAATACAATCAGCATGGTGTGTTAAGCTCCTTATTCTTCTTCTGCTCTAAAAGGTGTGACTTCAGCTGTGATCAGCACTGTGAAATGACACTTCTCTATGTAGCTGTCACTTGCCTTACCTGGTGCAAGGTGACAACAACGCACCGCTGCTGGGATGGCAGCTTTCCACTGCAGCAGGGATAGTTAGCACAAGTCTCCTGAGCACAATAGCAGCATCTCTGAGGGATGCCTACTTTTTCACTCAAAGCTGGGAACTGGGAAAGTGATAAAATAAAATCAACTAAATGAAGTCATCATGCTGTAATAATTAATTCGGCTTTCTCTTTTAAATCATAGTCATTAGCTGTCATTCTTTAAGTGCTGCTTAACAGTTGTCTTTCTCCAAGTATCCTGTGTCCTTCCTGATGAAAAGCGTATACCTTCCAGTGTATTGGAAGTGATGTACTGTGCTCTCAGAACCATATTATGTTAAAGATAGATAGATAGATAGACAGATAAATAATTAGAACTTCTTTTCTCACTGTTAGGGTGGTCAGGCATTGGAGTAGGGATGTGTTGGGAGTGACCATCCCTAGAGGTGCTTAAGAGACATCTGGATCTGGCACTGCATGATGTGGTTTAGTGGCTTAGGGGTTACAGTGACACAGTCCCGTGTTGACAGGTGGACTTGATGATCTTAAAGATCTCTTCTGTGATTCTGTTGTATGAAATATTTCCTCTGGGGTATACAGTGAATACCTCCGGAGAAGTTCAGTGCTAGCTTGATGAAATGGGAACTTCCTTTTCTATCTTTTGTTGCACTAACAGCTATTTTTCAGGACTGTTTTGAGCCACATGGCTTTTTTTAATCCCAAAATTTCATTGTTACTTTAGCCTTTTTTTTCCTGGTTAAAAGTAGCACCGTTAAATGCGGGAGAACGGGACCCTTGTACAATGAACCAATTTGATTATGCAATAATCCATTTATTGTTTACATTAATCCATTCTTATACATTTTTGCAGCTGTAGTTCACACGATCACGCACACCCTGATTGGATCTTCTGCACTGTCCATAAGTCCTGCATGCACCTTTCAGGACACCTGATTGGTTCTAGTCCAGGATGGTACAGTCCCTCTTTATCTGCTTTCTCGCTGTCTTGTTATTCTGTCTTCCAACTTCTTTCCCAATTTAGAACTGCTTGCATTCCTCAGGCCCTGATAAGGGTAACTGAACATAACCTTGGCTGGGGCACCCTGAGAGGATTCTAGTGCTTTACAACAGTTAAAACACTCATTAACGACAGAGTTCGTTAGGGCGCTATTAGTTGCATAATCTCTGAATGAATGGTAGGAACCATGGGTTACAGAATCAAGTCAGGAGCCAAAGCAACCAGGGTATTCGCCTTTTCTGATGAGCTTTGTCCTGTGAATATCAAGGGAAGTTGTATTGTCTCCATCTTTTACAATCTAAACTCTTTTTTCTATTGTCTTTTTTGTTGGGGGGTGAAAATGTATCTGTCATTCTCATACATTTAACTAGAGGGCTAACTTGTACTTTTTATTAAGGTAACATGACATAAGAATACCTTCCTCCTGGAGAGAAATCTTGGATGGGTTTTGATCCAGATATTTTGTACAGCCACTCAATTTCAGTTTTAAAATGCTATGGATTAGTTTTATGGCTCTAATAAAATGATTTCTCAGCTCCCCTGTGAATTTTCTGATGTGCCCACTGTGGAACTATGCAGGCTGTTCCATATTCTTGCAGCCAGGAGCTTTGTTCAATTGTTTAATGTTGTATGTCAGGGTCACCTCAATTTTGTTGATTTTCTATTTCTATTTAGCCCATTCAGATACAATTGCAGTTACACAATACCTCTCAGATGTCCTTTGCTATTCATCATCTCATCTAAGAGAGCAAATTCTTAGAAACTGAAATGAAATTAAAAAAAAAAAAACAAACAGGAAAATTCATTTTCCTATGAAGTTTATGCCTGACCTACACGGAAGTAAATGTTTAGGAAGTTATGGAGTCCATGTGCCAGTCCTTGAGATTTGCTTCATATTAATTGTAATTGTTTTAGCAATAGAAATGTGTCAAAGCCCCTAGATGCCAGAATTCTTAGCTGGGATGCCTGAGCATGGAAGCAGATAAATGGCTCTACAGGGATTTATCCTTGGTGGGGACATTTTTACCTCTCAGTCAAGTCACTAGAAAGGAGACCAGAATTAGAAGTTGGTTTGTTTTGCCATATTTTCACCAATTGCCAGGTATTCTGTACTGGTGATCAACATTGTTTGAGAGTGAAAATTAATTTAAGAAAATTTTAAAAAGCAGCTGCCTGATTTGAAAGGGCGAAAAAATACCCTGCTTTGTAGATGTTAGAACAAGCAATTTCTTAACACCTTTTCTTCAAGGAGTTAAGATGAATAACATCTTTGAACAAATATTTCAAGCATGCAGGGATTATATTAAAAAGTAAGAAGATGAAATCCTGTGTAAATTGTTTAGAACATTCCTAGTGAAGACATGTTGATTAATAAACATAAAAGGGGGAAGATGCATATTAATTTGTTTACGTGTAAGAGGCTTCTAACTCATTAAAAGTCTTCTAAGTGTTTAACTAGTGAAGCAGTGGATAAAACCTGACATTGTCTTTAATCTTTTTGAGGACTCAAATATGAAAAAAACCAGATTATTGCTAAATATGTATAATAGCTCTGTTAATGACAGTGTTTTGAAAATGGTGGGGGGGGGGTGTCAGCTCAGTGCTTCTCCTGTAATATGGTGGAAATTTTAATTCACTCATCTATCACAATTGCTATGACCAGTAGGATTGAAGAAAATATAACTTCATCAACCACAGTCTTTGGTGCTTGTGTATAGATTTTGGTAGTTTTGGTAGATGGCTCATTTTCAGCTGGGAGATCTCTAGAAAAGCACAGATGCAGGAGAATATCTTGTTTATTTTGTATATTTGCTAAACTACTGCACTAGTAACAGCTAATGTTTTTGTGGGAAAAAACCCTATGGTCTATTTTAAAGAAATTGGAATATTAACTTAATGTCCTGGACAAATAGAGATTGAGTAACTGCATTCAGTCTAACGTAAAAATGAATAAGAAATAGCTGAAGGGCCATCTAGACTTTGTATAAACAGTCCTGCAAGAAAATCAACGTGTATTTGCAAGTTTTCTCTGAAATTACATTTTCCTTTTAGATACTTGTTTTGTGAAGTTTTTTGCTCTAAAACTGTTAACACAAATAATTTGTGCAAAAGAAATAGGACACGCTTACTTTTTGCAAGCAACGGGTAAAAAAGTGTCATTTCAACTGTATCATGCAATCTGAGTTGAAGAATAAAAACTTTATTTAGTGTTTTGCTTGCTCTTCATTTTTCATCAAAGACACTTCTCAGTCTTTTCTCCATTTTTCCCCGTTTTTTCAGAGCCTATACTTCTATTATACTGTGATTCTACAAAGCAGTGGATTTCTGGTTCTGCTTATCTGTCATATTTGTAGAACCGTACAACCTCTTATTTCTCACGTCACTGTTATAATACAAATAAGTAATCACACCAGAATTATGTTGGTAATTTCGCAGATCCGATGCGTGGGCCACGAAGACTGGAGGTTGTGGAGATCAAATCCAGACAGATCACTATTTGCTGGGAGCCATTTGGATATAATGTCACACGTTGCCATCGGTACAACCTCACAGTGCATTACCGCTACCAGGCTGGAGGACAGGAGCAAGTGAGAGAGGAAGTCAGCTGGGATACAGAAAGTTCACATCCCCAGCACACAATTACCAATCTATCACCATACACAAATGTCAGCATCAAATTAGTATTGATGAATCCTGAAGGACGGAAGGAAAGCCAAGAACTTGTAGTGCAAACCGATGAAGATGGTGAGTTTTTGTATTTACCTAATTATGGTACATGACCTGATAGCATAATTTTCTGTATAAGTGCACATCCTGCTTTCACTACAATTTGTAACAGGTTTTCCACCAACTTCGCCAATTTTAATAAAGCTCCATTATTACAGTGATCTTTCACATAACCTATAACATCCCACATAGTTTAATAATTCCATCATTAAACTTGTAAATTCTGCTTGAACTACGTTCTGCCTCTCTAAAGTTCCAGTATCATTTTGAAGAAATTTCAGGTGATTGTCAGCAGTATCCTCATGTAAGCTCCTGTACTGAGTGATGTGCTCAGCACTAAATATTTGTTCTTGATTTGCAGTTTCAGTTTCTCTGTCTTTGGCTTTCTAACCACTGGACACTGTTAGTTGTTTATTCATACTATATTCCATATACAGGCATTGAAATATACAGATATTCCCTTCCTTTTAAAAATTTTCAACTTACATGGGGTTTTCATATCTCTTTTTTTTTCAAACTTATTTTGTTTTGAGTAATAATAAATATAATAAATTATAAATGATGTAATTTGCTAATGTCTTTTTTGAAGCAGAGACAGCAGATTTGGGTAATGTGTCTCTTCAATGCTCTAATAATATTGCATGAAAAGGTGATACCATCCTCCCAAGTCTTCTGTGGTATTATTTTGATTACACATGCAGAGAGTTTAGTGGAGCTCTGTTAGCTACAATACCAAAATGGGACTTCCTTGTTGAATTGGTCATGCACCAGGAATCAGTTTCACCTTTCCAGAATACTCTGTGCTGATATATAGCCCCTTAGTTCCCTCTACAAGTGTACCTTAGTTTCTTTGACCTTGGTTTTGCTATTTTAAACACATACAGTTAAAAGGAACCTTATCAAATGACTGGCATTGCTTTATATCATTTTTATCATCTGCAATCTGAACAGGAATGGATTTGTATTTTCTTCCAGATCAATGACAGATTTACTTCAAACATGTTGGAAATACTTCTAATAAAAACTTCAGCAATGATGAGCTTCTTTTATAATAAATACTTGAAGTCTGTCATTTAAACCTATTAAATTATTTAATACATGCTGTATTGGTTTTATGTAGTACTAATTTCTAATCAAAATATATGAGGGAATAAATTAAACAATTTAGGAATATATAGTTACTAATGCAACAGATTCAACAAAGCATAGCTAACAAAAAAGAAATGTTTAATTAGAATTAATTGTGCTGTCATGCTCTAAATTTAATTCGGTTCAGTTGTAGGATGACAGCGCTAAAGAGCTTATTGTTGTCTGAAATGTTTATGTGTTTTATCTAAAATTTCTTATTCTTGGCCCTCTGGAACTTCATGTTATTTCAGGACCTATTAAAAACCAGCATCAGTGTCTGAGAGAATACCTTGAAACAAATTACAACTTTCTGGTGTGCTGTATACATTCAGTGAGGTATATAAGTCTGAATGTAAAACAATGGAGTTTACTGACCCAAATAATCATCATAATTTTTCAAATCACACAATCGTGTTTGTTGCAAGGGACTTCCAGAGCTCATTTAGTCCAGCCTTCTGCTCAGAGATCAAGTGATAGCAGATTGCTCAAGGCCTTGTACAGTGGAGTTTGAGTACATCTCTAGGTGACTTCTGCCAGTGTTTGAACCCCACTCTGTGGCTCAACTGCTCAGAGTTTATGACCTTCAGATAATTTGAGAGGTTACCACAGTGCTTTGCTCAACTTCCAGCTTATTTACACTACATTACATTCCTCTTCCTTTACACATAAATTGTTAACCTCATTATTCCAAGTGAGTTTTGCCAGTTCTCTCCTACTTGGAAACAAGGTTTGGTGCCCAGAATCAAGGTTGCCCTGAAGGTGTCATTTTACTAGTGCACACAGGACTGGTAAGCCAGTTCAGAAACCATCACCTGTGTCCTTGGACCTTCCACGTGGTGGAGCAAGGAACTCTGTGGAGAGCTATGGAGAGGTGATAACAAAGTCTTAAACCTTGTGAGCTCCCATACCAACAGCATGGAACAGTAGGAAGAGGTGGTTCTGTACCAGAAATGTCAACAGGAAGGAGTCACCAAATGTCTTGCTTGCAGATCTTTCTCTTCCTTAACCATTTGGGTGAATCTCAGTAAAGGGTCTGAGAAGTTATTTCAACTACTGCAGCAAGCGACTTCCACCTTTTTTCTGTAGCAAGTAGAAAATGTTACATGTATCTTCTTACTGGATTTTCACATGGAGTTTGTAGAAGAGTGCTAACCTCTTAATGCCTGTTGCTTCACAGCAGTCCTGTGTGCATTTTTCAGGACTTTTTTTCACGTTGCTTTGCCAGTGTTGTTACAAAATAAAATCACAGATACACGTCCATGTGCTGTTTACATGTCTCCTCTGAAAATTGCCTTGTCTTGGGAATAAGGCAATGGTTGCAGAACAAACGGGAAACACAAGTGGATACCTGAGAGCAGTTGACAAACCTTGCATCAGAACCTTCTGACATCCCTGACTCTTCACGGGTCTTTCTTCCACATTAAGAGACTTTAAGAAAAATTAATAATGTCAGATTTTTAGTTTGATTGTTTCACACTTTTCTTATGTCCATCCTGTTGTAGGTCTTCAGGCCTAATGTCAGTGAGCGTTGCTGTTCTATGCAATACGTGGCTTGTCTTTCCAAGAAAACTTTTCTAGTTCAGTGTTCTGAAATTTTACCTTGTTATTTCAATGCCTGTCCATTTTCATATATGAATGTTTAATATGTTTTCCACTTTGGGAAGTAATGCTGTTGATAAGTAGGTATCACAAGTAGATTTTATTTGCAAAAATTTCTGTTTGAGATATCCCCTAGTTCCTTATAAAAAGCTGATTTGTCCTTTTTTTTCATTATCAATAGAAGTTTGCAGGAAATGTGTGATGCTCACTAATTCATTCTTGCACTGAAGGTGACACATAATGGCACTGTCTTGTTAAATAAATCATTCTCCTCCTGAGCTACCCTGGCCTTTGCGTCAGTCTTTGGGGAAATTATAGTGGGATGGTTTTTATGCCTCAGCAGTGCAAATATTTAAACAGAGCATGTCCTTCTGAAATTTTTCTTAAAACCACTTTTTTTTTTCCAATCTGTTAGTCCCGAGTGCTGTGCCACTTGAATCCATTCAAGGGAGTACCTTTGAAGAGAAGATTTTTCTTCAGTGGAGAGAGCCAGCGCAAACATATGGTGTGATTACTTTGTATGAGGTATCTAGAAATTTGCCACGTTTTATGTCTAGTTTTGTTTTTCCAAAACGCATAATCGTAAGAAAATTAATGTTTTTTTACAGTTTATGTAAAATTAACTTCATTTTTAAAACAGTAGCCACTTAAAAGTAAATATAATGTAAGAGTGAATTACGCAGGACCCAGCACGTCCTCAAGTTACCAGCTTTAAGAAAACTGATAACATGGTATAGCATTCTATCTAGTGCTCTAGATCAAATATTTAAAAGATTGAAAGACAGATCTTAGCAAATTCATTAATAAATAAGAGACATAAGTCAGTGGTTACAGTCAACATACATTTAGATAGGAGTCATTACAGAAAGCCTATTGTAATAGAAACAAGCAGGCATAATTTAAAAAAAAATCTAACTTTTGTAAAATGCAAATTGAAAAAAATTTTATGTTGTTAGATGTCTAAAAATCACTGCTTTTTCTCATGTGGAACCTCTGCCTGAATACCTCTTAGAAAAACCGACAAAAGACTGCACAGATTAAGCTGTCAGACAGTAATCACTGTTAAGCTTCTTACCTGACCTTACTACAAAATTGGTATTGAAATGCTTTGTTTAAAAAGAAACCCACCTAAATGAGATACGGTGTAAAAGAAAAGTTAAATTGAATGGTAACCTATTGATACTGTTTTGAAAACTACTTTATTATGAGAGGATAAAATGTTATGAAAATGAATTGATTTTTTGTAAAGCTAACAACTTTCTAGCTAGTTTGACAGTTGCCTGTATTCAGGGATCAGAATGTTTTAGTTAGGTGTTAATGTTGTTACTGTTGCTAGGTTTATGTACATAGAAACACACAATGGTGGATCCCAATTCTACTTAGGAACATCCCTGCATGTCTAATTCCATTGCTGAGGAGTACACCCACTGTACCCAGGCAGTTCATCCTTAAATGTGTACACACACATAACTCCATCACCTGTATTGGGACACGTGTATTCAGAGATTTATTCAGAGCTTGACCTGTGTTCTGCATGATCCATGGAAGAGCTTACTTCACTGTGGAGCATTAGCCACTTACCTATCTAATAACTAAACACTGCAAAGATTTTATAAGAATCTAACATATATGGCAGAGTCTGTATTTAAAACCTAGTTGTGGTGGTAATTGTCTAACCTGTGTTTTAAAATCTCCAAAAAAAAAGTTATGACCCACAAGCTGACATAACAGCACTTAGCATGAGATAGGGAGATTCATGTGAGCAATATGTTACCTTAATTTCTTTACTGATAAAAAGTTCAGACTGTTGGTAGTTTCATCTTCCGTCGTCTGTTAGCATTAGAAGGGTTAGTTGGGTGCTTTTTAAGGTGCTTTGAGTTCAGTCTGTGGATGAGGATTTGTAGAGGATATGCCTATATCTACTGAAATAAGGCTGGGGTTTATCTGAATGGTATGAAAGTTTTTATTACTAATTTTGAGCTTTTCACTGATGTTATATTAGATGGCTCATACAAAAATCAATTTTCATTAGGTCAGAGGTTTTAGGAAATTGCAAGTGTTTAAGGTATGGAACACCGACACTTGGATGTGTCTATATAATGTATACTGTATTATGGGTCCTCTTAATTAAAATGATGTTGAATAAGTACAGCAGAAAGAATGTCAATTATCACTTTTAGTAATAAGGGTTTTGGAATTATTCGCATAAAAATGAAACTTTAAAAGCAAAAAGGAGGGGTGAATCATTTTCACTTTTCTAATTTTTTAATGGCTTTCATATTTCTAAATTCTCATTACAGTGCATAGAAATCAGTAATTAATAGAAGAAGTCTGGATCAAGTTTTACTGTGAACTTACATTAACATTTCTAATGAAAACTAAAAATACTGTTTGAATCAAGGAAGGAACTGAGGATACAGTATACACTCTGCATATATTACTTAACATTTATCTTTTCTTTCCTCCAAATGAGAATCTGACCTAGGTACAATATAATAACCTGAAAAAATCCAAATTAGCAATTTTAATAGCTAAGCTTCAGACTAAAATAGAAGCTTTACCCAGTTTCTAAAAAATTTGCCTTAAGCTGCCGTTATCATTTTTTACAGGGAACCTTATTCGGGGCAAAGTGTAATTATAGTGAAGTCAGCTGGAACTTGGGGGCTACACCCCCTCTTACTCACTTCTCAGTTTTTACCTGTTTGTTTTGGTTTTGTTACTGGTGCTGATCAAAATCAACAAGTAAGATGAGTTCAAAATGTGACACTGTTAAAGCCAGCATCTTGAAGGAATTAGTGTAAGCCTGAACCCATCCTTCAGAGTTGTAATCTAGCTGCCTCTAAGTCTCTGTATCTATAAAAGTAATAACTCATATGAGTTATGACTCAGTTCCTGTGCCCCTTCGTGGGATTCAGGATTTGAAGAGTATAAGCGAGTAAGATAGCTTATCATAAAATGTCTGACAGCACATACATCAGAAGGGTTTACTGGATAAAGGTGCAATCTCTGTCCATCTGCTCAAGGCAGTTTATAACTTTCTTATTCTTTTGCAGATCACCTACAAAGCAGTCAGTTCCTTTGACCCAGAAATAGATTTATCCAATCAAAGTGGACGAGTCTCAAAGCTAGGAAATGAAACGCACTATCTCTTTTTTGGACTATATCCTGGCACTACCTACTCTTTTACCATCAGAGCCAGCACAGCAAAAGGCTTCGGACCTCCAATAACAAATCAGTTCACGACTAAAATATCAGGTACTTGATCAAAGAATAGTATCATTTCCTCATGATAATGAGTTGGGTAATTCTTTTGTTGTTTACTTCTTTAGAATTTAACAAGCAGCAAGTTGAAAAAGGGAAGAGCACGTTCATCCCTGTAGATGTCAAAGTGGCATGTATTACCATATCTGAAGAACTTCCAAGTGCTTAGAAATTAGCTAGTATTTTGAAATTCCTGTTCACAACTGTAACATATCACTCAAGAAACCCTTATGAATTATGTGTTTGCAGCCAGTGCCAGCTGCAGTTGCAACGTTTAGCATAGGGTTTTTTTGGACCTGAAGATGAGGGTTTCATTCAGAGCTTAGTCAGCCTTGACATGATTCTAAATTAGTACAGTAACAGTGCTGGAAAATCTCTTTAATGAGCCATGAACAATCGAGAGTCGAGCAGCGATGCTGTTCGTGTAGAGCTCGCTTAGAAACTGTAGTTAGCTGCCAGGCTGCCTGTGTTCCTAACAGGCATGGGGACTGAAGTGGATGTGAAACTGTATTAGACAAGAACATCAGGACTAGGGGTTTTCAGATAACAGCAGCATGACTCTGTCACATCTGCGGATCCTTGACCAATATTTCAAGCTGTCCCTTGAGGCAGAGGAACACTTCGTTGAGGGGATGGAATGTTATGGCATCCTCCAAAATGCTTATGTAATTGATGACAAAATGTTTTGCAAAGTTACGGTTGAAATCCCTTTATTCCTCACTTCTCTACAGTCTGCTTCAGAATTAAACTGGCAGTTCAATAATAAACTGGCCCCTTGATAATATTTGTAGAAAATTGCCTTACCTGTTTGTGGTCAACCGTGCTTTCCAGAAAGCATTTGGGTACAAAATCTTCTCTTTTACTCTCATTCTGTGTACTTCTTCCCCATCCATCATTTTCTGTCCTCACTGGAATGAAAAAAACTGACATGCCTTAATCAGAAATAGAATGATTTCTTCTATCTTATTGTAAGAAAGGGCAGTTAATGCAAGATGGAAGTTAATGCCAGTACCAGTGTTTGTAGAGAAACAAAAATGTTGTTAATTTTCAAGTTAGACAATTAACTCTGTATGGAGCATGAAACATAATTAACACTGATCAGTAAAGATGGAGTTTGTTTTCCATCCCCTTTCCTATATCGAGCAGAAATTTTCTCCGTCAAAAATCAATTTCTGACACAGCAAAACTTTATATGAGTTAGGATGATGAGACCACCCCTTATTAGAATGAGGAATTGGGCCAATTTGTGTGTATGAGAATCTGGCCATTTGGGAATAGTACTGGATCTTAAATTGTTGTTTTCTAAAATGGGGTGTCACCAACAAAAGTTCACTAGTGGGAATGCGCATTGCAGGCATGCTTGAGGGTGAGGCCAACCTCCAAGTCTCCATGTGGTGAGGTTCTGCAAACTATCTTGTCTGCACCTCACTCTCATTGCTTCCTCTTAGTTACTGTACTAACAAGGAGTGTTAATGCCTTGTCCATAGGTAATTAAAACCCATCTCTGATGAATTTAAAATAGAAACAAAATGTGTGTATTTTTTAATGTAATTGAAAAGTCACGACTGGCATTTTAGCTGTTGAATATGGAACCCTCTTTGCAGCGCTCCTGGCTGTGATCTCATTGTCTCACTGAAAAGCTTTGAGGCTCTTTCATGTGGCTAGTGCTCTCCATTTTGGACAGATGTGAAACAGAACTTCTGAACATTTCTGGATGAAAGGTTTCACTGTTTTTTGGAACAGATTAGGTGCAATTTGACCAATTTCTGCATTTTACTTTGTCTGATTCTGGACTGCCTTTTCTTCTGAATAAAAATCTCTGAATTTCCTGTCTTAAGTGTTTTGAATAATACTCTTTATGTACTGTAAATAGTTGCTGTGTTTTATTTTACAGTTACATGAACATTTCCTGTTTTCTCTGCTTGTTGCTAAGTTCCTTCTTTATATGTAGGCAGTGTGGAGGAGGAAGACTCCTAATGTAGACAGGGAGAAATGGAGAAGAGAAAAATAGCCAGGACTAAAGGTTATGGCTGGGATAACCACAACTCATATCTTGGACAGGAAGATAGTTTTGGTCTTTGTAGGGACGCTAAAATTAGTAAAGAGAGCAAGCAGGGACTTAGGAGTCATAAACTAGGAATATCAAAAGACTTGCTAAGATGTGGGCAGGAGACTAAGGACTAGAAATGACTGAGTATTCAAAAAATGTTCAGAGTTCATACAGCTTTTTGAAGATACAGTTCCTGTTCATCGTTGTTTTCAGGATGGTCAGGTTGAGAATGGGTCATTATAGGAACAAGTTCTCGATATCCAAAACTGCAAATTGTGCCCAAACCTTTAAAGTAGTGCGTAATAGTATGATTTAGTGGGTGCCCAAATTGCTTAAAATGATTAGTTTAAATGTTAGGGCCTTATATCCAGGCTTGTAAACAGAATAAAACCCTCTGAGCTTACAAGGAGGTTTTTGAAGATTAATTTTTGTATTTGTGAAATATATCAAAACTGATGAATAGCAATGCAAAGCAATGAAGATTTTAATGTTTTCACAGCAGAGTGAGGAGTTCTGGAGTACAGTGCAATTTGTAATGCAGTCCTTACTTGGATATGTAGGGCGCTATGGATAAAGAGAAAGAATGTCATTTACCTTTCAAATAGTTGCAGATACTACTGGGAAAATCAAAATTATTGGAAAATACACTTGAAAATAATTTGCTAGAGGTTCATATTACCCGTATGTGGAGCATAATACACTCTATTGGTATGGTACACACAAAATATGCAGTGACAGCAAGATGAAACTGTGTGAATTGAGAAGAACTGCATGAATCTTTGGAAGAATCTTCTAAGGAAAAGATCTTCTTCCCCACCAAATGTATTTTCCCTTTTAAGCAGGAATTAGTTTAGGAAAGTTAATTGCCCTGCATTATTCCTGCAGTCAGAAGAGACCATTGCAATGACCACTTTTTGCTCCTGTAGCATTTAAATCTGTTAATTGTGCATCATCATTAACAACTGAACAATAAGGATACGGCAGCCTGTCAAATAACCAATAACTGAGTAGCCTTCTCTCCAATGTAATGATACAAATGTGAGTAGATGATAGCACTGAAGAAAGTAGCAACAGTAAAAGGCAATAACTGAGGCATCATTTGTTTTAATCACAACTGTAAATCTTTAATGAAGATGCAGTTTGCAAAAGTGCTGAGAGGGATTTCAAACTAAGATGAACTCTTGTCTTGGTGGACAGTAGACACAGGACAGTTATAGCACTAGTTAGAATTCCAGGAAGAAGAAATTCTGAGAGTGCATCCTGATGCAGCTGACATACTGAGAAAGCTGGGCTCAGTTTCAAAAACTGTAGTCACTTCAGCATGCACATTTGCAGATGCAGTTCTGAGGATAACTTTTCATTTCCAAGTCATGGATTCTCAACAGTTTCTGCAAGCTTACTCACACTAGTATCTGTTTCCTGTCTTGAAATTGGCAGTGAGCTGATATTTCTTTATTTGGGATTTGTTCTTTATTTTTTTCCTGAAGTTATTTAACAATTGTCTCACACTTGCATTGTAACAGAAAGCATCTTAGGCTCGTAGCATGGTCTTTGTATTTGAAGAAGCCTTTAAAATTGCATATTCAAATAAAGATACAGCTCTTGAAAGAAGAAATACAGGAATAATGATTTTATTTGCCTCTTTTCTTTTCTTATTCTAGCACCCTCTATGCCACCATATGAACTTGAAACACCTTTGAATCAAACTGACAGCACTGTGACAGTCTTGCTGAAACCTGCACAGAGCAGAGGCGCTCCTGTCAGGTACTGGGGGAAAAAAATCTTTATAAAATTAAAAACCAAATTGATTGATTTCTTGAACATATTTTCTGGAGATTTTGTACACAGCAATCAGTGTCTAAATTCATGTCTGTATTAGCTCTAATTAAATTGAGTAACTGAAGAAAATGAAAGTGCTTTGATGTTAAGTGTTCATGTATTGTTTAAAGGATTTGATCCAGATGCAAGTGGCTTGTTCTTTGAAGATAAGGAACAAAGCCATAGTTCTGTTGTGTGGGTGGCTTCTTTAAGGTAATTGCTTACTGCAGTGTTATAAGTTAAAGGGTATATCACGTTTTTGTATGCTGAGCTACTGTCTTTAATATTCAGTCTTCTTGTTTACTTCACAGATTTAAGATAGTCAACTCTTAGTAAGTTAGCCAATTTAAACAGTATGTACTGTAACATTCATGAAGTATTTACATTATTTGGCCATGATAGCAGAAATAATAATTTAAAAAATCAACCTGGAAAATCAGTATCTTGGAATCTTTAGTTTTATATAGCATCCAATAATGAATTTCCAGTTTTCAGAGGTTTATCTCCCTGCCAGATACATGCTTCTGTGTAAGTTTTTCATTGATTAGAATAAAAGATGCCTGATTTTCAGCAAAGAAGACAGAGAAATGGTTAGATTATTTTAAAAGAGAACCAGTAATGAGCTCAATACTCTGAATAAACAAAAACAAAGATGAGAGGAAGATTTTTCAGAGCTATAGGATGTTTTTTCTTTTGTCTAATTGTGTATCCTCCTTAATTCTTTCATTACTGTAGGAAGGGTTTCCGTCTATACTGAGTGGCTATCAAATATTTGCATCCTGATGCTGAAGTTTTTTGATAATTTCTGTTTGGGAAATACAGATCTGGTGTGCTCATATATGCATGAATGAAGATAAATGGTTTTTTGGTTTCTTCAGAACATTCATACAATTCATATAATTAGGGTATTTTACTATTAGTTATATATATTATATGTACATAGGTCTGCATTTTGAAAGTGCTATCCAGTCATTCATTCAGACAGGTTTTAAAAAGAAAATCTAGCACATCTCAGAAGTCTGAACCACCTGAGAAAAAAAGCAGAAGACATTAGAGCACATTTACTGAAACTGATTTAGCAGGTTAGATTAAAAGTGGAATTATTTGACGTTTGTCTGACTTTATGTCACAAAGTTATAGTGTAGTCCTTCTGAATTCAAGCATCTGGATGAAAATGATACAAGTTGGAGTCATTGTTTAAACATGAACGTATTAGGCTGTTACTAAAAAAATGGTTTCTTTCCTTTTATCTACATCATGAACTAAAGATGATTGGCTCCTATAGCAGTAGTGACATATCAGAAACTTCACTGACAATAGAAAGGAGCTCGTTAGGAGATGAAAGTGTGCCAAATAAGTGTATGAGTGGTTAGGGAAATAGGAGGAGAGATTTAAAGTGACATGAAGCTGTAGAACTGACAGATGAACACACAACAGCAAATTTACCGAGGTCCTTTGCAACAGGTCTTAAAATAAAATGGATGCTGACGGCAAACTTAGACTGTATATGCTGAGTGAAGCAGAGTGGAAATGAAAGTGAGAATTTCTCAATACTTTTAACATTTTATAGTACATTCCACTTCCAAGCGCACTGCTTGCAAAACACATTCTACATATGGATTTTATCCTCTTAATCTGTATTCACTGGGTGTTAAAAGTTTAGTCATACTTCATTTATCCACACCACTAGGCAAGATGCCTTGTCTATTGATTCTGCTACAGCTACCGGCTTGGTTAATGCAGATATTTGAAACTGCACTAAACTTGCAGTGTAAATGACTGTTGTTTTATTGATCAACACATCAACCATGACGCATAAAATTCTTCAATTCCTGAGATGGAAAAGGAGAGCACAAACTCTGCCATTCAAGTCAACAAAGCTGATACCTGAGGTCATTCTGAAGTCCACCTTTTTTTCCTGTGATTAAGTTTTTTTTCTCTTCTTAAATAAGAAAAATCCTGTTATTTTATGCCACTTAGAATCTCCACACAACCAACACAACATCAAAGGAGAGAAAGCGTAACGCTGATTGTTTAAATGTTGATTCAAAGAACAGACTTTACAAAAATGTTCAGAAAGCTCTGCTTACAATGATAAAGTACACATTAATCATGAAGGCCAAATGGCATTCCAGGTTGTTTTAGAATTCTTAAGACTGGACATGATTGAAATGTATTTTGTCAGATTTTTAATACAACAAATACTGCTTGTTTTGTCTCCAGTTTCAGGTCCAGCATGTTTTATGTCTGTTGCTGTCTTTGTTTCAAGGAGATTATTTTGGAATTATATATGTTTGAAGCAGTAATGCATTCAGTAATGATGAATGTATGCACTTCTTCAACAGCTGGCTAAGCCATTTTGATTTTTAGAATGATTGTAATTTGCAAGGCTTAAATGAAACAAAAAATGTTTAATTTAAGATGATTGCTCTGTGGAAATTGTGTAATATATGTCTTATTGCGGATATTCTCTTTTTTCAGATATTTGAATTTAAGAGTCAGTAAAGTTTTGAAGAATTTACATAAAAAGCATACAAATGCAAATATTTTTTCTATGAGGGCTCTTCAACATTTGTTATGGGGGGACTCAGTCTTCCAAGGCAATACCATTTGTACATTTTACTTCTTCAGGGCAAGTTAGCCTAAAGTTCAGAAGACTCTGGGGCCAAATTTTCTGCAAATGTTTAAATTGGTCAGTGCCATATACTTAACTAAGGAGTGCTAATTTATTTCAAAGATCTGCCTCATACACAGGAATGAGAAATGTAATGCTCAGTTACTGCATGAATTTAGTGCTATTTTTACATTCATCTCTGTTAGAAAGAACTTTAGATTGTTTGTCACATTCCATTATAAAAGGTTCTTGTGACCTCCTCTGAAAAACGTTTTCTTGCACGGTTTTAGCTTCAGCAAGAGAAGCAAGTTTTCTTTCTTGCACCTATTTCTATTCAGTCTTGCCTCGATAAAGGTCAAGTACCATTTCCGCTTATCTGTTTACATAAGCAGCAAATTGTCGCCATACCATCCTCTTCCTGCTATTCTGTGCCACATCCTCAAAAAACTTTAATAGTAAGCATCGCAAAGATTTTGTCTCAGATAACCCTGGAATCACCTGGTGATAGCTAGCCTCTGTGAGAGGCTGACTGGGAAAGGAGCAAAATGAATAACAAAGAAAGCAAGACCATCCAGGCTCTACTCTGCCTCATGAACTCTTTTTCATATTACATTATTACAGAGTTTGGCTCAGCTGGATTTGCCCCATTAAACTCTTCTGGCCAGTTAATGGCCCATTCAGCCAACCTTTCTACTCTTACAGACACCACAGACATTTGGTACTTTCCTATTCCAGTCTGCAATGAAGGAGCAGGATGAGCAAATGTGTCAGCTAGCAAATCCCTGTGGATGCAGTACTTGGCATTTGGGACACCAGAGTACTTCCTGCTGTGACTGCTCTGAGTATGTGGGATCAGTCCAGCAGCATCTGGAGCTGCAAAGCCCAGACAGGATGAGAGGGAGAGAATTGCAGCAATTGCCAAGTAGTGTAATTTAGAAGTACCTTAAACAAAATATGCAGAAGGAAGCAACTAAACTTTGAATTATGTGAGTTGAAAGCTGAGTGTCCTAGAGTGAAAGCAGTCTGAGTACTCTCCATGCATGCCCTTTATCATGTGTGCCCAACTTCTTCAACTTGCATAAATAAGACCTCTACTGGGAAAATAAAGCAAACATCTCTTTACTTGAAGTGCCTTATTTTGAAACATACTTTTAATCTCTCTACTTTGAAGAAGTAGCATTTATTATACTTCAAAAGGCCATAATAAGATAGTACAACTTTGCAGCACAACTGGGAACTACCATAGAAATTTCAAATTACATGTTATCTAAAGCTATAAGCACTCCTTTCACACTTTGTCAGAGGGACACATCGTGAGATGTTCAGATTGCCTAAATTTCACAGAAATGTACATTTCTTACTGGCCTAATCCAGACCTTTAAAGGCATCCTGTAAATACTTGGTTCATTGTCACAACTGGAATGAAGGTTATCTGCACATGGTCCCTGGCATAGGAACAGCATGATTCACGGGAAATCGAAATGGTGTAAAGAAACCTCCAATCTGACAGCCTTCCAGAAAGGCCACTGCCTACCTTTATGCTTGAAATGTACCATCTTTACAAAAATCAGTCACTTGGTCACGAGATTAGCAGAGTTAATTGTTTCACTGGCAATCAAGAAATCCAAATAAAAACTAGCAAGCCAGCCAGGCTGTTTGGAAACACAGGCAGATATCACTGGGACTCAGAAAGCAGCAGGATTTCAAACACTGAATACAAAAGTTTCAGGATACTTTCCATTACTGTGAAAAGACACTTGCATTGCTGTTGTGAGCACATTGTAGCCACAGGCCTGGGCCTCAAAGTTGCAATCCACTTCTCCAAGTTCCTGATATCTCGGTCTGAGTTTCAGTGTTGCATAGTAAGTGTGCAGTGTTAGTTACTGTGCATGAATTATGAAGGCAGACATCATGAGTATAATTATAAATTCAGGATATGTGAACAAATGTGTTCTGTAATAGGAGAGTGCTGATTGGCAACAATAAGAGATGTTAGTGTTCTGTGTGGGCAAAAACATGGCAAGAGCACATGCAAATAAAGACATTGCAATATCTGCGTTTTTAGCTATGTCCTCTCACAATTCCTGCCTTGCCCATTATGTAATGCTAGCATGTTATTGTAATTTCCTTCTACTCCCTGTGGCGTTACATGGTAACACAGTAATGAGAAAAAAGAAAATCCTATGTAGACACAGCTGAGGAGAGACGTATCAGAACTGTACATTAATCAGCAGAATTTGGAAAGCTTCCCAATAAAATGAAAAGTGAACTCTGGCCTTTCAAGAGCTCACAGATAAAACAGTCTGGATATTAGGTGGATTTGTGATAAAGAAATGGTTATGTTGAAATAATGTAACTATACATCTTCAAGTAGCATTACTAACTCACTAATATTCTGAAATATCATGTTCAAAATACAGCCTTTCCAAATGCTGTGAGACTACAGGATCTAAAGAGCATGAAGGGAACTTACTGTCCGTTCTTTAATTTGCTTGCTATGAGCATCCTTCCTGTTGCTTAAGGGTCTGTAAACATAAAGGCCTGAATTGTGTGCTGTAGGGTCAGCTCTTTCCAAATCATAGTTTTACAACCTGTAAGGCAGCCGGTAAACTTTTTGGAGAATGTCTGTGGCAGAGAAGGGATTGGGTTTTATTAATGCCCATAATTGTCACTTCTTTATAGCAACAAGTATAATTATTTACAGCAGAAGGGTCAATTTCTGTTTCATTGAGGGAACAGTGCAGTAATTGCTTGTGCTATAAAAATGCTGTAATTCTTTTTGTTATGCAGTAGAACTTGTCCTTGGAATTTGTAGTGTGACTTGAGCTAAAATTTATAGTACCTTTTGCCTGGACATGTGTGGTGCAGCTTCGTATGTCCTGTTTGCTTGTTCAGAAATATCCATGGTCCTTTTACTGTGACTTCTCACATAGTCCCTGGGTAAAATGATTATTGATCCTTGATTTCTTTAAGTACTAATTTGTGTCACTGAGAACTCAGCACATAATGACATCTGTCATTTAGCAATTAATAGAAATTAATCCATAATACATAAAACAAGCTAGAGCAATTTGAGAATAAAAGAGAAAATAGATTATTCCATATCTCTGAAGAGATTATATTTCAGTTTCATAACTCACTAATACTTTCTCACAGATATTGGTTACAATTAACAACTTAAAAAGTTGCTGCACTTTTAGGAGGCTCTGCTCTTTTTTTTTTTTTTAATCTTCCTTTTACGTGCTGGCCTTAAGTAGGTTGCAATTGAGACCATATCTTTGCAAAATTCCTACTGATAGCCGTCTCTATATTGCTTACCTCTCATTCTGACAGCATGATAGTCCAGTTCATCTGTACTAGTTCTTTGCTAAGATCCTTTGGAGCACTGGGTCTTTCCAGTCTCCCTCATGAAGGCTGAAGTCCAGCAACAATTCAACCAGTGAATCATTACCTCTTGGAACTCACACCTGTTTTGCTGGCTCTGGACTGCCAACATAAGTCAGAATTGATAAAACATGTTTTTCTTAAATCTGCTTACTAAAATGAACAGCCCAGTCTGTGAGTATGCAAGGAACAGAATGGGGTCATTTTTCGTGATCCCTTTCAGAGGAATGGCTACTCCATGCTCGGGTTAACATACTTGAGCTCAGATCCCAGGTGTGCATATTTACCAGTGAAATTTGAATGCCCAGTACCATTCTCTTCTACTGAGGCCAGCAGGCTAAAACCAGTCCATATTCACACTGCAGAGCTCCCAGGCACTAGGACCGCTTAACAGATTGCTGTTTGGGAATGGGCCCTGATTCATGTCTAGGAATTTTGGGGAGAGTGGTAGCTGGCTGATGCCACAGCCCTGCTGGGGACCTTTCCAGCGATTTAACACAGAGGACAGTGTTGCATTAACAGCTTAGATGGATTTTAAGCAGCTCAGTTTTAGCAAGTCTGAGCCACCAACCTGTTGTCAAGTATCATTATGTTTCCATTAAAGCAGCAGAAACCTCTAACTACAAGTACAAAGTTCCTGAAGGTCCTCTTGGGCAAATAAGAAACCTGAAGTTCATGTTCTTTTCTGAATGGACTTTCAATATGTTCTAATTTAGATGGTTTTTAAATAAAAACAGAAATAAGGGACAGAATAAAGAAAGTCTCCATTTCATTAGACAGGTTTCTTCATGTATGCTCTCCTGGCTCTCTGATTTTTCTTGTATTTGTGTTTTCATGCTAGGCCAGCCTCAGCAGGAGACCACAGTAATGCTGTACAGATGGTTGAGGTGTGGGAGCAGAGTGGTGAAAGCCTCTCAGGTTGAAAACAGTATTTAACCCCAGCCTCCAGTTTCTGAAAACCTGCTGGAGTTGTTAGATTATTGTGGAAAAAGCTGGTATGACTGGCACATCTCTCATGAGAGAACTCAGACATTTGTATCTTAAGCAGATGGAGACCTATACAGTAAAACCCTAAATAAAGTGCCTTTTAAGTCTTTAAATGTAAGCATCTATTTCTGGCTGAGTTCCTCAATTAGAGCCATTGATCATCCCATAGAGATGGTATGAGAGGTACAATCCTACCTTCCTGTCAGAGTAGCCCTCTGGAGTTGTAAATGGACATGCTTCTCCCACTGGGTGTGTAGGGGGCTCAAATGTCTTTCTGGGTGCTTGCCTTGAGAGAAAGAGGTGTTTAATGTAGGGACCACAGTGAAAGGATTACGAACATCACTGTAAATTACTGCATTGCATGATTTTTGAAGAAGTACTCAGTTTAAACATACCCAAGTTCAAATGCAGAACAACCAGAGCACTCCTTGAAAATGTAAGAAAGACATGCTGTTGCTCTGTGCTTACTGAAGTGTGCTGGGGATTTGTTTTCATTTTACTGTGTGCTGTGGAATGATTGAAGGGGGAGTATGTGAGCCAGCTACGTTTTCCCCGGTGGTTGTTGAACAGGATTATGTGGGGATGTACTTTGTGGAGACATTTTAAAGTAATTTTCTGACAGTGTGCATCACAGTAGCTGTATGTTAGTTTGTAGCCACAGTGCTGAGTGACCCATTCTAAATTCCTGTAAAACTGTGGTTAAGAATTTTCGGGCGCATATTACCCGTTGCTGTCTCTGGGAGCTTTCACTCTGGACCTTAATGTGTATTATGTATGTGCACTTCCCATATCCTTGTCCGTGTGAAACTAGATTTTCCACTGCAGCTTATCATCTTACCTCAGTTCTTTTGTTTTGTGAAGGTTTGAATCCCACCAGTATTTTTACTCTTTGAGTTCTAGATGCCAAAGTGAGGTGTCCCAAGTGAAAAGTACTGTGTCACTTCTGGTCTTCGTTCACCCATTTGAGTAAATGAGCACTCAAGTCAGTCTTGCAGGTCGTACTGGAAGCCCTGTCTGCTTGGACCCTGTTAGTGCTGAAGCCTTGGCAGTGTTGCACATCAATCTTTCTGTTCTCTAGCTATGCCATATACTTTGTATTTTTTGTGATCCTCAAGATTCAGTTCCTTTTCTTTTGTAAGTAATTAAATTACCTACATAATTTTAAGTGGTTCATAAGAGCTCTAAAACAGAGACTGTGATGTAAGTACATGTAGCAGGCTTAGGGGAATTCAGACATGCAGCCACAAGCAAGTCCAGAGAGAGAATGAATCTTTATTTTTGTTACAACACCATAACATAAGTGAAAAATACCAGATACGAGATTATTTACAAAAAACCTATCTTACTGTTTACATAGCTTGCATAGCAAAGTAAAAGTTTCCTACAGAAAGGAAGGAGAAGGAAAAAATCCTCTGCCCAGGAGCTTTTTAGTATCCACAAGTACCTGTTCACTGTAGTGTATAGTGAAGTACTGAATTATCAGCCAAGAGGTGGCTCAATGCCATTCTGCGTGTTTTGTTTATAGATCTAAAATACAGATATTTTAATCCATTTGACAGTAATCCTGCCTGCAGCACTGGATTGGAACATTGCACAGAAAATACTGAATAGCCTTCAGGATGAGATGCAAAGTTTGCCTTTTATGAGCTAATAACAAGAATACATGTTGTAAGATAGAGGCTCATTTTTGGGAATAAGAGAGGAGAAGAAAGTGTGTATGGATGACTTACAGTATGACTGATCATCAAAACACAGCATGACTGTGAAATAGGCAAATAGACTGGCCTCAGCAGGTGGGGCTTCCAGCAAAGGTGACAAGCTATGAACACCATTGTACAAGACACTGGCAGGACCTCATGTGAGCTCCTGTGCCTTGTTCTCATCTACCAAGAAATACCAGTGTAGTGTCACTACAGCAGTGGAGTGTTTTGGCATAAATGATCACAGAAAACCTGTGTTACATGTGTAGGAACCAATAGAACTTGGTTTTTAGCTAGCCAGTTGAGGCCAAGAGAAGAAATGGTTATTTTCTAAAAATGCATCAGAGGAATAAACTTCAGAAGGGAAGGAGAGCAATTTCAGTTTAAAGAGCATATCTATAAACAGCTCAAATATAAATTCTCTACTCAGTGATGAATTGAAAAAGGTATATACACCTGTCAGGAAAGTGGTGTTAGTTAAAGTCACACAGCACTGTGGTGCCAAAAGTACATTTTTCAGTTTTCTGTACATGACAACCCTCAGCAGAGCACAAACTTTTTGTCAAGATTCTCACATGGATCAGAGTTGTCTGAGTGACAAAGAGCAAAAAGTCAATGGGATTTTTCTAATAATTTAGGTTGCAACACAGTAGTAATCAGTACCACTTTAATGGGCTTTTCTGTAGATTCTTTGGCAATGGTGCATTTCCATACTGCCGTTGACCTTATGATTTTTTCTTCAGTATTGTGAATTTTGAGCAAGCTTGTATGAGCCCTTTATTCACTAGCAAACACTAAATGGCTGCATTAAAAAAAAATTCGTTGCTAATACTTAAATGTATGGCAGGACTGTGGTTTCCAGAACAAAGTAATTTGGGGCAATTCCTAGCTCTCAGTATAAATAATATTTGATTGAACCATTCTAAACCATTGAACTAAAAACTAAAGCATTTTGATCACGCATTGCAAGCAAACAAACAAATAAATGCTTTTATTTGATACCAAGTAATGTTAAAGGAAACAAAAGGATAAAGAGGAATGCTACATGGAAAGAGGAAGAAAAGCTATAGATGCACTCCAGATGAAACACTGTCATTCCCCCTACTTGGTGCTGAAGGAGTATTCATTTTACTGAATATTAACATGAAAACTTTCTGGTATACTGTTCGTTTAAGTAGGAGAGGAAATCACTGGCATTTACACCAGGCATCATGACTCTAAAGCATTGCTAAGTAAAAGCTAATCTGCTCAACTGGATTACATTAAATGACACAAAGAAACATTAGAGTCACTTAACTGGGCTCTACAACTGAAAGCAGCAACTCTTTAGTCAGGAGAAGTGTAAATGCCTCAGCCTAAAACAGCCTCAGAAAGCGGTAGGATAGATGTATAAGGCATTACAAAAATGTTGATTTAGGGAGAAAGTACCGTGGGGAAGTCAGATGAGGACTGATGAATTAACTGCATTCTCACATCTAGAGTTGAAGCTGTTTTCAAGATCAGCCTCGTAGGGTAGGAGAAGCACAAGGCCAAAATCTCATCTGTATTTAACAGTTGTGCTAATCCTGAACTGTGCAGAATCTTTTATCTATAGCCAGATTTCCTGTGGGAAGAGCTGTGTAATGTCATGCTGCCAAGGTTTCTATGCCACCTAATCCTACCAAAGTCATTCCCAGTGCAGGGAGGAGGAAGAGTTATACCTTCACTGACAGAATAGAAGGTCAGCCTTGTATTTATCCACAGAAGGCCTGAAAAACTGGGGACGATGCCACAAAAACTGACTTGTTTTCTGTGTCTGCCTGCATCATTCTGCACTGCTGATTAAAGGGCCCTGCAGAGCCTTTTTGTAGGGAAGAAAGGATGAAAATGAACACAGTAATCTCCGTTTCCAAATTGCTGGACCGGAACCCACTGCATTTAAGTTGTGGAAAGAGACTATAGCATTGAGAGGCGAGAATTCTGTTGTGGTTATTTTTGCTGTGGTCTTGCTCTCCTACAGCAGAGCCAGCAGGAGAAAATGTGCCTGTGCCTTGGGTGCTTAAGTGATAACGCTGGCTTCTGCAGTTGCAACTGAAGCACAGGCACGTCCTGCTTTCCACCAATTTTCCCATGAAAACAAAGCACCTGGCAGGAGAAAATGGACAAGTGAGACCACATCTTAAATGACTATAGTGGATCTGTTGGAGCCAGTCTCTCCATGCTCCATGTTGTATCCCCTCATTGAATAGATTAAAAACTTCATATCCACTGTGAGTGCTTTAATGAGCAGTAAACAGTTTTCTAGCTTTGAATCAAAAAACCTGTTGAAATTGGCTTGTGTATTCAGTCAGCTGCCTCAGCAAATATTTTTCTTCCTATGCTGCACACAAACCAGCAGATTGCAAGCATCCTTGAATAAAGGGAGAAAATAAGCATTCTCCCTCTACTTATAAACTGCTCATTTTAACACATCTATTTTCTTAATTCTCCACCTCAATTTAGTAGTGAATTTCCAGTGCACAGCTTTGTAGAAGATGTAGGATATGTTTAGTGTTAACAGTGTTATTAATCCATTAGCTGATCTCCTGCTCTAAATCCTACTTCTTAATTTCGGTGTAATATCCAGGCTCCTTGATCAATTTGTATGTGCATATTAATTTATATTCATAAATAAAAGCTGTGCAACTGGCCATGGTCATGTCCATGAGCATTGGTGTGTTTGCAGACTGTCCACACCTCATGGACACCCTCCAGGGCATAGTTACAGCATTGTGGTAGTCTGTTGTTTACTAGAAAATATTGAAGTAGAGTGTCACTTACTCGTAATCTTCTAATCAGTCTTTCTTAATAGAATTATTTTTTTAAATTTATAACCCCCTGAAGATATTGCACTGCATGTACAGATCTTATTGTCGTGACTTTAAAGCCATAAGCTGTATGTTTTTCTTACCTTTTGCAAACTGCATTTTCCAGAAGTTTGTGGAGAACAGAATGAAAACTGCTGCTCTAGGAGGCAGTATCACACATAATATGCATAAATTGGGAGTTGAATACAGAAGACTGAGCAATAGTATATCTTTATCATTTGTGTATGGATTTAGATCTGAGGAAATGTTCCTTTTCCTTAAGAACATCATATTGTTTCTCAAAGTATATACTTCATTGCTCTTTAACTTTGTGTAGCTACTGATCTTCTACATGGCTATTGAGGAAGAAATCTCTTGCTTGCAAGTGGCCCTGGATTTCTTTGAAAGTAGAAATTACTTGGGCAGGTTCTTGCATGAAGACTGCTGCTATTTTCTGTTACTCCATTCCTTTTATTTTGGTAGAGTATTTTATTGTATTATATCCAGCTACCCTGAAGACTGTAGAATGAAAACAACATTGTGTAGTATTTATTTAAAAAGAGATGCTTGAATCTCAAAATTATTTAGTGGAAATGGCATAACACATTCATCCCATGCAGACTTAAAGAACTAGGATTGTCTCTGTTAGGTGGGAATTGGCCTTCCTGTTTTTTTGAGAATCTAAGTAAACTGGTCAGTCAGACCTTGCTAGATGTATCTTCTACATAATTTGTGAAGACTGAGTAATGGCATTGTGTCATATTCTATCATAAGAAAAATGCCTAGTTTGTTTCTTCTTCGCACCCTGCCTCACACAGGATGGAACAAGGTGGAATCTGATGGTTTGGGTGCCATCAACAAGTTTGCTGGAGCTGAAAGTGTGTTATAATGAATCTTTGCATTCCAGTCATAAGCAATTTTCAAGCAATAGTGAGCTGTCTTTGAGTATCAGAAAGTCAGGCATACACTTTCAGGAGTGATACTTCTGGTTCTGATAAGATGGGCTGTGCGATCTCCCGCATTGTTGCATATTGGTTTGCATGTGTTCAGACTCCTGGAATTTTCTTTTGTATCTTCTTCATTCATCTGTACTTCAGTACCATTGTGCATCAACATTTTCTTTCTCTGTGACAGATTGAAAAGAAAGGATCAGTCAGCCCTGACGTGGCTTTCCATTTTGAGTATTTCCTTCAGATCCCTTCTAACTTCGTTCTTTTTTAGACAAAATTATTTTAGACAGTTTTGCTTTCTTTAATTTCTTTTAAACTGTGACAAGACTTTACTCCTTCTTCCATGCTTTCCTGTTGTTCTGTAAATTGGCCTTGGCAACCTGAAAACTGCTGAGTTAAATGGTGTAATATTGGCTTACAAAACCACTTTGCTTGCTGTACCAAGATACTTTTATCTTGTACTTACGAACTTATCATTTTTCTGTGTTCTTCTTAAAAAGAAATTAAGCAAAGAACATAAAGCTGATTAAGAAGCTTTGAAATGGTCTTTGGATTGTTCCAAGTATCATAAATGTAAATTCATTGAAAGTCTGTTTTCTGGCTCGGCACCAAAATATATTGCCATAGTTTCAGAAAAATTTGTTGAAATGGAAAACAATGTTAATAGAGAGCACAGTTCCTCAGACAATGAGATTCTTATTTTATGATCTAATGGCACATTTTAGCCTGCAGTAATAGATAAGATTTCTTAGTTCTTATGATTCCGTACTAAGTGTAGGATTTCAAGGTCATATTATTTGATTTGGACTATGGATCACAGTTGTGCTTGTTTGCAATCTGGTCACATTCTCTTAAGTCTTTGGTAATGCATCTGGCTTCAAACTCAGGTAAATCAAACAAATGAACAAAAATGTATGTATTAAGGAGTCTTAGAATTACTTATTTCCACTGCCGGTATTTTTTGAAAAACAAACAGACCAAAAAAGAGGCTTTCTTCGGTGGTATAACCACATCTGCTGCAGTTTGGTTCTGAGAAACTGGCAATCTGACTGAAATGAAGACTTCTATAATAAACTGCTAATTCTTGCCACCATATATGGTGATCATTTTGCCTACTATATATGATATCTAACCTTTAAT
Organism: Oriolus oriolus; assembly: GCA_013400235.1. Lineage (NCBI taxonomy): Eukaryota > Metazoa > Chordata > Aves > Passeriformes > Corvidae > Oriolus > Oriolus oriolus. Next base: position 1,548,112 of record VXBT01006100.1, read on the forward strand.
TACAATTGCTGTGTCCCTGTGCTTGTTACAAATTTCTAATTGCTAAATTGCAGTGACATCAAAGAAAAAATTACTCAGAGAAAGAAATCTTTAAATTAGTTAAGTAAAAAAAATCAGCAGCAAAAGTCTTTCATCTTGACCTAATTTACTTGAAATTCTGTGCCTGATGTGAAGATTAATAACAGGTGGCCTTTTAGGGAGCGCTCAGCTTGAGTCTAATGTTGTAGTTGTTCTTTTATTATCCCAAACATCTATAACTAAAGGATTTTTTCACCGTGCCCTTTGTTCACAATATGGGACTGTAATTGAGTTCATATTTCTCACCCAACCTTTCAGCTGTAATTAATATTTTATTATATCAGATTTTATCACTAAATAGCCTAGCAGCAGGGTATTGAGCCACACACACGCTCCCACACACGCATACTCACACAAAAGCCATAGTGACTTATTGATGCCAAGCAAGCTCCATGTAATGAGTTATGGTTGAGAGAATACAAAATAAATTCATGGTACCCAGCTAATATTCCAAAGCAATTTGGAACTGATCTTATCTTGATCAAACCAGGACAAAGAGAAATTAAAGTTACAAGACTGAAATATTCAGTGTTCTGTTATTGTATCAGACATGTGGCATCTAGCAAAAATGGTCTGTGCAAGACCAGCTATTAACTGTTTTCATTATTATATTTTATGAGCAAGACCAATTTAGTTCATACACTCTTTGTACTAAGTTACACACTGTCCTCTGAGCTCTGCTAAGCACAAACACCTCCACAGCATGACAAATGCAAAAATCTGAACATCTAAGTTGATTTGCTATTTGTCCTTTAAACTGGAATAAACCAAAATTATTTCCTTGCACTGCACTGCATACCAACGGGATGGTGGGTGTTACTCTAAGCTATTGTGATAGAAATGAGGGGGTTTTAATACAAATTTTGAAAGATGGAGAAAGTCATATAAATATCTGTAAACAAGGTTGGAGAGAAATGTTTCATAAACCTAGGTAACTTTGATGATCAGTGGTTTTCCTTGTAAAAGCTTCCCACATAACTTGTGACTAACTGGCATCCCTGTTCTCAGCAGGATTTTACACGGAAGTCTCCACCCCCCCCCACCTCTGCCTCTCCCTCTCTGTCTCTCCCTTTTTTCTTCTGCGTCCCTCCCTCTCCCCACCTCCCTCTCGCCCTCTTCCTCCTTCCCTCTGGCTTTGAATAGGCAATTGCTGCAAGAAAGTACTCAAATTAAGAACAGATCCCTAGCAGGATAGTATAGAACAAGCTCTGTACTTTAAATTGTTTGTTCATTGTTTGATAACAGCAGAAATAGCCTCTTGAAATCTATACATGCAACTTTCTTTTTAAATTGTTTTTAGTTGTTTGTACACAGCCAAGTCGCTTAGAGAATGAGTAGGCTCTTCTTCTGCAAGGGAAAGTTCTTGCAGAGATGAAGAGGAGCTAAGCCTCCTCACATGGTCAGGAGAGGAAATGCAGTGTTTCTGGCTACAGAAAAGTGTAGTCTTGCTGCGGTGGGAAGGATGACCTAGGAGATCCAGCCCTGAGAGCACAGTTTTATTTCTGGTGGGGGTAGGGGCAATCTGTCTAGCTTTCTGCAAGTCAATTTATCATGGTCTCTCCATTTTATATTTAAAGTTAAAATAAGTGGAAATAGCCTTTTGCACTCTAAAGAAAAAGAGGAAGAGATACCTGTGTGTGATTGTGAACAAGTTGGCAGTGGTAAGGAAAGTCGTAATAAGCAGCTGTATGTATAGCTCACACTCTGAAAATTATTTATTTTTTTTTTATTCATCTTTTCCGTGTTGGCCACCAGAAGATCTTAGAATAGTGACTTTGTGGACTGTTTTGTGGAATTAGTAACCTCACAATCTCTCTGTGGTTTGCATTCATTTTAAAGCCAAGTTGTGAGAAGACTATAAAGAAAGTAGGAGGCATCCTTGTTTTGTACTGCTGGGTAATGAAGTCGGTCTCAAAGCCCTGGAGGATCTGAAGCTTTAGGTTAGTTCAGTTTAGACCAGCATCATTTAAGTTAGTGATATTGCTGCTTGGGTTTAAATTAAGAGCATAAAGCCTTGTGGAGTGAGATCAATAGTATTTGGTTCCTAGAGGGACTGAGTCATTACTCAGTAGGAATAAAACTTTTCACTGGTAAAATGAAAAAAGGGAGTACTCCTTGACTTCTGTGTGCTATATTACGTGTCCAAGATCAGAATTAAACTTTCTGACGCATAAATGAAGTTAAAGTTTACACCTGATTTTTTCCTGATTTTCTAAGAAAACAAGTCTTAAGTATCATCCTGTTCATCTGCCTGTATATTGCTTCCTTCCCTCATTAATGTAGGACCTCTTGGAAATTTTCAAGCAATAGCTTGAATGTTGCATAAATAGTAAATGTCTCACATACTTTGGAATCTCTGTGAAAGACCCATGTTAGCATCTGAAGGGGTAGGCTGTGTTAGAGTATGAGTTAGTTCATTTCATTTGGTCAGTCAGCAGAGAGCTGCAATTCACACACCAGCAAGCCAGTGTGTAGCTCAGAAGCAGCCACAGCGTGTGTTGCCTCTTTTCCAGCCGGTGTTTGGGAGATACTAAGAGGAGCTGAGCATATTGAGGGTGGGAGCAGGGTATCACAGATGATATGTGGAATAGAGATGGGATTACAGCGTGTTCTTGGGTACACATTCTGGATTTCTTGTCGTGTCAGTCTATTTATAAGGCTTTGAAGCATCTTCTGTTTCAAATGGCCTTTAAAAGAGCCAGTACCTGATCATTGTAAATATCCCATATACATGAAAGAGCTTTCAGCAGAGATATGCTATTGATGCCAAAAAGTTAATAGTGACATACCTATCAAAAAGATTATAAGCTTATGTTTACCAGAGTTAGTTATGGAAGAACCCAAGTATCAGTTGGTAGAGCAATTCAAAAAAATGCTCAGTGGATCAAAGTGAGTGTAGAGAGATCTTGTAGGCAGTGATTCCTGGATAACAATTTCCCCCTCCAATCTTATGAAAGTAAATAATATGATCTCTCAACTCTGTTACAATAGAAAGTAATTTTATAAATTATGCACAATTTGTTTGTAAAAGGTATTTGATTTTTTAATCTAGCTATGAAATCAAACACTTTTCACAAACATACTGTGTGTAATTTATAAAAAAGTAGCTGACTGTAAGTTGTTAAAAATGCTTTAAGTGTATCTATATTAGATAGACTTCATTTTTATTGTATCTTTCCTACTACTACTTTTTATTTTCACTTCTTATTTACCAAACAGGATGATACATGTCAAGCTGTTTTCAGTACATTATCTGTTCTTTTATTTTGTTCTTCTCTACATTCCTACCTTGTGTAATCTTTTGCATTCTTGAATATTTCAATCTTTTCCTAGTTTTGTTTTGTCTCTATTTTTATTTTTCTTTCTGTTTTCATATGCACAATTGCCTATTTGCAACATTTCTTTTTTTCTGTGAAAAAACCCAAATTAAACGAAACCAAAAAAAACCCACAAACAAACAAAAGACTCCCAACCAAACAAAAAAAACCCCAAAAACACCAAGGGGAAAAAAAAAAAAACCCACCACCAAAATACATTGCCAGATCTCTGATGCCCTTCTTAGTTTGTCACTTGCAGCAGATATTTAGCAGATAGATGTCACTGATCCAGTGTGGAGCACATTAGGGAAGCTCTGACATCAAAGGTGTCTTTTTCTTATCCAGCATATAAAAGCTGAAAGAAATTATGAATATGGAGCCAAATGTTCTCTTGTATATTACTTACACCTGTAGAAAGCTACTTTGAACTCCTTGTGAAACAGTACTATTTTAAGTAGGCTTAATTTTATTTACTTTTTGTACTCACTTTGTATTATGCAGGTCTACAGACTATATACAAAATTTATATATTTTCTTGGCATTTTTGAGTTTGAATAAAAAGCAGCCAAATACATGAATCTATATTAAGTATGGAGAGTACAAGCCACAGTGAACTTATCAGTGTTTCAGAAGAAGTATGTTTCTGATCATAGGGGGTTTTTGTGGCCTGCAATATTTTAGAACATTTATTTTTTTCAGCAGAAGAAACAATAACTAAAAACTTCCCGTTCAAAATAACAAATAGATGTATATGATTACCTTTATAGAAGAAAAGGAAAGGTAGAATTATGTGGTTACTTATAAGTGTGCAGAATTGCTAATACATTGTGTCTCATCAAATGGATCATATCAGTCTAGGGCAGTACTGAGCCCCTGGGAGAGTAGGGGTGGGGAAACTATTGAAACAATTAAGGAATTTCAGGTGTGGAAATGTCCATATCACTTGTGAAGACATAGTTGCATCCTGTCATCTTTGTCATCCTGTTTGTGGTAGTTATGGCAGTCACTCTTGTAGGCCAGTGCAGTAGTATTGCTCCCAAGTCCTAGCTGGGCACCAGTATTAAAAAAATTAGAAATAATTAACTATGGGGCGGTATAACCAGGGAGAAAAAAAATATCATTTCATCAATACTGGTAAAGGATTAGGAGGGGTGGGAGGGTTGAGAGAACAGTTTTGATTCCCTTGCCAGTTCACGAATCTCAGTTAACAACAGAGTGGTCTCTTGTGCCACAATTATTGTTGGCATTATGTCTAACCACCACTTATATACGTGCTGGGCAAATGGTTCTTATAAATTTTAATATGCTGTTTCAATAGTGAACTAATACTTCTTTTGAATAAGTGTAGGTTAGCGTATGTATTGAATTTATTGATTTTTTGCAAAGGATGGATGGGACTAAGTTAAAACTGCAGTCCATCAGCAGGCTGTATGTTGTAAAACCAAGTACAGATTATCTACTGCCACCTACATGTTGGCAGTCTTTATTGTCCTGCTAAATAACAAAGTATTACAAACTGAAATCCTTAAAAGATTTTTTTACTCTCTCTCTCCTACTCTACTAACAAAACAGAACTATGTTTTGAATTGGCATTTGTGGTAACTGAATCTGAAGGCAGAAACATTTCAGAAAGGTTTCGTGAATGGCGTATGATTGCCTGCAATTACAAGGCTGAAGATCTGCTGGACACTCTCTGCCCCTGACAAGTGTGCTTAGATTCTCTGAAACAATGAATCTGTACTATGAAATAAGGCAAAAAGTGAAACACCCAGTGTCATCAGGACTAGGTGGCACCCATCTGGCCACTAGAAGGTGGAAGAGGTGTGCTTCGTTGTCTCCTTTCCCTTGCAGATTTTCTTCTAGGAATTTTTTGAGCCAAAGCTCTGATGTGTCCCTTAAATCTTAGGGAGTCCAGATTTGCAAAAGAGAAATGTATTATTTCTTCTCTGTCTGGAAAAAGAATTTTAATGTATTAGGAATTTATGGTGGCCATTAAATTAAAACTTTTGGAACCTATCTGTCTCTTCTGCAATTAAGATATTATGTAGCACGTTTTCCTTCTCAGGGGAATTGAACATGTTGTCATATCCTCCCCTGGTGACTGTCCTTGGAGGAAAGAACAAGCGAAATACCTTTAACTTCCAGTGACATAATGTTTTCCATTTGAAAAATTGTCAGGATTTCCTGTATAAAACCGTAGGAATGCTAAGGAGAGGTTTGCTTGGATATATTTTTCCCAGAAAATCTCCTTTGTAAATGCTGACTTTTAAGTCTTTGAGACTGTCCATACAAAAGAGTTGGGCAGTCACAAAGCAGCTTAGGAGTTTTACATTAAAAACCAGATACTGTTCCCCAGTGGACTTGGGTCTGTGAAGATAAAGCCTATTACAACACCTGAGAGTTTACATTTGGCAGTATCTCTAGGGACTGAACCTAAGCTGTCTTATCTCCTCCTTTACAGCCGTTTAGGTATTTCTGCTGTGATTGATCTGAGAAATAGGGCTCCTTGCATGACAATGGAGGTGTTGTATAATATTAGTCTCTCTTATGTTCATGCCAGGTCTGATTCCAAAAGATTTCTTGAATTTGATTTTTCCCCATGGGCTGGAAATTTCAGGTGCCAGTATTTCCTGAGAATGAAGACAGGCCCTGCCTTGGAGAATCTAACCAGACTTATCTCTTGACCTGCAAAGCTAGTAAATAAAGCCAGGTGTGAAAGTAGAATCATTCCATTCAAGTTTGAACAAGCTGCTAGCACAAAGTATTTTATTTACTCAGCACCTTTCCTGCATTTGTGAAGCAACAACAGTTCCACAGAGTTAGAAACCTGCCAAAGATTGTGGAGCTTTTGTTTGCAGGGAACCTCCTGGCTTCCAAGTAAAGATGCAAAGTTAGAAGGATTTAAGACTCCCTTCACTCCAAAAACCTATAAGGATTTAAGATTCCCTTTGCTCACCCAAAGAAACAGTCAATACACCTCTAACGCTGGTATGTTAAGTGCTTGAATGGGAACCATTACAAGAATTTTGGTTACTTATGTGTTGTGCAAATATTATTTGCAGCGTTGCCTAAATTACTTTTTTCCCCTTATATAAATTACATATTAATGTATTATTTTAGAAATACTTGTTGGCATTGTTGTTGGCAGTGGTAGAGCAACATCAATTTAGAGGTTTTGTTTAGTCTGCTTGTTTTTCTTCACTCTGAGTTCTGTATTTTCATATCTGAACATTGTGTCCCAACTAGGGATTTTTTTTAAGCTTCTTCACCTTTTTCTAGAAGCTAAAGTGGGCAATGCTGTATTTTGCATAAAGAAATTCTCTGATCTCCCAAATAAAATGTCCCTGAAATACAGGAGGCTACCTTAAATAGTCCTCTCCATCATTAGTAGATATACTCATTTGTCCTGCTGCTAATCAAAAACTCCCAGGTCTTACCTCTAGTCCACAAATGAACCATGTGTGCTTCCCCCTTTGATAAAATACGCAAAATTCTACCGTGGTCAGAGGGACGGGACTGCTATTCAGCTGGTTCTCTGGCACTGGATCTGTTCTGGAAATGACTGCACACAGTGTATTTTATTCACTGTATATTAGGTGTTGCTAGAACTCCCGACCCACTGGCAAAGCCCGTGTAGCTGTGATGGTGAGACACCTGATAAATCAGAGGTTGTTTATCACCTTTTTTTAATCCGCCTATAATGAATAAACAGGCTCTTGCACAGTAGGAGGAGAGTTAGAGGCAGTTTCTTGTAGCCTTTTTCTATTTGCCTGCTAACTATAAATTATTAATTGCTGTCCTTTAAAGAGTAATTTCCCTCTTCCATTTCAAGGTACATTTCATATGTATAATTACATGTAATTTCTAGAACTGTAAAATTTGAAGTTACAAGATGAATTAAAGGAATCTAGTGCAATATAAGGGCATGAAGAAATAGATAAATATCTCCAATGTTAATCCATATAAATATGATATGACCATGTCAGAGACAAGTGGTGACAGATAGGAAGTTATGTTGCATATTATATCGAAAAAACTGTCCAAAGGCTGTATTCTTTTCAAGAAGCAGTGTTAGATAATAAATTTGCATAACACATGACAAGCAAAGGGATATGAATTTTAGATGCAAAACATGAACAAAACAATTGATATATTTTAAAGGTCTTAATGGCAGTGCGATAGAAGAATTTTCGGGGTCTACAGAAGTATAGCTGAAACTGTGGGGACCCTATGGACCGTTATGGTTTGAACGATCAGGTTCTTCATGGACTTAGAACTGAGATAACGGGGTGGGGTTTGGATTTCTTAATTTTGCCCTCTATTGGAACAGGTATTTGAGTAGAAGAATGCAGTAAAGTGATTCTAGCATGCAGATAACTAGGGCTGTGGGAATGAGTAACTGAAATAACGGTCAATGTGTAGACTAAGGATTATTCTATTGTTTGACTCTGTAAGCATTAAAACAAAGCAAGCATGCAAGTCAAAATACAGGAATAGATCTACAACCCTAAAAAGTACCGGTTTCGTATATTTATAATAAAGCAAGAACTTACAACAGTGAGCAGAAAACTTCAAATTGGGCTCAAAAGTGTCATCGTAACAGTCTGCAAAGGTAGCCCAACAGTTCACACAGCTGATCAGGGCACTCTTAGTGGACCTTAAGAGCTTTGCAGGCATGGTACATTTCCTAGAGGGGGGAAAAAAAATTCAAGGATAATAAGAAAGAAGAATTTGAAGAGGTTTTAAACAGCTGAAGCAGGTCAGATGGAATAAGGAAGTTTCTTGTTCTCGTTTCACGACTGGATATCTGAGGTCCGTAATAGGTAACTGACTTGCGTAGGATCACACACAGCAGTTGTATTAAGACTAGTAAATAAATTCCAGTAGTCTTTGTCTATATTCAGTTCCTTAGGCCATCTCCCTTCTGTAAAATGAATTTTAAAAATTTCTGTAATGCTTCAGTTATGTAAAGAGTCAAGACTGTTTTAGAGACACAAAGTAGAGCTGACATTTCTATAATGAAGCAATCAAGCTTGTTTTCCCATTGTTTGGAATTACTTTTGGTGGATGTGTAATTATAGATTAATAAGTTTCACTTAATAAATGCCTAGATTGTACATGTTAAAGACTCCTAAATGAAGAATTCTGAAGTCCATGCTTGTGTCCAATAGGTCCTTCTTGGAAAGTTATTTTGTAACTTTGAATAAGACTTTGATTAATTAAATTTGATTTCCTGCATTCCAGTAATATGGAATAATGTCCTGATTCAGGAGGTTACTAAAACCCATCATTTCATGTAGTTAAGACTAGATATATACTTAAGTCTTCTTTGAAATTGTCATCTGTATTCTGAGCATCTTTGATTACCATGCTAATATGTTTTCTTTCTGCTTTCATGTCTCTTTTTCAACTCTGAAAAAAATTAGTGAATTTATTGGACATTGACATGCCATTCCAATTAAGCAATCCAATTTCAGTAAATATCTGAGAGACCTGCTATGTCTAATTTCTAACAAAAATTAAAGCTATTGTGTTCAGATCTGTATCTCTGCATAATCATTTAAATTTGGAACTGGTTTGGAATTGTTAGAATAAAAAGCAGTGTAAAAATGATACTTTTCTTTTCTTTTTCCATACACCTTTTTTAAGACCCAAATTTGAAGCATTTCAGTCCTAGATTAAAATTAATTCCCATGTGTTCCTTTCTCACTGCAACAGCGAACTTCAGTCTATATAAAAATAAATTTTGTATTTAATTTCCAAGGCACTGAAATTCCGTAGTAGAACTCTGTAACGTGAATTATACTTAAATTACATTTCTTTCCTTCAGAAAGATCAGTCTAAATGCTGCTGATAGCCAATATGCTTTTGGCACCTTTCACTGTAACACAGAACTTATTTTCTGGATTACGGGTGGGAAGACTTTATTCTCTGAAATGTAGAGGTGTGGAAAAGGAATCATTCAACTTCAAACAAGCCGGAAATCTGACTAATATGTAAGAGGAATAATAGAGTCATGGTGCAGTGCTGGCTTGATTCACTAAGCTTGAACCCTTTTCAGAGTAGGCAGTCCAGCTGTTACATATTAAAGAGAGCAATACTAATCGTAAGAACTAGAGAAAGCTTTTGGATTATAATTGTAATTGGGCTAATTTTGTAAAACTCATTAGCAAGATGATCTCATTTGTACAAATGAAGAAAGTATCACCGGTAAAATTCTGTCAGGTTTCCACTGACCCAAGTGCTCATAATGTGTTAATTTACATCAGAGAAACAGCAGTGTGTGGAAATTGGCCAGTAGATAGGATTTAGTTATTTTTCATTAGCGCTTGGACTTTGATGAAAGGGAACAGAAAAGAGTTGTTTGACCTTTCAGTGCTTAAATTATTAAAGAGCAAATACATTTGAGGTCTAGATGCTTGCAAATCTAATTTGTCTTGTGGAGTAAGGATTAAAAGACATTTTGAGTTTGAAATTGCTCAAGTCAACTTGCTTCTTTCTTTAAAGTATCTGCAAGTGAGTAGGTGGCAGGCATTTAAAATGTATACAAGGAGTGTGCATGTAGTATAACTAAATATGGGTTTACCATGGGAAGAGGAGCATTTTAATGACAGATTTATTTCTAAAATATCTACAGTCTTTAGTTTTAATCACTGAGTCAAAAATTAAGAGAATTCTCATTTCAGCCAGTACTGAAACAGGTCATATTATCTCATCTGGTCTGAAGCCCCTCTTATATTCAGTCCTGATGCAAGAAAGAAGTAACTTAGTTTACTATCCATCACGCTTTAGTGAAACTAAGGGATTCTTATATTTGCTGCAGTATTAGGCAAGCGTATCCAGCTTCACTACCTTGCAAGAATAAATACTTACATCACCTTCTGCATTTTTTCCCAATACTCCATTTAAATTTGCAAATGGTATTTATTGTAGATTGACTGCAAATTAATAGTTAGGGGAGGCAACATGCTGTCTTCAAAGTAGCTTGGAATCCCAGTTCTAAGCAGCTCTATTTTGTTCTAGAAAATTAATTGTGAAAATTATGTCAAAAATTGATTTATAAGAGAAAAACAAGATTGTAATGTAGATACTCCATGGCTAGGTTTTTACAAATCAGTTCTCCCAGGATCAAAGAAAGATTGCTGTGGATTGACCTTCATTTACTAGTCAACATGGAATTAATCAACTAATTAAAATATTTCTGCTTGATATGAAGACTTTGTTGCGCAGAGCTGCAAAATGTACCAGGCAGAGGCCTTCAAGTGAACCCTCAAGACATTTCTGTGTCCCTGGCTGTACCTAATTTATGCATGGTTATATTTCTGCGTGAAGTTTAGCATTAAATTAAAACATTTAAATTTGGGTGTACACTTCTAGATGTCTGAATGTGAGCTGAGTATTTAGTTATTATAATCAATAGAGTCTGAGGAGCAATTAGGTAGATAGCAAAAGTAGATATCTTCTTTCTGCTGAGTTCTCTGAGAACTGTAGATGTGTAGACATCTTCATGAAAGCAGATAGGTTTAAGTGTGTTAACATTAAACTAAAGCCCCACTGTGCTGAAAGTCTAAATCAGGCAGAAGGAGAGGCATTAATTGCTTTCTCAGTGTTAAATTTCTGGGCATTTTTTGTGAGCACAGAAGTGCAGCATCTCCTACTGGAGATGCTAGATCTTAAAAACATAGTCAACAGGGTCTGTGGCACATGATCAGTAAGTCTGGTAAAAAGCCAGTAAGATGGTCAAGGGAATTGGTGTTTTCTGCGTCTTGGTGATATTTAACTACGAAGACTCTGCAGACCTGAAATGGTGGTGTCATAGAATCATAGAATGGTTTGGGCTGGAAGGGACCTTTAAAGATCATCTAGTCCAACCCCCTGATATGGTCAAGGGACACCTTCCCCTAGACCAGGTTGCTTAAAGCGCCATCCCTCCTGTTGCTGGACAGTTCATCCTTTTATTTCTAAACCGGCTTTGCCTTCAGAAAGGGAGTAGCCGTAGCTGTACAGGGACTGACTAAGCCAATAAACCCTGTTGGGTGCAGACTGAGATGGTCCTGCAGAAGCTCAGTCCATGTGTCCCTGTATTTTCTTCTGTAAACATAATCTTCTACCTACAGATGACGGAACAGTAACGTGTCAGAGGACTCTGTGGATATTTGATCTTTCTGAAGGTTAGCTTACCCAGAGATTGCTGGTTTTTATAAACTGTCAGCTTGAAAGATCATAAAGTGTTACTGGATGTAGATGATACACAAAAATGTGGACACATTGCCACTTTGACATCAGTTATCTAGACTGACTTGCTTACTGGGATTCAAGATTCCAGGAGACAAATACTGATTAAGAATCACTGGTCCCCAGTGAAGCAATAAACTTGTAAGCCAGTCCTCTTTAGAGACATGGACTTCCCACTTCACAAATTTAAAAGTACTGACTCAGTCTTTTACAGCAACTGCAAGGGTATAATGATTAAAGTGTTTGCATATACAGCAGAAATTGCAATTTCTTTGTTCCTGTTTGAATGTCCATAGCACCTTAACAGTGGAGAGGGGTGGACTGGTCTCTGTAGGTCCCAGTACAGCAAAGACTGCAAGTGCAAACTGACTTGCTTTGCAGGATGCAGGAACTTAAAAATGTGGTTATCTATAAGACGTGTAAAAGTGCTTTGCTGAATGATAATAAGTTCCATCAAAAGTGTTTTATACTTGCTCAGCAGGTATATATGCCACTGAAATTTTACTTTACTCTGTGCTTTTATAAATACTTATAATGTCACAGGCAAATACTGGTCACTGTCTCTTTGTAATTTATGTATTCATTTTTATCTTAGTACTAATTTAATTTCATTTAGGGAAGATAAACAGGTTAGAGAAGGGAATCTATAGCTATATGCTTGCTTTGGTAAACAAAATAATACTTAGTTCCACATTCTAGCACTTATCACACTTCTGTACAAGAGTTTGAACAAGAAAATGTTCTGTGCATTCACTTGTGTGAAAAGCTGTGGTGTGTATGGCTAATTTTGTTTTTCCAAAACAAAGTGAATTTGAAAGCATGAATCTATCCCACAAATTTATACACGTGAATATTAAAATGACATTTTCTTCCTGTGTTCTTTGCTTTTAACAGTTCTTTTTTTCCAGTAAATATTTATATGCTATTATGGTTTTAGGGTGGTTTGACTGCACAAGTTTTAAAATAACCACTGTTTCTTTTGTTCTTTCCTTTCTGTACTCTTAGTGTCTATCAAATCGTTGTTGAGGAAGAGCGCCCACGGAGGACCAAAAAGACAACTGAAATCCTGAAGTGCTACCCGGTGCCCATTCATTTCCAGAATGCCTCACTCTTGAATTCCCGGTACTACTTTGCTGCAGAGATTCCAGCCAATGGTTTGCTAGCTGCTCAGCCTTTCACTATTGGTGATAACAAAACCTACAGTGGTTTCTGGAATACTCCTCTTCTTCCTCATAAGAGCTACAGCATCTATTTTCAAGCTGCTAGCAGAGCCAATGGGGTAAGTCTTGCAATGGACGTGATTTTATATAGTGTTTGTGTGTAAATAAATGATTGGCATCAACTAGCAGGACGCCCAATTTAGTTGCTAATGAGAAAATGAAGTAACCGTGAAATTTAACACACTCAGTTTAAAAAATACCAATTTTCCTAACACAACATCGCTTAGTGATTAAAGGTTACAGGAAAGAGGAGGGGAAAATCACACATTTTGTCAGTAGTGAGGAAGCAAAGTAGTATGTTACCATTCTGTCTTATTAGTTAAAAGCTGTCCAGTGACTGTGTTTGGCCGGCTTTTTTTATTCCTTTTTGTTTGTTTTTGTTTTCTTGCTTTGAACAGGAAAATGTTGTGATTTCTTTTGTTAAGTTTAAGCCAAACTTGATAGTGGATTTCAGCACATCTGTCTTGGCACGTCCAGTCCTGTTACCTTAGTTTGCAACATCTTGATCTCCCTTTTTCTCACTTGGTTGCCCTGACTGGATTAGAAACCACTTTTTTTTGTCCCTTTCTGCAAACAAAGTAAAAGAAAAAGAAGTAGATTGAACTGAAATGAAAAGTGTGTAAAAAGATCCTCACAGATCATGTTTCATCAGACTAATTCTTCCTGGAATTGTTTTTCATTTCCTGGACAGACCTACCCAGAGCCCTTCAATTCTTGATAAGCTTTGGCTGTCTGTGCTGACAGCCTGGAAATATTTTCTGCCAGAAACCATAATGGTCCCTCATTGACAGTGCACCAACAGTGCAGAAATGTGAAACAGCATTGATTATTTTTTCTTTCTAAAATTGTCTAACATGATGCCTCAAACTATACTTTCTGTAAGAAAAAGAAAAATCTCCCAAGGTCATTATGTTGCCAGAATTAAAAAGCAGAACGCTTTCCTGTGCTCTTGTGGATATTTTTCACATTTTCTACTTTTAGAGGAATCTTAAGTGAAATGTTTATGCACCATACCCAAGCAATGTTTGTCCATATTATGAATGCGCTTTGGAGTTAGCTAATAAGCAGTTAAATATGGAATGAGGCACATTCTTCTCTGACATTTTATCAGTACTTTCAAGAATAGAATCATGGATGACTTTCTCTGTTTAGAAACACAAGATGTGACCTTTTTCCTCTTTATTTGACACAGGAAACTAAAATCGACTGCGTCAGGGTAGCCACAAAAGGTATGTTTATATTATGTCATGTATTCTGTACTTCAGATTGTTGACCTTCCCCTCACATGGTCTTTGCAAACTTCCAGAAGTGATTATATTGCTAAAACACATCACTAAACATATTATGGCATTTTCATAGAATCATTTGCATCCCTAGCTAAGATTTAGGAAATTTGTTTGTTTGTTTGTTTGTTTTTAATCATAAATTTATTGATTACTTTTGGTTGTCTACTTGAACACAGGGTTTTTAAAATATATTAAGTGGGTTTTTATATGATCTCACAATAAATATTTTGTACTTACATATGTGTGTGTGTATATATATATAGTAGAGTTGTAAAACTGCCAGTTGCAGAGTACATACTGCTTATATATCCATAGTGAAAAATTGCCCCTTACTTGTAAGCAATTCCCTTAACTTAATTGCTGTATAAAAGAGAAGTGGAGAAATCATGTTCTTCATTTTAATGGTACAGATCAGCGATATTTATTCGACTGTCAGCACATGATACTACCATTTGTGAGACAAATTTGTATAATTGAGACAGTGCTGGCTATAGGTTTTGTCCCCAAACAGGGAAAAATAAACACGCTGCTGGTCTGTTTATCTTTGGGGGCTGGATCTGTCTGTGATTATCTTTGTAGTCTCACCTTTTTAGTGCCTTTAGCTGTTGGAAACTTAAAAGCCTGAAAAGGAAGTGATGGAATAGTACAGTTACTTAGAGATTGTAATAGAGGAACAGGAAAGAATGTGCTGCTGTGAGTAGGAACAGGTAATGCCACCTGGCAGTTTGGGCACCTGACAAGAGCATGAAACAGAAACTGCTTCATCTCTATACCACTGCACCTTGCAGGAGATCATGCTTGTCTCAGTGACTATCCATAATGGAACTGTTTCCACCATGATTTCCTTTACATGTAGACTTCACAATTCCATCACCACCACTAAGTCTAAATGGGGCGGATGAGAATCTCATTACTTTAATGTAACAGAAATGTTAGCATAAAGTTGCCCCTGTTGAAAGTTTAGATACTCCCTAATGTGACAAATACATTTTTATGCCTGTTCGAACAGATTCCTGGCTTCTTTTCTTTTCTCATCCAAAGGAAGTAGTTTTAATTTTAATGTACTAACTGACTGCTTACTAAGCCATAGAAATCTTTCAAATATCTGAACTCAACCAAAATATAATATAGATGAGAGATTAATTCCAGATGCAAGTGAAATCCTGTGTTGTTTTCAAGTAGCTTCAGCAATACCAGGAGTGAACTATGTTACATCAGAAGTCATAATAGATGATTAGAGGAATGGATTTTAAATTATTTGAAGATTTGTATTCCTAATCATTAATGGATGTCCAACTATTTAAATTACTTGACTAACTGAAAAATTTTACTCTCTCATTTGAGAAGCGAGGGTAACTTTGTGGATTGGAATAGCTCCCATAGCAACAAGCTACTTTGAGCTAACCCATTTGGCAATGGAGATGTGAGAAATGCAGCTTTAGTTTTAAACAAATCTCCCTACATTTCTGTTTTGAAAGCATGTTTCAGACTTTTTCATAATAAAATAATGTGAGAGGTTGTTTTGAGGACTTTTTTTTTTTAAATCAGAGATATCCTTGATGGTATTTATAGTCCCTGGTCCAAGACTTTCTTGGGGGGCTACAGTAAAGCACTGATTTCCATGATTTTAAGCTGAATGTTTCTATTATATATTTAATCTGTATTAATTTAAAAAAATGAAATGGAGACTGTAACATATTTTAATATGGTATTAACAGTAGTTGTCTGTACAGATGTTTTCCCTTCGGATCTAACAGAGATACTTAAGGGAAAAGCAGAATTCTGTGCCCTCTTTGGACCTCCCACATTTGGGTTAGGAAAAAATAGCAAAAGTGCTCTATGTCCGTAGGTCAGAAATCACTATACCTGCATTGGGACAAGACAAATAATTGTCCTCTCCCATTCTCCTCCCCTTCTGTCCAACCCTCACGAGCATCTCAGCACAGCTCAGTACAGCATTCATGTTTGTCTGTACCCCAGTAAGCAAAGGCTGCTCTGACCACTCTGTCAGATTTCTTAGAGACTTGCACCATTTTCCACTGAGCTTTGTGACTACAGTGTAGCTACTAGACAGTAAGCTGCTTAAGCTCTATGTGCTTGTTATGTCCATCTCTTGATGCGCTGTCGTGCTCCTGACAAATAAGATTGGGAACGCTCTCCAGTGTAACATCTAGTTTTCGCATGCTAGTAACATTCCTGAAATATTTGTAATCTGGGCTTCTCTTATCTTCAGAAATTCAAGTTTGGTGGTTTTTAAAGCTAGAGGAAGTGCTTTAGGCCTTTCATGTGCAAAACTGGTGCAATCATCTTTTGAATTAAGGTCTGATCCTGAAAATACCTACAGCCTTATGTAGGCCATTGGAATCAGTAGACGTACTTTAGATTTTATTAGGTATGTGGGAAACCATGTGCTTTCACAGAATCACAGAATATTCTGAATTGGAAAGGACCCACAAGGATCATTGAATCCAGCTCCTAAGTGAATGGCCCATATGGGGGTTGAACCCTCAACCTTGGTGTTCTTAGCACCGTGCTCTGACCAACTAGGCCCTCAGCAAGTCAATTATGTACCTAATTTTGAGCACAGAGAATAATCTCATTGACTGGGTCGCAGCTATTCTGTCTTAAAGTAGACATGTAAGTATTTTACTTGATCAAGGCCTGTGCCGTAAAACATAACCTCCAAAACAAACTTGACAGTGCAGCCAGCTGTCTGCTTGTTTCTTGAAAGTTCCTGCAATTCCATTCATGTGGAATTTGAGAATTGCACCAAGTGCATCAGGAGCCCTTCCTAGGATCGAGGTCACTCAAGGCAACTTTCAAGATGCCCCGGTGAGCCAGCTGAGATTGGCCAGCCACCTCATTGTGTGTATTAAGGACGTGGTTAGCCTGCTTTGAAGTCTGCCCTGAGGACCAATATGGGAGTTCAGAACATGTCACAAGCAGAGCTATATCACTTGCTAGTTATATTCCCTTTAATTATCTCACCTCCAGATAATAAAGTTGTTGGTGCCCTTAAGACCTTCTTAAGATCATTGAGAGTTGGTTTTATCACGGTCGTGCAATGTTCATTCAATGGCCCACCATACACTTTATTTTTTGTTAAAATAAGAATACATAGGTGTAATATAACGATAATGTTCTTGTCCCAGATCCAGCAGAACTGTTCCGTGCCTTGGGTACACTTTTCCCTCCCGTTGATGTCAGCAGGAATAATGCATGTGCTTTACTGCCAAGCATGTGCTCAACTGGCAGACGCTGAACCTTGTTGCTGTATCAGACACCAAGTGCACCAAATAGCTCATTATCATATTGACAGGCTTCCTGTTAGAAGAGTACAGCCTGTCTCCAGAAAAGTGCAGCCTAATTCTACTGGGTCAAATGCATGTCTAGGGTCAGAAGCTAGATAATACTTTCTCATTCCGTCTAGTACATTTGAAACAACCTCAATTTGTACCTTTTAAAAAATGACCTTGTTTTATGACCATTACATTTTTACAAATGAAACCTCTGTTAAATGTGTTCTTTTAGAGATCATATAAAAATCCTGATTGCAGTGATTACAAGTATAAATTAGGATGAGAATGTTGGTTTTTGTAGAGCTGAAAGTTCTCCTTCTGCTTCTGATGAAGTCAAAGGAAGCCTTTGCCACTGACTTTGTTAGTAGAAGGATCATAGAGCACATTATTGTGATATGGAGTCTCCTGATCTTAGTTTTCTGTAGAGAAAGGCTTCTGGGACCTCTGTGACTATTTGGTGTATATACAAATGGGGAGACTGCAGGGTTTCCACTCCCATTATTTTTGACAAGATAATTAAACAAACAAACAAACAAAAATCAGGAATAGCTTTTTGTACCAGTGGTAATAAAGGTTGTCATATATTGCTTGAAATATGGCTTTCATATTCCTACTCTTTCTTCAAGCTAAATGACTGTAAAATCTCAGCAGACTAAATTGAAAACATTCCAAAACTCCTCCAAGTTTATTACTATCAATTTTGTGGTGGTTTGTGATTTATATTAAGACTATATTTCCTGATACGACTTACAACACTGTCTGGATAGAAACATCTTGATTATCTCCTAGGAATGCAGTTCTCAAGAGGGAGGCATCATTGTTCTAATTTTGCAATATTGGAAGGCTTTCATTAATTATGAGAGAGAAAAGGATATTATAATATTTTAAATCCAATAGCATCAGTGCTCTAGAAACTACTATCAACACTGCATTTCAGTGTTGCAGAGGGATATTTCAAAATATTATGCAGCAGCAGTTTTGAGTTTAATTGTCTGCAGATGGTAGATGATCTATTTTCCTCTCTCATTGCCATATTTCTAATAGCACCCAGGCTGTTCTATGTAAATGAGTGATCTTTCATATAATTTTGTCCTTAATTTTCCAATATTTTTTCTTTGCATCATTCTCCAGCTGCATCATGTTGGATCTGACCTTTTAATTTTTTTTATATTCCTTAATGTATATGTATCACAGCGTGCTTAACCATTTAGAGGCAATCACAGAACTGCCGGAAAACAAAGAAATAACAGATCTTATTAATGTGAGCCATGGTAATAGTTGTGTGTAGCAGACAGTGGTTGTTATAGCTCTGTCAGAAAAGTCTGAATATTTCAGGGGCACAAACAAGTCAGGGTTTTCAGCTTTTCCTTGTGAACTTGAAACTAAAACCTCAGTCACACACATACATAATTAAAAGCATGCCACCTCTCAGTGGTCATTCTCTGTATGCTGAACATTAAGTGTATGTATAGTGTGTGCATTTTCATAACAGTGACCCAAGTGGGTACAAGAAAAATGAATCTTAACTAGCTCAAAAATGCTTTACATAAAAATTATCCTTAAAAAATTACAGGAAAATGTAGTATTATGAAACAGGAAAATAAAAATGAAACTAGCTCAAATTACTTGGAGAAGTTCATACTAGAGTAATCTGAATAATCAGCTAGTTTTCACTTAGAAAGCTTAGTGCTGTGACTAGCAGAGCCAAAGAGTCTCCAGTTTCCTCAAACACAGTAAATAATGTGCTTTGAGTCTTTTTCCTGAATGAAAGTCACACGCGACAGCTTATTAATTTGCGGAATAACCACACTAACAACTGAACATGAAAAGGAACTTGTGGGAGTGTTTTTGTTTTTATTTGTGAAGTTCAGACAATAAACGACTGACCGAGATTCTTCTTGCTGGCGTAGCTTCAGTCTGGCTTTTTTTTCCCTCATGCATGCTGACCTGGAACTCTTCCTTTGCCTTAGCTGCGATAATCGTGACTCAGCTTACAACACCATACATTCGCATCGCCCCTGCTGCAGGCGACGACCAGCTAACAGGTCAGATGTTCAAGTACAGACAAGTCATCATGCCCATTCTGTCTCGTTTCCTTTGGCTCCTTTTCCCTGACAGTTTCTTCCTTCTCTGCTCGTAAACAGTTTCCCGTGTTAAAAGTTTCTTTCTGTTCATAATTTTTTCCTCAGCTCCATTAAATTCAGTGGTGTGCTTGGCACCAAAACTCACACGCACGTCCTTGTACATACGACTCCGCTGCATGTGCCCATTGTGTGTGTGATCTGTGGAATGTTCCTTCAAGCCTGATGTTGTAAAGAGATCTAGTCTTCCTCCATCCATAAATTAAATGAAAGTTTGAATATAGATATATATCTGTGTACCTGGTTTTTTTTTTTCTCTGTTACTAGATCAAGACACTAGAATTTCTAAATAATTTAGGCTCAAGAGTTGCATGTGGAAGTTAGGACAAAGATCTAGTATTAGTGGATTCAGGTTTTATCTGTGTGATGTTGGGAAGATCATATATTCTGGCAAAATTTCAATATGAAAAAAATTAAAATAAAGAAATAAAATAGATTCCTTTTCATTATGTCATACATGAGTTCTAGGATTAAAACAAAGTAACCTAGCATGTGACATATGAGAATGAGCAAGACTTAAGTATTTAAAATCTCATCATCAAAGTAAACTCAGTACTCAAGTGAAACCCTTGTTAGGCTGTATGTGGCTTGGAGGATGGTTCAGAATATACCAGAAAATCCTTATGAACCTGGGGAAATGATTCATTTTGTCAGAAAAGAAACCCATGCATAAAACCTTTCAGGGTTTTGCAAGCATTTTTTATTTTCAAACAGAGCCAAAGAGCATTAAAAACTCTGGAACCTGAAGTAAGTGTGATGAAATATCTAATGGGGGACGTAAACCTGGTCCATCAGCTTTTAGTGTATGATAAAATCATTGCCTTTTTGAAGAATACTGGCATAGTTCCTTGGGAAGCACATTGTTACCATGTTGCTACCAGGGTGTGGAAGAGATGAGGACGAGTTCAGATGTCTGGTATCTGGATACCACTACAGTCAATAAGAGGCAGTTAAAGACTCAGCTTAAGATAAGAGGATTAGTGACATGTCTGCTATAGCTTTTAATTTTGTGATATGTGTTACACTAAAAAAGCTGAGTGATTCATAATGCCCAAGTTACCTTGTCAATCAAGACAAAATTGCTGCATGTATACTTGTATTCTGTAATAACATATGAGCTAACCAGAATAACACACTTATATGATGCCACAAAGTAGCTTGTTCTTGTTACTGCTGCTTGGCAGAAGCTGTGTCTGCATGCATTTTATACCTCAGTTATTTTTAACTTGACAATTCAAATAAAGCATTGAAGAGACAAGATCTTTTCCATAGCCTTGAACTTCAACAAGTTTTGATTTCTTCACCACAGGATTCAAATAAGCTTACCTATTTTTCCATGTGGAGAGTGTAATGGTTTTCTTCTCTTGTTTTGTTTTTTTGTTTCAGTGGAAAACTGGGTAGCTATAGGTAACACAGGAGACATGCCTGTTCCACAAGAAGGAGGTGGCTACAGTAGTTAACAGTGACAGGAAAGATATATGGGTAGCATAAGATAGCTGGCAAAGTATCTATTTCATTGCTTTGTCACTGGTGGCATTGGCAGTCTGTGGTTGTCTGTCAGATCTGTGACTTTGTTTCCTTTTTCATGGAAAAAAGGAATAAAAATGTCCTACCAGAATCTAATTTTACGCTGAAAAAGAAAGTATCAAATTATACCTGCCAACAGCATTTATGGCTATCTGTGAAATGCATTAAAAAGCCTTTGAAACCCCCTCATCATCTTCCCAACCCAATTTCATGTTTGAAAGACTCTGTGCTCAACAGGAAAGAAAACATCTTCCTCCTTCTCATTTGCCACAACTGCAATAATGAGTGAAGAAACCTCACCCTACCCACATGGTTGTCCCAGGACAGCAAGAGTTCCTGTTTTTCTAGAGAGACATCCTGTCTAGGGGTCCTTAGGGCAGGCTTTTCAACTTCAGAGCAGTACTGCAGGGATCTGCAGTATCCATGAGAAACACAAAGGTTTTCTTAAAGGAGGTTTGCAGAAGCTGAACCACACATGAGGGAGCTGGGAGTGATACACATTGTCCCCACATTTTTCTCCTATAAATTTCAAGACTGTGGAAGGGATTTACATGTAAAAGGATTTGTTTATGTGAAAGTATAGGGCTGTTTCTAACTGTAGTTACCACAAGCACTACAGCTGTTACTGTTAAATGTCACTTAGCATTTTCTGTTCAGTGCCTTTTCCTCACTTCTTTGCTCAAAACCAAAGTAATTACATTTGAGATCAAGAAATTACTTTCATCTTTTAGCATTTGAGGAGATACATAACTGGCAGTGGGAAGGTCAAGGATGGCATTTTTGGGTTTCTTTACACTGGAAGTTGATGCTTCTTGCATAATGAAAATTTAAAATCTTGGCTGCATTCCTGAATATCGTTACCAAATTTGAAAGGTCTTCCTCTTCACAAATATCATGATAATACAGCTCAGCTTTCAGTCCAATTCTACTTGCACTCATTTCCTCCATCCTCGTCATCAACTCGTCCTGCCTCTTACTGGTGCAGTTTGTAAACAATGTATCATTAATTTCTCTTTGTCCTTTCTTTCTCCTTCCTTTTTCATATAAAAATAATAGCTCTTCCATTTGTAAGATTCCCGGCTAGTTGCCCTAAATACCTTGACAGCCACTCCAGTTTGCCTTTGTAGCCTGTAGCAAATAGAACTTTTCCTTTCAGTTGCACTTAAGTCAGTGCAGTGTAGTTGTCCTTGAGTTATAGCATAAGATAACCTAGTGTAAAAGCAACTGTGTGATTTTGACTCTTAGAAGACAAAACAAGGAAATTAGTATTGTTAGTCAATACATTATTATCAGTGATCCAATAACTTAGTAGCTAAGGAATTAAAATTTGGGGGATAGTGTTTAGCTTTCAGTGTTACCTTACAAAAAGTAACTAACTTGAAATCCACTCAGTTGACCCTGTCCTCACACAGACAGGGAGAATATCTGACTATCTTACACCTTTCTGCCAGGAAAAAAGACACGAAGCATAGTAGTACTCATGATACTGTCTCCATGTTTTCGTAACAAATATGGTTTAACATGGAGTTGAAATCGTGTAGAATGTTATCACAAAACTTACCACATACTAATCTGACTGTATGATCTTAACTTTAAAGTTTAATAACAAATCCATCTTTTTGAGAAAAACTGAAATAATTTGCAGTTTGTTTCAGTATTTTGTAAGAGACACTTCATCTAATAGATTTAAATTGGCCATATTTGGTATTCGCTTGGCCCTCATGTATTTTGTTCTCTCTGCATTCTGATAAAATAGCATGCTTGGAATCATGATTAGGGTGTTCATTCTTTCAGGCATTTTCTTAATTGTTGAAATATGTCTGAGCTACTTATATTTAAATTAAAGTATTTCCATTTGTGATTTAGTGGAGCAGCCACTACTTCGCTGGATATTATTAAGACTGATTTCCATAGAATGCCCTTTTTACGACCCATTGTTAATTACACATCCAGCTGCAAGAGAGAGTTCTGTATTGTACATTCTTCATACATGAAATTCTTGGTACAAATCAAATGCAGCAAGATCTGTCAGAAGTTTTGTAAAGTAACTGATACCTAACAATTGGGAAGACTTTTATTTTTTTTAAAAAAGGGGCAAAAGCTTAAAACCTAATTTCTTTTTATCCTGCGTACCTTAAGGTCTAGATGGTCAGCATATTTTATAAGCAAGTTAAAAGCAGTCATGAAATAATCACAGTTGGTTTCTTCTCCCTTATGAGGTTAGCACCATAATAAAATACACCTATTTCTTCAGATATGCATTCAGTACATATCGAGATTTATTGCTGTATTCTGGGTCACATTCTGTTCTCAGCCATTCCACTGTAAAAGTGAAAAAAATAAACTGAAATCTTTGATTGATTAAATCACAACTTTGTGGAATTTTTTTAAGTCAAGGGATTTACTCCAGTTTTGTACTGCATTACTGAAAACACAGTTTTTGAAAACAAAAAAACCAACAGCATAAATTTGAGAAGGAGTGTTTTGCTATTTACCTCAATTGTTTTGCTTTACAGTGCATCTGAGGTGTAACAACATGGGCTGGACAGGCACTGACATTCATTTTTTCTCCATCCTGAACCATGTAACATTGATGTAGATATTTTCTGACGTGCTGAAACTTGAAGTGCTATTTTGGGCAATGTAGAACCCACTATTTCCTAGTTGAGACAAGAGTGCTGTCTGTAATAACAAACCTATGTGCAGATATGTCTGTCTGCAGGTTCAATGCACCACTGTAAAAGTTTATTCTTGTCTTGATACTTCTGGACAGCATTTACATTAGTGGGAGTTGTGGATAGTTATCCAGGGGAGAATGAGCAGCTTTGTGCTGTAATGTTGAAGCCTTGTTGAAGTGCAGTTGCAAGGTCAAGTGACAAGGAAAGCAGAATGAGAATGGGTCTGACTCTCCAAAGTGAAATTCTAAGCCTGTTTTTACATGATGGCCCCAACGATTGTTGTACCGATTGTTCAAGGATTCTGGTCCTCCTGCTCAGCTGGGCAGAATGCAAAACAAGGAAATGTTCCTACTTTCTGCAGCACTGGCTGAATGCATTTCAATGGGCTGGAGTGTCACTTGTGATTTATTGCCCATTTTTGTTCTTTTATGTGTTAAATCTGTCATTTTTGCAGTGACAGTTTCATCTATAAAACAGTATAGGTACAAGAAAATGTTAAGAGGATACAGGAGTGCCATGGGAGCTGCTGTTTCCTTTTCTTCCTTTTATTTCCCCTAGTGCATTATAGAGTCAAATGTCAGGTTTTCTGTAAGACAGTGCAGCCAAAGCATCTATGCTTTTAAGCATAAGTACAATTTCCTCAGATCACCTAAAGAAGAGCTAAAGTTAAACAATGAGACAAAGAAGGTCTAAAAAGAATGCTAATAACATTTCACAAATGGGGAAGTAACCCATAATGCAAATGCCATCTGTACACAATAGAGAACCCAAGCTGATTAGAAGTCAGTTATCAGTGTGATTATATTAGTTGTATTAAGTACTCCACTTAACGTTTTAAAATAAAAATAATAAGTTGTTCCTTTACCGTTCTCTGGAAGTGAAACCCCTCCAACTCCCCTGCATAAGTAGGAGAATAGGGAGGATAAACTGCAGAGGGTCTTATCAGCAGTTTTGCTCTGGCCATTGATGCTTTTGGTTGGCCAGGGAGGTGTGGGTTCTTCATCTGTCCTAGCACTGCATCGCCAGAGCCAGCATGTTACAGACATGGGACAGGAACAGCTGGCTAAGATCCCATGAACTAGAAGAAAGTATCAACCTTTCCCTACTCTTTAGGAAGGACAAGTAGCCTAATTAGGTATTTTTTCCACTGTAGAAACAGTTTGTCTTTTATTCAGAGGAGTTAAAAAACTGGTTGCCACAGAGGTAATAGCCAGTCGTTGCAGCAGCTGTGTTATATTCCCAGGTACAAAGCCAGTCTGGAAGTTTGAGCATTCCAGTACACAGCTGAGAGAAAAATATGATTCCGAGTGTCTTAATAGCTCTTCATGAAGACAGTATTCCAAATTTAACGTGAGCCACTAAAGGTGGGCCTGTTTGGTTCATCCTAGCTTAAAAAATAATCTATTTTCTTAGTAATGTGTAATCTTCACGTCAGGATATCTGTGAGACTGTTTGAGGTTGGTCTGGGGGGAGAGGGTGCTTTTCTTAATCTCATTACAGAGAATGGAAGCATAAAACCCAGTCATGAAAGTAATGATATGAATGACATTATCAAGATAAATTCTTAACAAACGGAAGGAATCTCTGACATCTGTGTAGCACTGGTACTGGTTGATATTACATCTGCTTCAAAATGTTTCAACATCAGCAATGTACAGAGAAGCAGAAAAGCTAAAACAAAGCAAAAATACCAGTAGGTAATTTTTAAAGCATAGCTGTTATAATAGTGTGTTATTTCATTTCTATATTAAAAAAAATACAGCTCTCATTTTTACATTTGAAGCAGAACATGTTTTGTATGTACCACAATGAAAAATTAAGGAGAGACAAGGGAAGACAAAGCAACGTAGATATAATTAGTAACTAAAAAAAACTGTGAATTTCAGTGTTTCCCATCTGTAGTTATTGACTGTATTCATAAAATGCTAAGCAATTAGAACTTTAAGTTGAAATAAAATGTCGGACCAGTTGTGGGTAAAATAGTCGGTAGTTCTCGGAATCTGCAAATCTGGTGTTTGTAGCACTGGAGAGTTTAACAGATGTTTAAGGCAATATTATATGGATTGCCTCTGTTTTAATGTATAGGTGAACATTCAAATGTGTTACAATTAAATAGAGTAGTGCAGCAAAGAGGAGAGTAATACTGACAACTTTAAGCAAAAGTTACAGAACATACTGTCTTGGGCAAAATAATATTTTAGCAATTCACTCAGTTTTGATTCCTTGAAATAACTGAAATCTTAATAAATATCTAAGCTACATTGGTCTGCTTGGAGTAACAATTCAACACCGTGCAAGCCATGACTAGTTACTGATGAGTTTTTAACACCTTCTTCTTCAGAAAACATATTGAAAATGTTCTTTTCTGCAGTAATGGGAGTTTGACTGCAAGAACCAATGGTTTTAGAGCTCTGGGAAAGGCACTGAAGTATATCTGAGCATTTTCAAGTCTTTATTTTTCAAAAATTTTGAATTTTCATTTCCTTCTCTTCATCTGATTTTCTGTTTGTGCTGAGCACTAAGGAGTTTTTGTGTACACAGAAAATTCCCGTGCAAATGAAAGTTGAGTCGCAGTTTTCCATAAAAGTGAGCAGAAGTTGGTGTCTTGCATGGTTTTAAGCTGTCAAGAGGGGAAATAAATACTATCAGGTTCTGTTTAATCTTCTGAGTTCACATGGGAGGCACAAAGTGAAACAGAGGAAAAGTAGTAAATCGTAATTGGTCGGAAGCAAACCAAGTATTTGAAGCAAAATAGTTGCACTTTTCAGTATGCTGTCATTGAATTAGACCTCTTCTGGTTATGAGTAAATGTGTCAATAATTAAAAGTGAAAAGAGCTGATGATAAAAATGACTGTTTAAGGCATTCTTAATCAGCTAGGACAAGTGGAGATTTTCCTTTAACCCCTAAAAACCTCCAAGAAATACATGAAAAACAAAATGTAAATCAGTGATCACTATTCAGAGGAGGCCTAGTCTGTTCTTGTCCCTGTACTAGAATATTGGTGCATTCAACAGTATTTCGGTCTGAATAGGTTTCTTTATTGGCAATACTGTAAACGTTTCTGAAATGTGAACAAAAGAACTGCTACGCTGTATTGGCACAAAGACAGATTTAGAATTCTGTGGAATTATTTTTCCTTTGTTGTGCTGATTCGCCTTTCCAGTTCCTCTAGCCGACCTTCCTGCCCCAAAACAGGGTTGACTCTGAAATGCTTTAGAAGAAAAAAAGTTCTATCTTTTTCCCTACTTTTTATAAATTTATCACAAACATATTTTTGTATTTCTGCACGCATCATTACATGTATAATTCCGTTTATTTGTTAGTAGAATGAACTGTGTTATGCTTTCTTCCAAGAAAATATGTGGGTAGTGAGTAATGATAAGTGAATTACAAGTGTGATTGTTTTTGAAGGGTTTCTGAAGAATCCTTTGTAAGGATTACAGTGTGTGAAGGGAGGCTGATAGTGGAAGTCCCCAGGAATGTCAGCCTCATCTGTGAGCCAGTGCAGCACAGGCCGAAACATCCATGGATGTTCAGACCTCCCACAGGGATACGTATACTGCATTATCCTCCTCTCCCCTCTTCCTAATGGCAAAGTAACCATGCCTTCACTGACTTTCCATTTGGAACTGTTCATTAGCGTTCCTCTGCTTAAGTCCTTGGTTGACAGCAAGATCAGAGGATGATACCTCATTTTACTTCTTCTTACCCATAGCTTCACGTTGCTTTGTTCCTGTGCTGGGTGGAATCCCTTGCATTCAAGGATGGAAAATAAACAGCTGTGTTTGTCCAGGCCAAAAACATCTAGTTCTGTATCTGAGTTCCACCCTGAGTAGGTCAGCTCCAGAAGCATTACCATGATCTGATTTCATGTCTTCCCTGCTTGGTGGAGGCCAGTTGAGTACTAGAAAACCGCATTTTATCTCCCCTGAAGAGGGCAGAGTCTTCTTCAGGCTTGAAATACACACCTTTCCTGTTTTTAGGAAATAGCTGAAATAAATTTTCAGTGATGTCTGATATTTCTTGTCATGTCTCAGTATACTTTCAGGAGTAGATCTGGTATTGAAAGCACGAGCGTCTACAAGAGGTCTCAGTCAGCAATAGGTGAAACTGAAATATCCTTGGTGGTGTTGTTGGTAAATTGTCCACTTCTATAGGGATGGCCTGAAAGTGGTGCTGACTTGTTTAGAAAATGTCTTATGTATGGACAGGATCCATCTGGACTCTCTGCTTTCATTTCCTTAGAGCTAATTTGAGAGAGTTACTCTACTACCTTGAGTACTGTTGGTTTGAGGTTCTGTCAAAAACCATAAAATCAAATGTTTTAGGTCTAAAGGCTACCCTTGCTGTACATTATGTGCCTCTATGACTTCTTGTTCATGGAAGTCAGGGCTATAAGATGCAATTGCACTTCCAGTGGCTGCAAGTGGGACCTCTTTCACAGAGCATCAGCTGGAAACAAGCCCTATATTTCTAACTACAGAGACACCTGCAGTTTCATCCCTTGTTGAAACTTTTCAGCCTCTTTTCTCAGACCTCCTCATTCTTATTCAGTATGAGACCTACATGCATACAGCTAATTTGATGCAAGTATATTCTCATTACTGCTCAGTCAACCTTGATTAGAAATTTGTGTCTCATAATATTGGCCATTGTTGTGTTTGTGTAGTCAGAGAGCACTTGGTGAGGAAGCCCAGTTTCATCTTTCCACAGAAGTTAGGAGGATTTTAACTTTTTATTTCAGTCGCAAGGTCTGTTTTCAGATACACTGCCATGAGTTTTACCTTTTTTGGCATAGAGGTCTGTGATGTGCACCACTGTGGCTGCTTCTTTGGCCACACATAGTGAGTACTTATAAATATGCAAGCACCCTTTTTTCTTCATAAAATAGACTAAAGTGTGTGGGAGTACCCTTTTGGGCCATTTGAAAGCTTAAAGTTCCAAAGACTTTATATTTTTTTCCATAGTAAATTATTTATTTCCAAGGAGGAGATACACTGTGCCTGTATATTTGGGACTTGTTAATAATTTCTGGTTGTGGTATAGCTATTGAGTGTGCTTTAAACATCCCTTAATGATCTCAGTGCTGTTAAAGTGTGAGGGCTTACGCTTTTTTCCAGAATGAATAAGGTCTTCCAACTCCTTGGGTGCCCACTAGAGAGGAAAATTTTTATGAATTTTAATGATTTAAATTTCTTTGATTAAAAGAAAAAGGCAAAGAAGAGCTAGCAGACAGGTTGGTGGCTTTGTTTCAGAGGAGGAAATGAGCTGTTTATCAAGACTTGCTTGCTTAAGTCTTTTTTTTTTTTAAAAAAAACAGTTTCCAGAAAAAACCCAGTCTAAAAAGTCTGGATTAAAATCCTGTGAAAGATAGATTGTGATGAGACCAAAAGATAAGTGTCAAACTGGAAGCTTCATTTGTTTTAGGCATGTTGATTTGTTAAAATCATGATATTCATGGACAAAAGACCCTCTAACTAATTAAAGTTAGAAAGTGCTATATTTATTCAGGCACCGGCAGGCGGCATGGGAGTAACCTCCTAAAGACATGCCAGCAAAGTACAAAGTTCTTCACTCTCTATTTATTCCTCCAAGTTTTACATCCTGTGCATCTGTATAACCCCAGCACCTCCCATTCCCCGCTCTGTATTACAGTGAGATTATTAGTCCTTCACGCATGTGCAGTTTCTCTCTTGAATTAAGTCGGTGGTTTCGAATTGGGTAGATGGTCCTGAAAGATGAAGTCAGGAATGTCTTCCTCACAGTGACCTCTTTATCTTCCTGCTGTTGGCAGGCCTTCATGACCTGCTGGCGTAAGTAAGTAAGATCTCTTACTTTTGATTAATTATTACAAAACTCAGGTGCTGTTCTTGATTCTATTAGTTTCAATTGGCTTTGATGACAGTTCATTTATTTTGTTTCCCTATATAAACAAAACTTAAAACAAAAATATAATGGCAAATAATACATCACTTAGCTCTAGCTTAAGCATCTAATAATCATTAACTTATTTTTTGTTTTTCTACTTTGCATTCTAATCAGTAGAAATTGCTTTTAACTCTTAGCTAAAATTTTAACCTTTTAAGACCTTGACTCAATGTTATGTAAAGAATGTTGTTATTCCTGACAACCAGAAATACCAATGTTAAATCAAAAAAATTCTTTCTGCTCACATGCACCAACATGAATCATCCACCAGTGAGAGACACAGTTCATTTGATAGTCAGTTAAATGAGTCGTATTCATCAGTGAAAGAGTTCTTTGCATGTCTTTTCATGCAGTTCTTTGTCACTTATATTTACATTTTCCTAAAGAATATCACAAACAAAATTAATAATTCATAACTATTGTTAATGGCAGAGCCTTATTTTGATACTCCCTTCTTACCACAGACCTTCTAACAAGTCTGGTTTTTTCCTTCATTTAAAAAAACACCAAATAAAAAATATACCAAATCAACATGGTTGTCCTATGGAAGTACAGAAAACTTTTTTTAGGATAAGAGGCTCTGTACACAGCAGTTATGTATTGTGACAATGATCATAAATTGCAAAGAAAATACTCTCCTGCTAAAAGTGCTGACTGCCCTCCTTCCCAGACTTTAAAAGAATAGATTGGTGAGCACATCATAGGAGGGAAAATCAGGCTATGTTGATTTCAACACTTAAATTACTCCTATGCTTAGCAAAAGAGAAGTAAAACATAGTCTCTGCCATGTAGAAAAGCAGTTTGTACATGAGCATTTCCAAAAGAAACCAGGAACAGAAAGGAAAAAATACTGTAAAAAGAGAAGTAAACAAACCTTACTCTTGCGACATTTGCAAAACTAATATATTCAAGACATGGGGTAGAGAGAGAAAACTGAAAAAATGCTGATCAAAACCACCTTGTGGCACAAAGTGTACCCTACCCAACAGCACCTCATAACTTCTACCATATTGACAAAAACTTGCAGTTTTGGATGAGAACAAGGAGCACAGACTGGAAAGCTAACAATGAGGATGGCAAGGGAGAGCTCCTCTCCTTGCTGGAGTTCTACCAGGAGTAATAAAACAAAGACTTTGTTAGCAGAATACATGCTGGCTAGCAGAGGAGGACTGAATGCCAGTCACTTACAGTATAAACAGGAGAGCCGGGGTGGTGATTCATTTCATCTCCAGATCTGTATGTGTTTTGAGTCTTCTCCAAGATGGGCTCAAATCCTGGCATCTGGAATGAACTTGAAACTCAAATAAAAGTGTGTCAGACTGGCTTTTCTCTCACAGCATCAGTAATGCTGCTGCTACAGATTTATAAATGAGAGTACCATTTTCTGCAGCCATGGGTGAGATGAAGGGAGAAATACTGAAATTTTGCACTGCTGCCCTGTTGCAGTGTGTTTTGCTGTTTGTGATACAGGATTGTGTTTCCTGTTGGTCATTTGACATTTATAAGGACCTACCGCTGTGGAGCACCTGTTTTCATACTAGCTCAGGCATATTAGTGTTCTTTCTTAATTTGTCATACTGCCTTTTATCCTAGCCCTTTACTTTTGGCAACTCTGCTTTTCCTGCCTTTATGTTTATGAACCTCTGTCTTGCTTTCTTTCTTGAAACACCTCAAACAACATAATCAATAAGAACAAAACGTCTGTCCCTCAAATCACTCCTGAAGATCTGTTTCTACAGTGGTACTAACTGGAAATGCTGAGTGATACCAGCCAGCTAAAAGAGCAGGAAGCATAGAACTATTTGGGTGTTGCAAATGCATCTTCTTAGGGATTTTTGCCTCTCCCTTCCCCCTGTGATTGCTACACCTGCCTATTACAGCCTAGCTCAGCCAGGCAGTGTGCTTTTAGTGGCAAAGATTGCCTAGCTGTGTGCCTGCTCTGTTCTTAGCACAGCGGGGCTCCCAGTCTGATTTACAGCTTCTAGCTCCTACTATCATACAAATAATAGAGTAATAATGATACTAGCCTCTGTAATTCGTGTTGTCCTTGGAGAACGTGGGCAGAGTCTTTAAAGCCAAGTTCTCTGATCTTTTCAGTCTTCTCACTTTGTGGCAGGGACAGTAGGATCCTAGTGATGGGTGTTCCAAGGAAGCATCATACCTCTCTGCCTCCCTTCTGCCTTGTACCATTTTGCATGATTTCTGCCACCTAATCACAGTGCAACTGTCACACAGGGGTATAATGTTTCATTTTCCTGACTCACTCTGTGAAATAACTCAACAGTAGGTGCTGAGATGTGATAGTTGAATCTCACTGCCTGCATAAAAAAATCACAGCGTAGTTACTAACTCAAAAGTTAGTTTCAAGTTTGACTGGAAAATAGGATGATCTGAACTAACTGTATTATTACTTTAAAGCTTTGTAAGGTTAGCTATTACATCAGTCACTGGAACACCTGTGGATGAAATGCAGTTGGAAAGGCTTCCAAATGTCTTACCAAGCAAGTACCTTTTGAGAGTGTAAAGCTGCAGAAAGGAAGTACAAAAGGCTGGAACTACGGTCAGCCTCAAGTGGGAGAAATAAAATGAAACTGGTCTAGTTAATTAATGGAAGGGATTATTTGTTGACTCAAATAGAAGAAGAAACATCTGGATTTTTTTAAGACTGCTTTAGACGAAACAACCTTTAGCTAGTTTTTACTAGTAACAGCTTTAATCCTACCCCCCTCCTTGTAAGTATAACCAACAGCTCCTAGACTGTTGAGCCAGGGTTATTTTATTGGTCATTCTATTCTGTAAAATGGTCAGTCATTTCTAAGTACATTTTTTGGGGGAAAGAAATATTGAAAAGCAAGTCCAAACATTGTTCATTTACAAAGAGAGAAGGAGAGAGTGTGTTTATTCAGTTTGGTAGAGGTCCATTTCTTTTACTTCTTTTACATTTTTACTGTTCTTGAAAAACAAGATAGTGCTTGCATCTAAGTTAAAAGAATTATTATTTTGCTTACATAGTTCATTCAGCTTAGCTTTCGTTTTAGTGAAAAGTAGTTCTGTTGCACCTTTTTCCATCCATAAGCTACCTACAAGAGATTATGAAGTTTTGAGGTTGATGATAACATGATACTTGTGCCTTCTGAGTGAGAAAGGAAATGGAAATTTTCCACCAAAGGAATTGGCAGAACTAGAAATTCTTCAAAGAGAGAGGAGGAATTTTTTTCTGCCCAGTTTTCTAATCCATTGTGTGGAAATAGAAATTTAGGTGCACAGTCATTTAAGAATTCAAACTCTAGCAGACACTAAATATTAGCAACTAGAATATAATTCAGTTCTCATTCTGAAGAGGAAGTAAGATGCCATGAACTGGCAGAGTAATGATTAAACTTCAGAGGAGATTCCAGTATTGAGAAGTTGTTAATGGAATAGGTCTGAGAGTAAAAAATAAGTAAAATACTATCTTTAGATGTTTCATAGGTACTACTTAAAAATATTACCACTGGGGCTTGCAAAGTATGGAACAAAACGGGATCCATGAGGAAAAGTCGTAAGTCAGGCCAGCAGAATGCCTTTCTTTCTAATTGGAGGGAAAAAAGGTATTTCACATTTTAAATACTACTATTAGGAGAGCCACAAAGAATGAGAAATCAGTCAGTAAAAGGGAAATTGTAGTTTCTGAGAATTACTAGAAAAGTAAATATCTAAGGGTGTGGAATGAAGCAATGTTACTGTCTTCCACTGTATTGAGCACAGGAAGCCTGGGGAAATACTTTGCTGGGTTTTGCAGCACCTTGGGGTTTATCTGTAAGTGTATCTCTGTTTTTCACTTCTGGCAGGAAGCACTCTAGTTTGTTTTCATCAAGTAAAGACTTTCCAAAGTCAGCACCTTAATCTTTTTTAAACTGACAGGAAACATCTCCTTGTCCTTTCATTTTCTAAGCAGCTCCCTTGAGCTATCCTGCACTCACTGCTCTTTACTGACCTATTGTCTTTCTAGAGGTTTATGTCTCAGTTTGGCCTTGATTCTTGCACCTCCACTAGCCCAGACAGTCTCAGAAAACAGAAGTGAGGTTATTCTGCAAGGCTTGAAGTCAGTTGCCAGTATGCAAGGGTAGAATCAAAAGCTTAAAAGTAAAACAAACAGAAAAATCCAAATAAATCATTAGGTCCAGTGCTGCAGTGGGTATAGCTCAGTTGTTGGCATCAACTTAAAGACCTGTTTTCATTAAATACAGATATTTTACTGGAGACACAGAAATAGTCTTGTAGCTATACATTCTTAAAGGCTCTAGGGTGATCAAGGAAATTAAAAATTACTGTGTCAGACAAGGTGATTGAAACAACAATAATAAAATAAAGAAATAAACCACCAAGACTAGATCATCATGATAAAATAGTGTATAGGTAACACTGTTTCTGTGATGAAAGATTACATTTCTCTCAACATTTTTAGCATCTGTCAGTCCAGCAGAGTAAAAGAGAAATCACAGCACCTTTTTTTTTTTAGGTTTGCAATAGTACTTTTCCAAATCTCTCTTGAAAACATAGAGACAAAACAAAATGCACAGGTGGACATTGCAGTTTATCAGGAGGCAAAATGAATTTCAGAACTTGGCCAAAGTTGCCTTGATCCCCTTAGGCACAGCTCACCCTTCTCTCCGTGGTGCCAGTGCAATTGCCTGTTGTGGGTATGGGCTAAAAGTCAGTTAAAAAATAATTATGAGGTGAGAGGCAAATATCACTCCATCAACATTTACCTATCAGAGAGAAACCAGGCAGAGGTAAAGTGACACTGCTTTTCATAGCTAAAGCACTTCAGGATTTAATATTAAATGCTGTGCAGTATGTTTATTAAATGCATGGAAGAGTCAATGTTGGGGCAGCAGCTCTTGATTTCGATGCAAAATGGTATGAGTTAACAGAATTCACATAGGACTACGAAGATTTTCAGTGGGACAAAAGCAAACTGAATGAAGAGGTAGTACTAACTCAAATTTCAGTCTTGGTAAATGCTAAAATGTGAAGTTGAATGACTTTTAACTTGTAAAGGGTTCAAAGCTGAACACTTCACTGAAGAAAGGAATGCATGTTTCACTGTAAACAATGCAGTGTAAAAAACTTTCAGTGTCCATCTGATGCTGAAATAAAACCAAACAGAATGCTAAGGGGGATGAAGAGTGGATTAGAACACAGCAATTTTCTAAAATCCAGTTGTAGAAAAACTGAGGTATGTTAAAGGAATAAGCAGCATTAGATAAAATGCAGAAAGCTAACCCCAAATTTCTAATGCTGAAAGACTCAAGGAATGTTCAAGAAAGGTGAAAGATGGCAAGTTCTTTTCATTTGCCCTAAGAGATTTTGGAAACCTCTAACACCAAGAATGGAGCAACATTTTGTCAGCAAATAAAATTCCATTCATGTCAGCTGAATGGAAATAAAGGAAAATTGAGATAATGCCAATTTTATTTTATAATAATTAATGATAGGCGTTTTTAAAAGGCTTGTTAAACATCATGCTTCCAGTTTAAGATAACCTCTATTGTGAGTACAGCTGAGTTCATCACTGTTAGAAGCTTTATCCTATTTTTAACTTGAAGTGGCATTACAGTTCTTTTCATAGACAATTTGAGATGGTTCCTCAATTGGATAATCAGTAAATGATGCGGTATGGGAGTTTGGGTGTCCTGATGTTAGGCTCTGTGCCACTTCCTGTGTAGGCTTGCTTTGGGTATTTTGCATTCATGGTGGATTCGCCAGCTTGTCCATGGCTCCCAAGAGGATAATGCTTTGTGTCACAGAAGGCATTTCATAGAAGTTGTGCTCCATCATATGCAGAAAACGTGTGTGCTTTGGATAAGATTTTGCTCTTATCTCCTCTGTGTAGTGTAAGTGTAGCTGGTTCCACTGAACTGAGGGCCATGAGCTGCTAAGGAGAGACGTGGCACTGAGGCAGAGCACATTGGATAGTACTGTGAATGGTTGCCTTTACTTAATTTCACTGTTAATCACTGATATTCCCAAAACTAACGCTGAAAGCCTTAACGAGAGGAATGAAGCCATAAGGCAGAAGTTGTTTTTAGCAAGTCATTACTGATGAGGATTCCAATAGGGCGGGGTAGCCTGAGGGAACTGATGAAGAATAGGCTTTGGAAGGAACCAGTCTTAGAAGCTGCATCTAAAAAGATACTACTTGCTCTTCACTTAACATGTTTTCTTGCTTGGGTTTTAGATTTAAAAGAGAGCTCTGGAGTCCTTCATATGTCTTACAATTTGCATCATACTTGATTCACTGCTTCCTGTTGGCCAGGTTCAGCTCAACAGCTGCTTTTTGCACGAACATGCTCTAAATGTCTTCTAAGTATCTACCGCAGTTTTGAGTGCTGTGAAGAGTACAGCAATATAGAATTTAACAAAATTATTTGTATATGGTACAGGAAAATAAAAATAGAACTGTTTATTACAGAATTTTATGCATCTATATTGAAGAAAGCACAAAGTCAGATCTTGTTACCTTTGTTCATACAAAGTAAGGATTTTACCAGTTCGTAACAGTATGTGTGGATTTTTATCAAACTGATATTCTTGTGGGACTGGGAACAGGGACAGGCAGCACATCATCTTCTCTGATTTATCACTCATGCAAAGTATCTTGGCCAGAATTTTCCAAAGAACCTGGTTCCTGCAGTTAGCTCTAGATATGTTTTGATTAATGTTTATTACCTTTTCTGGCAGATTTTTCTGGCATTCCTCCTGGCAAGGAGTTTTGAAGATGTAGGCCGGAAGTGTAGCTGTGGGCATTCAGAAGTACTTTCCATCCTAGAATATCCTGGTTAAAACTGAGAAGAAATATTGGAAATGTTTTTATTCTACTTTTCAGAAAATATCTCTTCATGTAAATTGACCATTAGTTTTCTGTCTTTCCAGAAAGAGAAAGTGAGAAATAAATAAAATACAGTTGATGCTGTTAGAAGCCCAGATAGTGATATAAGAGATGTGGTCTTAAAATATTACGCTTCACTTAGGCTCTGCTCTTCCTCCTCCCTTCCCAAAAAAGCTATAGCAGGAAAGCAATCTGTAAATCCCTGTGTCCACTTTATGGCATGGTGCCTCAAATGATGAATGCTGACGCACTTTGATTTAAAAAAAAATGGAAGTCCATAAAAAAATAAAATCAGCTTAGTGAATTGAATGTTGCTTCCTTAACATTTTTCATCCTGAACTCATTTAGTAGGGGAAATGGATATTTCATCAGACATGGATTTGACGTTCCATCACATTATACAGTAAATAGTACAAACGATGTTATTTTTTTTAAATGGAGAAGCTGGAGGAGCTAAGACAGTAGCTGCTGTAAGGCATTGGTTATCTCATTTAAACAGATATTAAATGTAGGTGCCAGTGGTGTGATCATCAGCTGCTTCCCACTTTGTGAATAAATTGCTTAGAAGGAGTCTTTTTTCCTACCAGATGTGACCTAGATTTAGATTTCCAAAGGCAAAAAAAAAAAGTCTATTGTGTAAAAAAACAATTGTGGGTAAAATGCATGGTAAATGAGCTTATCTCACTTTTCCAGGTGTTTAAGCTAATATGTTACAGAATTACAGCTTCATTTATGAAAAATAATTGAGGAAAATGTTCCAGCAAATCAAATTTGGATAAAGGCTTAGTGTAGTTATTGTGTTGTTAGCAAGTTTTTAAATGGAAGAAAGAAAAGGGAGCTAGCAGAGATAATAAAAATATAGAAATTGGTGAGTCTGTGAAGAGGCACCTGTAAAGGGTCAGGGCCGGCAGTGGTGTCCCACCTGTATTGTGGTCCTGCAAAATGTCGTGGAACAATATGAAGAATTATATTCCTGACAGTGCATATGAAAGCAGGATTTTTTCTTTAAAGACCAAGCATTGACATCTGCTGGCCCTGGATAAGATTAATGACATTAGTAGGTGAAGTGTATAAACATCAAAAGAGTAACACCTTTATTCTTTGAATAGCACCTTTATTCTTTTTCTCATTCCTCTTTTTCTTTTATTGATTCTATAGGGGCTGCCACTCGAAAACCGGACCCAGAGCCTGAGAAGCAGACAGACCATACTGTTAAAATTGCTGGAGTCATTGCAGGCATCCTGCTGTTCGTCATTATATTTTTGGGGGTCGTGCTGGTAATGAAGAAAAGGTGAGCAAATAGTGGATGTTTTCTATGTCCATATTCATATTGCATCTCCTACGGCAGTACTCAGTTTGATATTGGTGAAAGTACCCAGCCACCTTCGTGCCCACAGAGAATTCATGTTTGTGTCTTTGCTTTATATATAACAGCTCGAGGTTATTGATTCTGACACTTCTTACATCAGTACTGCATGATGAACTCTAATAATAGGAGAGGATCTTGTCCTGTGTGAGTCTCCACCCTATTCGACAGATCAGCTGGAAGCTAGATATAGTTTCATTCTTGCATGTGAAAGAAATCCTTAGTCAAACAGGAGCTAGAGCTGAAGTAATTTGTGCTAAGAATGAGGTCTGTATTGTTCTGCATAAACTTCATTCCCTGAAAACAAAGGAAAATGTTACAGTGGTGCTGAATGTTTCCAAATGCTGGTTCAACACACTCACGCACTGAGGTTGTTTTGCTTTGAATATCATTTGAAAACTGCTACATTATTAGAAGTAAGGCTTTTAAAGTAAGGCTTTTAAAACTGTTTGTCTTTCTCAGCACTGTAAGAGGTAAAATAGAAAGAGAAAAAATACAGCTAGGGAGATGGCATAGATAAGAAGAAAACCCATATGATCTTAGAAGCTTAGTCGAGGATGGGAGAAATTAATTAGCAAATAGAATTAAGGATTTAGGTTGTATCCTGAGCAATGTGAGATTTGCAGCTGTTAGAGGTGGAGTTGGGAATGAGCGAGTGCTGTGTAAAAGGGCTGAGTGACAAATTCTCCTTCCACTTTCGCCACAGTGTCCTTACTGTGTCCCATAACCCCTCACCTCCTTGCTATTCCCCTTGTATTATCCCCTTTTTCCCTTTGAGAGCAATCCTGGCCTGATTTGGCTCATCTCAACCCTGTGTGGTTTAATTCTATGTTAACTAGTTTGGCAGGTCTGAGATAGTCCAAACCCCTGAGCTGCCTGAATTTCTTCTAGAATTTGAGCAGTGGAGGTGCACAGCAAAGGAGGCAGCTGTCTGACAGTGCCTCAGGGCAGGCTACAGAAGTAGCTGCTTTTCACTCTTCTTGGAGACAGAAGCAGGGCCATGAGTTAGAAGGGCTGTATGAAGAGAAAGTGAGCTGTGGCCAGGGCTGGGGGCTAGGTCATGACAAGAGGTATGTAAAGCCCTCAAAAGCTGCTGTATAGAATGGACTGAGACTTAAGCCCCAGGGTGAGTCTGGCTGGGGCAAAGGAATTGACCCAGTAACCAAGTCTGCTCAATAAAGTTCTGTGTAGCAGGGTTGAAATCTGTTCTGACTTCGCAGTATTTTTTTCTTCCCACTTCTGATTTCTTGCATCATTCATACCTTCAATTTTAACAGTTGAACTCCCAAACTCCTCCCTAGGGTGAGACACAGGACTTGGCATGCAGGGAGGAAGGCTTCTTGGATTTTCTGGCCAATCCTTTACACAATTCCTGACCAGCATTCACCATTCTCTCTGTTCCAGTTCTGAGCCTCTCCTTAAATGTTTCTGCCAAAGGTAGAATGTATTCACCCAAGACAAGTTATTCTTAATCTTGAAGGGAGAGCATTGTAAAATGATCCAGACAGTTTCAAAGTGAATAGGGTGTCCGGGTCTCTGGCTAAATGGATGCTATGCCAGCTCCTGCTTCATTCTCTAGAGAAAAACTCTTTGATAATCTAGTTGTTAGAGGCAGAAGGGCTCAGATCTTAAGTGTTTGCATTAATGCAGAAGGATACTTGATTCCTTCTGTCTACCACAGCAGAGTAATTATTATTCATAGTAATTCTGTTGTTAGAGAAAAAGTGTGTTATGTGAGCTTCATTGGTTTTTGGAAAAAATCTGCTTGTGACAGAGATGGAACTACTGAGAATACAAGCCCAGGAACTCTGTTGCCAAATACATGCAATTTCATTGTGCAGTACAAGAAGAACAATACCAGTAACTTAAACATGTCCCAGAATGATGTTGCAGCCTTGAACAAAACAAACTGAAATGAGTTGAAGCGAATATTAAAAAGTAAGAATGGTTCATTTGTGTAACAGGATGTGACTAGGCTTTAATGAGAGTTTCAGGAGGTGGGTATATTGTGTCCCAAGCCTCTAAAGCATCTGCTGTAGCATTGATGATCTTGAATACAATTACACTCGTGACTTAAGCAGAAGACGAAGCGAGTATTCAATAGATGGTTATTGGTGCATTAATTCACTAGGCTGCTGAGGGCCCCTATGGTTCCACCTTGGTTCAGTTACCGTGTATGCATTATGCATTTGAAGAAAAAGTATAAATCATGCCACAAGCTTAGTGTGACTGTAGTGGTTTTGCAGTTCTGCGGTATTTTAGGTGCTACTTTGGGAAACAATCTTATCCAGCTAGTGTGTCGTTTGACTTCTGCACTTGATCATTTCATTTTATTTACTTTATCAGGAGCCTAACTGGTGTAAAGATCTGAGTGAAAAATAAAATAGCACCTTGTAATTCAGTGGCACCTTTCCCGTGAGAACCACTTTGTTCTCTGCACTGTTATGTGCAGACTCTCTGTGCTACAATGGTGGGTTTCACTGCACTGAGTCTACATGCTCTGAAACCTGTCTTGTTTGGAGTTGGCTGCAGCAATATCCCATTCACATTCCACTATCCCAAGGCATATCCCAAAGCAAATACTATGTGTTATTCATTCTTCTACAGAAAAGAGTCTTGTATGCTTGATTTCCAGATCTCACCAACAGATGAAACTTACGCTGTCTCTGGGGCTTCACAGTGCTTAATTAACTTAATTTCAAACCATTTATTTCCATTGTCAAGAGATTTGGAAAGCAGTTTCACTTATGTGATAACCATGACTTTGTCCAGCATATTCCTTAAATAGTCACCTCATTTCACTCAGCACCCATTCTTTGCTTGATTGGTGCCTTGCACCACAGATTTTCACAGATCAGTCTCTTGGACTTTTCTTCCAGTAGCCAAGTAGAAAAGACCAACATTCAAGGAGGTTTTCAGTGCAGCAGAGACATGCTTTGGATATGGCCACTATCAAAGCAGTAGGTAAAGAAGTTCTGCAAATATTAATAGTCATTAGGCAGCATTATTAATTTCAGTATATAATGGTCTTCTGAAGTAGTTATATCTTAAACCAGGTCACAGAGCTATTAGGTGGCCTAGCAATTCAGTGCGTGGTTTGGAATCACTAGTGAGGGTAGAGACATCATGAGCGCTGAAGCATTTTCTGTATGGACACTCAGCTTTTAACTGAAGTAAACAAAATTTGTAAGCTTGTCACATGGGTCAGGAGCAGACTGTTAGGGCTTTCCTGTTTTTCTCTCCACTTGGTTGTTCATAGTTCTTTATCCATTCTGTTCTATCTTTCCTTTATCCAGTAGCGTTCCTGCATAAAGGTGTTAGGTAATGTAGTCCAGGAACCTGCAAGCTATTCCTAACACCAGCATGGTCATATGATGATTCTTCTCTGTGAAGTTAGAATAATGGCAGTAGGCTTTCCTTTCCTCAGATGTGCTTTGTATCTCTCACATAAGAATTAACACAAAGTTAGATGAAAACAATACATGTGTTTCCACAATATTGACCCACAATAAAGTGGATTTTGAATCTGATCCTGAATGTTAAATCTTAGGCAAGACCCTTGATGGGCAAGGCCTAGTCTTTGATGTACTTGCGTAGGGTTTTCAAAATAAAGAGTGCACACTAAAAATAAAAAATGCACCAAGTAACTTCGTTTGGTCAACTTAAAGTGGAGCAGTGAAAATGAGAGTACTGTTGTGACAACCTTTGGAAAAGCAATAGCAGTTAAATCAAGACTTGCATAAGTCAGACCCTTACTGCTTTATTTTCTTCTTTCCTATATTTTTTAATTTATATTCTATTTAAGTTAAATTTGAAAATTTTGCGTAAGTTGGTGAGTTAATGGTCCAATATTTGCTGAAAAGCTCCTTATATGCCTTTGGGGCAGCTGTTTTCTGTCAGGCCTGCCATCTTGGTGCTGCAGTGGGAGTGCAGTAAGGAAGTAATTACTAAAATTTTATTCCGCTGGCTTCTGCTTTAATTGTAGAATGGAGTTTTTCTAATCATAAAAAGGTTATTTTGTTTTGCCTGTTTTTAGTTTCTGTTTTCAGCTGTCTCTGTGCCTGAGCCTTCCATGGGTTTCTAATGTATGTAATTGTGGCATCTGTTTAAGTCAGAGACCCTGGCTCTTGGCAGTGGATAAGGAAGGTTTTTGCACTCAGTGGAGCTGGGCTGGGAATGCATTGTTCCTATTCCCTGATAGCAAATCGGGCTGTTCAGTTATACATACACCTTTGCCAACAATTTCAAACACTTAGGATACAAAATGAAGATAATAAAACCGAAGGGAAACTCCAGCCTCCCCTCCCTGAACCTTGCTTTTCCCTGTAGGCCAACTACAAAAGAGAGATGATGAAAGAAAACTCTGTGGTGATGACACAGTTCCAGAGGTTTCCATTCCGATGGGTCAGTCCTCCTGCAGCAGCCTGCTGTGCTGGTTTTGGTAAATTTTATAGTAGGGCCTTATTCTACAAGTGGTATTAATGAAATTAATTTGTCTTCAATCCTACAGGAGTTAAAAGTGCTTAATATTGTCACTATGTGCAGAAACAGTTTATTGACATAAGAAAACCTCACTACTGGGAAGTGACTGAAGAGCCATGCTCATAAGAAAATTTGGCCTAAGTTGGCCGAAATCTTTGCATCAGTCTTTCTAACAGAAAAGGACTTTTCATGCATAGACAGAAACTTAAGTTTGTATTCATTATGTAGGAGAAGAAATGATACTTGTCCATATTTCTTAAAAAAGCTAAATCTATTCAGTTATGAATGGTGGTTTAGCATGTGGCCTGATGCCTTGCAAGTATAAAGCTTTCTGTTTCTGCAGGATTTTAATGTATTCTTTTTACCTGTTTCTTTCAGTATATGGTATTCTTGAGAGTCAAAACCTTGGTGCTCTTTTTCAAGGACTTCTGTATGTAAATCTCACAACTGTAGCAAAATGAAAATAGCTGGAGCTTGCGACTTCCAATTTTTCTCATCTTACACAAATTCTTAATGGGACATTTACACAAATCAAAGCTCCTGGATTTTCAGCATTTTTTCATAAGAAATAATTTATCTCTATAACATATTTGGCAGAATTCTGCATATAAGTACCAGCAGTGCTTCACTGATTAATTGTATTTATTGTTGTTTCTCAAATTATTATACATCTTTTAGAAGTATGGGAACATTTGGACTAATTACATTAAATCTCTCTCGTGGCAACATATGGCAAGAAACAGGGTTGGCAGTGTCATGAGATTCTAAATTAGAGAATGAGTAATTCCAAAAAGAAAGGTAGGGGGAAATATGACCGAACTAGAAAACAAAATAGTGCAGGTAACTGCTTTGATAGAACCTGATTCCATGCTCCCTGCTGAATGCAATGGGATACGTGCTGGTGGAAGAAGCTTAAAACTGTTTTGCAACTTGCCCCTTACTCTATTCTTAGATATCTTTTAAAACTCAACCTTAGCAGGTATACATTTTCCAGATGTGCCATGTGATTAAATATTCAGTGTGGAGCTTCTTGTGTTTGAACAATACTGTTTGCAT
Source organism: Oriolus oriolus (assembly GCA_013400235.1). NCBI lineage: Eukaryota > Metazoa > Chordata > Aves > Passeriformes > Corvidae > Oriolus > Oriolus oriolus. Next base: position 1,591,601 of record VXBT01006100.1, read on the forward strand.
CAGAAAAATGGGAATAAAATCTGGGAAATATTTCTAACGGCATCTTCACACAAAGAAGATGAGAGAGAAAATTTGATGAAAGCCTAGTTTTCAAAGGGATGCCTGAAGCTTGTAGCCAGAGGCAAGTTAACATTAGTTTTAGTCCTTTGCAAGGCCTGTTTACATGTTTCCTCTGTAGTCAAAGGACTGTATGCATTTGCTGTAAAAATTACAAATGCCTACATGGTTCCTTTCAGTCTTTTATCTTACCAACATGTGAATGCTAGTTGACATTATGCTCAGAGATGTTTTAAGATCTCCAGCCTTCTTTTAATTGCAGTCAATATATGGAATTCATTTAGGCTGAAACTTGCCCTTTCTGGAAGGTTGCAGTCCTGCTTGTATTGAGCTCGTAACTGGGGGAGGGAGGGAAGGATGTAAGCGGAAGAGCATAGCTGGAGGGCTTCTATACTTCATGCTCACACAGAGCATATCTAGGTGGAGTATCTGGCTGTGCAAGAGGTTATGCAAGACTGACTGAGCCCATATTTGTTAGGGTGATGGTACTAGGTCTCCCAAGTTATTCTTTGTGTCATTTATGTGGGCAGGAATAACATGGATACAGATCAGTTCTTACTTTTATCTCTGCCACCTGGGGAAATACCACCAATATAACTTTAGCCCACAAGGATAGACTTTTTATTTGCATGACAGTAAGTATCTTTTTCTTCTGAATTTAAAAGGCTGTTTAAAAGGTGAAATACTAAAGGAGCTGTGGCCATTGATTTTTCCCCGCTGGAAACAAGTCCTTTCAAAGGCAGAACTGGTTGCTTTAAGTGAAGAAAGGGATAGCCTAAGATTCTACGGTGCTGTGATTGGAAGAGGAGCTACTTAAAATGTATTCTGAAATTCTGTATTGCTAAGCTTCTAGCACCATGCTAGAAGTTCTATATCCCTATTCCTAATGCAGCTGAGGTATAATCAGAAGTGGTTTAGCACTTTGATTGGGAATACTTTCGTGTGTAGTGTATGCAGATATAAACATATATTAAATATCCAACATTATGTAGCAGGTGTACCTTAAGGTGGTTTGATTTAGCAGTTGGAGATGCATTATATATTGTACTGCTCAAAGTATTATGGAGATTGGATATGTCACCTGTTTATTCCAGATACATTGCATGATATGCCCAGATCTTGCTACCTTTCATTTGTGTCGCCAGTTCAGGTCTCAGTTTCATCTTGATTTTTCATACATTAATATTTGACTTTTCTTTCCTTCCATTTCATCTTTTCCACCACTGCCTAATCCTTCCACCATCATGGCAGAAGAAGCTATCACTCCTACACTTACTACCTGTAAGTAACTTCTTTGTCATCAGAGACACGCTTTCTGCCATGTTGTTCCATGCCTAAGTAGTGAATGCTAATATTGAAAGTTCCTTTATGAAAACATACTTTGTAAAAGTTTTACCAAGATAAAAACAACATGGTCAATAATGTAATGAAATATTTAGCTTTATAAGAGTTTCGTATGTCTCATACTGTGCATTGGAGTCCTTTGAATAACATTATATAAAGAATTTTCTTAATTGAGAAGTAGTAGGTATAAATATCACTACCATGTCAATGAGAAATTTTCCTGCCTAAATAACTATTTTTAGAATTTATTTAGCAGTTTCTTTCTCATTTGTTCTGTTGAAAATATAGCAGTGGTTAGACATGTACAAGCATTTCCTTTTGTTGCTGTGTACATATTACTAATTTTTCATGAATAATGGTCATGCATAAACATCATGAGTTACCATTTCTGGAGTGAATTTCAAAGGAGAGAGAGCACTAAAAAATGAGGGCAGGAGGAAGCATAACTTTCAGTAAGTAACACTTCTTTTGTTTTGATACAGTCCTTAGTAATACCATTATATGCTTCTTTATTTACCCAAAGCCTCGCTTCATTCCCTGTTGTCAGCAGGTGATGAATGAGAAGGGTTCTTCTGTGAATTTAGCAAATCCCTTTGTGAGGCTATTCACTTTTACTTGCTTTCCAGGTACAGGGAGTACATAACAGATTAGCAAAATACTAGGGGTCTTGCTTCATTGCAAAATGAGATGCATTTAATCTTGTATAATCCTGTTGGCCAGCAGCAAAAATCAGCTGTCCAGTAGTTATCTTTGTTCTTTAAACCTCAGATTTAAAAGTTATGGGAACCCATGAGATACATTTATATAGTTACAGAAGTTGGGGTTACTTGCATAAGACAAATTTTAGTACCAGTTTTCAAGTATATATGGTGGTAGCATCCTCTTGAAAGGAACACATTTCAGTAATGTTTTTATGTAAAAGCAATATAAGGTTTCTCATGTTCCTTCTAGTTGCTCTTCAGACTTTTTAAATACATATTTTTCAGTTTGTATTTTGAAAAAGCATCAAACATTCATTTATAGAATTTATGGAAAAAATTATTAAATGTTTTCTATCTTGAAAACTTGGTAAGCAGAACCATTCTTCAAATTAATTAAATTTTTTAAAATTTAAAAAAATTTAAACCTTACAGCTGAAGTTCTCTAAGATTTCACAATATTTTGAAACTGCTCATGTGGTTGATAATTCAGATTTCATATTACCTTATTTGACACTTTATGTATAGTGCAACTTTTTTAAACTCTTATTTAAAGCAGAGTATTAATGTAGAGGTCAGAAAAAATTAGCCCTTCCACAGATACAGTATTACGAAATTTGTTTCTGTTCCTGAGATTAAAAGAAATCTTTTCCATGAAGTAGGCCTTAAAAAAAATAAATTCAGTTTGGGACCATTTAAATGTAGTTCTTTAAAATGTCAAAAGAATGTAATACATTAAGACATGTAGTATGTTCTTGCCATAATAAGTAAATATGTTTAAATTAATTTTTTAATATGATTCATGTCTCAAGGCTAAGTCAAAAACAAAATTGAAACAAATGGAACATTAAATGAAACACTGTTTCATTATTCTAAGAAATTGGATCATAATTTTTTTCTCTTTTTCCACAGACAAAGGAAAATGCATGAATTGAAATGGTTTCTTTAAGTTTTACAAACAGGTTTTGTCCCTGCAGTCACAGACTGTTAATAGCGAATGGAATAGGGCATCTCAGGATTATTTGAAATACTCACCTCGTGGCTTCAAGAAAAGATCTGTCTTTTTGTTAGTGTGATACAAATTCAGTAATTTTGTAGCTTGGATTGATAAACTCTTTGGAAAGAAACTGTGGGATTTAGACCTTGTAGTGTTTTGTTCCCCATCTGGCAAAAGAAGGGAAGTAAGAACCCTGAAAAGTGCAGTCAAGATTGGCTATCAGTAGGAGGAAATATTTTGGACCAAATTCTCCACCTGTTTACGCATCACACAATTTCACTGAAATTGGTGGAAATCTTAGATGAATGCAGGATTCATTACAGTTTTATTTCTAGCTGAGGAAGTTGGTATGGATTATAAAATGTTCTATATTTTGAGAAACATAATTTCAAGTACTCTGCCGTTGCTAATTTACCACTTCTATACTGAATATCATATTCAAATTTACTGATTAGTCATTGTAAATGCAAGCTGTAACATCCAAGTGAGCATCTATGCACTGAAATAGTTACTATTGTCTTGTGTGCTGCTTTCCTTGTGTGCTGTGGGCTCCTTTTCCCTAGCAGACTGTAATCTCTGCCACTTCTAGATCCATCCTAAATTAAAATTAAAAAAGAAAAAATTGGCAGATGCCTAGAGCTGCTGATGAATCATCGGAGGTGGACCTACAGCTGTGCTTATTTGGCAGAGAATTATTTCTATTTTATCTTGTGTTTACTAGTTAGCCAGTCAATAGATATTACAGAAAAAGGAGTTGAGTACTGCTATTGAGAATTCTTTTTAATGGGCTTAAGTGCCTCTGCCAGTCTTTCCTCCCACTCTTGCATTCTTGACAACCGGTGCATTTTTTACCTTTCACCTCAGTCAGGCAGCAGATTTCTTTTTTTTTTGTCTGCATATGGTTAGTCCTCTATAAGTTCTTTTGTTCTTAAGATTAGAGCAAATTTAATAGTGCTCATTAACTCTGCAGCAGGTCCTTTGACTTGACAGTTGATTCCAGGTGGGAAAAAAGAAGAATGGAGATGGTGTCATTAGTTACACTGGCAATGAGTGGCGTTCTCAGCATGGCAGGCAGCACTGGCATGACTGCTTGCATTTTCTGAGGGGCAAAACACCTGCGCCATGGCCTGGAAGAAGGAAAAGTACATGGGTATTTTGTTGTGTAATTATGGTTAGATGGACTAGGCAAGCCTGTTGCTGAGGCGACAGCGAACACCACTGTGCTGATTATTGGCCTTTGGTATTTGGTATTTTAATTTTTATAAAGCATCTGTCCTTGGAGCTCTTTAATCCTTAGTCAGGAGCTAACAACTACATTTCATGAAAATTCAAGCATCAGAAAAACAAATTGAGTGCTCGGACCATCAGAATTTACTCCAGACACTGTTGCCTGATAGTTTGGCCAATTCAATTTACCCCAGATTCTTGGGCAGATAGTTACAGACTGTAGCTTTTATAAGTTCCTTTCTATAAAAGATTTCATTATATTGCTATGAGTAGGATGTACACCAAATTAAAATGCAAAGTTGTGAAGGCAGCTTTTGATGCTGTTCCTCAGTTTGAGCTTGATATCAAAATGATATGTTATGATTATTATTGAAATTAAGTACTTATGCAACAGCAGTGCAGCACAGCAGTTAGGTGCATAATGTTATTATATTTTTGTGCCATTTCACAAGTCATTTCAGCTTGTGAAAGGTGAAGTAGGGAAATAGGAGACAATTATTACCCAATATTCTTATGCGATGCTAATCATGTTAAGATCTTAATAGCGTGGAATCTGCTATTGTCTGTCCCAGCACTAATCATCTAGTTAGGTGCCCTCAAACAGAAGTGCATCACAGGTGCATCATCTGTATGGAAATCTCGATCCCAAAGCCTAATACTACATTGAAATATTACTGTAAGGGAGTGTATAGGATTAGAGGCCTATTGCCTGATACTTGGTGTATGACACAGGGGATAAAATTCCTCCTGCAAGAAAACTAATTCCACAAACATTGAGCTTTTTCATATAAATGTGCATGAAAACATATCCTACTTTTCACAAGAATTTGATCGTTTGGGGCCCAGTTGAAGTGTGCTTTTCTTGTGTATCTAACTTGAGCTCAGGAGCCTGGGAGTCTGTTCTCAGTTTAGTTCTCTTGCTTCACTAGCAGATACTGAGTGCTGGCTTCTGGATCACTGTACAGAGAATTTCTAGCTCATTTGTCTGGTCCCTTTGCCATTGACCTAGTACTTAGGGCAAAAAGCACAAGGTTAGTAGATTTACAAAATGACCCAAATAATTAAAGTAATAACGCTTCCAAAAAATAAATGGTGTCAAAACTCCTAACAATGATTTCTGGATAATTCCAGAGAATATGCAGGCTTCACATTTAAAACTTCTGTAGTAATTCAAAAATAGTGAAAGATGTTAGAAACAGTCCTGTTTTCGTAACTGCAGCTGCCTCTGGAACCGGAACAAGTGCATGTTTGCATCTTGTAGATGGAGGAGAGTATTGGACAGAAAAACACAAATGTGTTTGAACTGTTTGATCTGTTGGACTACACCTGTGATCTCTTCTGCATCTCTAAATATGCAGAGTTACACAGGCTTGTATCATAAAATCGTGCAACTGAAAATAACCGTGTATTTCTGTAATTGTCTTGTAAGCTAGACTTAAATGATTTGGGGATGTCCCAGGAGTTTTATTGCATGTTGCAAAGTCTACAGTGCCAACATACTGAAATATTTGGATAATATTTAGTGCCCCAAATACAGCAAGAAGGGTGTTCTCGTAAATCACCATTGCTAAAAAACACTTTTTTGTGCTATGTACTGTATGCTTTGTATACAGCTTGTATCGGAGATATCAAACAGGGTCAGCATTGGGATTTTATTTTAAATTAAAATACACAACATAGTTTTTAAAAATCTATCTGAAGTCATTATTTCCTATACTGATTCCTAGTATCTTCTGATTCTTTTGGATCTGATCGTATTGCTTTATAGCCAAGGCTTACATTCCCATTTCACTGTAGAAAAAATTGTACATCATCCTTAACACACTCATCAGCAGTAAGTAATTTTTTTTTTAATTTTGCTAGCTCTTTCTGAACTGTGTGAGTACCCCAGGGCAGTGATCTGACTATACAAAATGGCTTCATTCAAGTGCAGCAGAGATCATGAGATCATGCATGTGGAGGGACAGCTCTGCTTAGTTCATCTTTTCTGGGCTTGTTTAGATGCTCACTCCAGGTTACTCTTTCCATACCTGTATCGGAGGCGCATGGTCTTTTCTGAAGTTACCCAGACTTTCCAAAACCACATTATCCCAGATGCTTTGAATTAGAAACCATAATCTGAAATGTGCTGCAAGCTTGGGTTTTTCAAAACAAGTAGATCCCTACAGAGAGAGTGAGGTGAAGCATCAGAAGAGGTTGATTGCTGTGCTGGTCACACGACCTGTCCTGGTTTAGGCCAGGACAGGGTTAATTTTTGCAGCAGCCAGGAGGAGGCATGGCCGGGACTTGGAGGTTATTCTATACTACCTCACCTCCTTTTCCAGGGACAGGGGAAGGGGTCGCTTAGGGTGGAGTACCCTGGCAGAGGGAGCAGCGGTGTTGTCGGGGGGGGATGTCTGTGTTGCCTCTTTCTTGTACCCTCTGTCATTAGTATTGTTGCTGTTACTGTTCATTTTCTCATCTCATTGCTGTTTCCAGTAAATTGTTCTTATCTCAACCTTTACCTTTTGTGCCTCCAGTTCTCCTCTCCTGCCCGCCACAGAGGGAGAGAGGGGGAGGTGGGAGTGAGTGAATGTCTCTTGATTTGAAGTGGTTTCAGTGGGAACACTAAATTGGAGAATGCCATTCCTAAACCACAGCACAAATTACTGTCTGTACTCCATTAGTGTCAAGCAATAAATTTGCAGATGAGCTGGGGTTTGAAGATTTTTCTGTCCTCTGAGAGGACACAGCTCATTTGGTGAAGGTATCAGACATTTAGTGTGGGAAACAATGTAACTGTAGCAAAAATAAATACTTAACCTAGAGATGTCTTTGTTCTTTCCATGCTATTAAAAGCTTTGTGTTGCTTTCTAAACTAATATATGGGGGTTCAATTGAATACTGAGATTGCTTATAAAAGTTGTGGAATCCTCTTGTAGGATAAGCCTGAAAGCCTGTCTTTATTGTATATAACGCTGAGACACAAGACATATACTTGGGTGACAAAGAGATGATAGTGACAGGGATGTCTATTTAAGAAGTTACCATTGTATTTGAGTATTTGTATTGCCATCCTATATTACTCTTGTTGAGGTACTGTTACCAGGTGGACTGTCTTCTCTATAAAACTATTCATTCAATAAATTCTTCAATTATCCTGTTGACAATAGGTTTTAGCTATCTTAAAAATTTGATCCCAAATCAATCATGCTTGCTGTCAACAGCAGTCATTCTAGACACTGAGATTTTGCCATTATCAACCGTCATTGTTGAATTATACTTTCAAAGACGGTGTAAGGTGAATCATTTTCATTCACTTTGTTTAAAACTTTTCCCTCAGGAAAAAGGGTGCTACTTATGTGGTTTTTACTCTGAAATTGCATTTCTGTATACACAGATAGCTCAAAACTGACTTTAAATACTTCCATTTTAAATATTCAAATAGGAAGGTGAGTTTCGTATTTTAGTATTAGTATTTATTGTATAAGGGGGTAATGGTGTTGGGAACAGTTTCTCTGAAAGCCAAACTTGCCATTACACTTTATGTGATTGTAAATGTGTTAACAGAAAGTAGAGAAGTTATGTTGCATATTAAGACCAAAACTCACTTCATAATTTATGTTGGTAAATGCCTGTATTTTTTCTAAAAGATTGAAGTGTTAGTTTTCAAAATGGCATTATGAAATATTGAACTGATTGACAGAATATGTCTGCAAAAGATGGGACTATAAGGAATAAGGTGAAGGACGCATTGTATTTCTCCTGGTCTCGAGGAGGACAAGCAGCCGAAAAATGCTTAAAGAAAAATTTGCAGAAGAAATCATACAGTGAATCTAACCCTAAGACTTTGTAGCACCAGTAAGCCACAGGCTTAGTCACCTCTGTGATACAGATAAGAACAACTGTAACAAGATGTTCGTGTCTGTTGAGGGCACTGAGGTGTTGTAGTCATTAGTATTGGGATATCTTCTACTGAGTGATATTTTTTTTGTTGTGCTTGTTACCTGAAATCTGTTCTCTGCTGCTGAATCCCCTGGGAGATGCTTCACCTGAAATACATTTCTTGAGCCTATCTGCAGGGGTTGTGGCCAGGTTAATGATGATCCACCTCAAGTTAGCATCTATCACTGTCGACTGTTAATTTCACAAGGAAAATGTTCTAATCTTGGCTTCTTTTCCTACTTCTCCTTTACATTTCCTTTCTCACCTACAGTACACCGTGAGCTCCCTTAAAGGGTAGACTGACAAATCCCTGAAGGGAAGAAGAGTGGCCATTTGCTTTCTGTAATCTCTGGATGACCAAAATCATCATTCATTTCCAAATTTTCTTTCTGTCATTTTTCTTGGTCGTTGATTTCCTGCACTGATTACCTATTTCTGGCATGAGAGGATAAGGAACCATATCTCAGGTGCTTTCTTCTTCTCTTCATGATGGCTCTTACCTTCTGTTTCCACTTAAGAGTCTGTGCAAGGATTCTGTCAGACCAGGATCCTTCCTAATTTCAGGGCAATATTTCACTTGCAAAGTGTAGCTGGGAGGATTGCATCAGCTTTGAAACTGAACATCACAAAAGCTAATCAAGCAGGGAACCAGAGGAATGGACTGTGCTGTGAGCTTGCATGTCTAGCAAAGCCTGTCTGGCATTTCTTCAGCCCCAGACACCCTGTTGCGAAAGAATATATCTTTTATGAGTCTTATCATAATATATTAGAATCATGACTTCATTTCATTTACAAATGTGCAGGAAAGGATTTGTGATTACTGCCATTATTATTATTAGACTGTAACATTTAGTGTAGGCTACAGAGAGAAATTTGTGGGACTGTCAAGAAAGTCTTGCATAATTCTGTCAGTTCCTGTGCCGACCAGACACAGTGTTCCAAATAAAAAGAAGCAGTAGTTCAAGCAGAGCAGAGTTTTGCAGGGCTTGTGCTGTGAAATATCTGCTCCTGTGAGTACTGAGCTGGTGAACATAAAGACACACTTTTATTTTTCTTTTTAGTGGCTGAAGCTCAGGGCTGCTTCTGCATTTGAACTGAGATCCCTCGGTGAGATATTGAACCAAATGTCTGGGGGTATCTCGATTATACTCAGCTTAGCTGCAGAAGGAGGTAGCTTCTCTCATTCATTCCCATTCCCTGATGCCTCTGATCATGAAGACAAAAGTTGAAGCTACCAGAGGCATTTGTCTTGTCTGAAGAAAAGGCAAAGGAAAACATTTGCCAACCTGTGCATTTCACAGTTGAACAGGAATGAGAGAATCAGCTGTTTCAGAGCAGTTACGCCACTCCACATCTCCTGTTTCAAAGTGACAGTGTTCTTTCCTCCTGTGTGGAAATCTTTCCTCCTGTGACATCAGTAGCCAAAAATAAAATCTTCCAGTATGGATTTCACCAACATGTTCTTACTGAGTATAATAATGCAATTTACAATATTTGCTGCAGCTACATAGTTTTTACTTATGTTTTAGGTATAACGGCATGTATTTTGCTATTTATGGTCTTATTTGGAAATTGTCAGTGGAAAGGTCACTTCAGATCAAATAAGTTCAGGCTTGAAGTGTAATTTCAAAAGCAGATGAAATACTGACTTTTTCAGGTCAGATTGCCATGTTTATGATACATGATAGATTACAGCCCTGTTCCTTAGCTATAGCATCCAGGTGTTACTGGCAGAAGGACTTTCCTTTCTGCTTACCTGAATAAGGAGGAGTCATGTCTGCACTTTAATATGATTAAAATTATGAGAGAATTTAACAAAAGAAGAGAAGTATATAAGAGTGTTAGTAAACCAAAGGGATTACCTACTCTATGTTCCAAAAAAATAAATTAAATAGAGAACAGAACTCACTGGTTGCATGTTGAGTCCTAATACATGGCTCCCAGCAAGAAAAGGGAGCATATTTTTTTATTAATAGGTAAATGCAGTTTAAACTGCCTTTTGCTGGAATCCAAAGCACCGTAAACCTATTTTGAGGTAGTGGTACTGAGCATTCATGGAAGTGTCTTGTCCAGTCCTCTGTCTGGAAAGTGTTTTACCTAACTTACTCCTTAGATGCTACTGTTGTTGTCTTCCTTCCAGCTACTTTTTCAACACTAACATATGTGCCAAGCTCTTAAGCCTGCCTCCTTGTTCTCCTGGCCATTTACTTTTTCACCTGTTTCTCTTCTTCCTCTGCTCCCCCTTTTACTTACTCATCCTATTCTTTATCCCCTTTTCCTTTCCCCCTGCCCCAGATACCATAATGTCTGTCATGTCCTGAAAAATATTTAGGATTGCCTTATTTTCATTCTATATGCTCTGCTTAGCCTCTTGATACTTAATGCAGGCTGCCTAGTCATTTGTTCTTTCTCCATGTCATGGAATAACAGAATGGTTTGGGTGGGAAGGGACCTTAGAGATTTCATATTTCCAACCCCCCTGCCATGGGCAGGGATGCCACTCACTAGATTAGGTTACTCAAAGCTCTATCCAACCGGGCCTTCAACAGTTCCAGGGATGGGGCATCCACAGTTTCTCTGGGCAACAGAGTCTCACCACCTTCACAGTAAAGAATTTGTTTCTAACAGCTAAGCTGAATCTCTTCTCTCTTGGTTTAAAGCCATTACCCCTTGTCCTTTCACTACCTGCCTGTGGATGTCATCCCATCCTTCTCTTGTGCCAGCTGCATTGCTCAGTGGCTCTTGGGGCCAGGTGCAAACTTGCTGGGGGTGCACTCAATCCCACTCTCTGTGTCACTGATGAAGATACTGAAGGGCACTGGTCCCAGGACAGAGCCCTGAGAGACACCACCCGTTACCCGCCTCCACCTGGACACAGAGCCATTGACCACAACTCTCTGTCTGCATCCATCCAGCCAATTCTCTATCCACTGAGTAGTCCACCCTTCAAGTACATATCTTTCCAATCTAGCAACAGGGATGCTGTGTGGGATTGTGTCAAAGGCTTTACAAAAGTCCTACCATCTCTCTCCTCAGAACAGGAAAGGAGAAGCATGTCTCAGAACATCAGAATATCCTTCTATTACTGTGCAACCTTTTTTTGTAATTATTTTTATTCTTGATATTTACTAAAGGGTTATTGCTTAGGTAGAATGACTCTGTGTGGGAGCATTTAACACACTAAAATGAAGGAAATACTGACTTACATGTCTTTAGTTTCCTGGGAAAACCATACACTTCTTTTATTTGTTTATTTCTTCTTATCTAAAAACTGATTTAGGCTTTTAAAATACTCACCTCCATGTTGAAACATAGCATGCAATATTTTATATTCAAAAATGAAAAAAACTATCTTAAGCAATTGAAAATTATTTCACTGTGAAAGCCACAGTATAACACTAATTCCAAGAAATGTATATAAATACTGCATATTTGCTTATGTCAAAACAAGGTAATGCTTACTGTATTAAGCACAGCTTTTCATTTTATGCTCTCTTGTTCTTCTTTGAATCTTAACCTTCACTCGTTTCTTTAATTTAGGAGAAAAAGCCATTAAACATAGATACTTCCTGAAAGTGTGTGCTGCATGAAAGCTTTAATTAAATCTACAAGTAAAGCTTTAAAAGAACAAGAATCAAATTAATTGCAACAAGGACCGTGCATTTATTTCTGTGACAGGCCCTTGCACATTAGAGAAAAGGCAATCTGTGTACCCTTATCTGAATTAGCAAACTCAATATCACTTTTCATTAGCATGGTAGGTCATTGCCATGCGTCTTCAGTGTGACACTGTTTACATGTTAATGACCTCACAAAAAGAGTCTGTTCCAAATGGTTTGCGGTAGCAGAAAGTTGTAAATCCATGAAGTGGAATAAACTGTCCTCTGCTTTCTGCATCATTGCTTCTTGCAAGTTCCCCTCTAGACTGAGCTTCATAATTAGGCAACAGTATAATTAAGGCAAATTCAGTAAATGCACATAGGGCAAAAGGATTTATGGCTGATTATGGTTGTTACAGCATACCTGAAATAAATTAATTTCCAAGTATCAGTATTAGTTGACTTTCAGTGACACGGAGTCTAGAAGTAGAAAGTATTATTCACAGAAAATGTTCATAGCTTGAGTTAGTGTGAGTCCATGATGATGTATTCAGATTTACATGCTGCCATACACATGAAAAGAACACTGAAAGATTCAGTGGAACATTCTGCTTTAGTTGTTTGGAGTGTGATTGCTTTGTATAAGATGAGATTTTTAAGATTATAAATATATTTTTCCCCACTGTATAATGTAATGAAACCAGCATGCTCCCTAAAATCATATCCTTAAAGAAAATATCATATATTACATCTGGTAATTTGACTAGACAGTGGAATGCTTCACTGCATTAAAATCCTGGAATGATAAAGCCAACATCAAATGAGTAAAACAAACTCAGCATAACCACTTAAATCTGATTGCCTAAAATAGCTGAAACAAGGCCCGTTCTGATAGCCTGCTGTGTGAATTCCTTTAAGTGCTGAATACCCTCAGTTCCCATTGACTTCAGCACCATGCGGAACCTGGTCCTGTAATTGGATGTATTTGGATGTCACAGCCGTGCCAGAACACAAAGCCTGTTTTTCACTGGTCACATGCAACCTATACCTCGTGTTGCAAAGCTCTGTGGTTCTGCTGCAGCAACCTTGGGAGGTGCTTTGCAGACAGAGAGTAATGGCTTCTACTTTAGTTGCTCACCTAATATGCAAAGCAATATTTAATTATATGCTGTCCAGCCCTCTCTGCTACATATTTTTCCACTTGCTGGTTCTGAGTGAAATACATACTTTCTATGTGCAGAGGTTACTAGTAAGTGTACAGTGCCCCTGGAAGCATTTATGGCTAGTGTTGCCCTCGGCATGCATAATGTAGCTAAGTACTAATTAAAGGTTAAAGAATAGAGATCCATCTTCTCTGTGCCTGATGATGAGAGGGTTGTGTTCTGCTTGGAGTCAGGTGCGACATTCAACTGGACAGAATTGCTGGGGTGTTGCAAAACCTAACTGTATGAGACTAAAATTCGAGAGACTCCAGATTTTCTCGCAGCGTGACAAAGGGCTAATAAATCACTGTCTTGTGTTTTGTAATAAATTAGCTGGTTTCCTGAGTTTCATATAAATATGTGATGCTGCTAGGCATGCATGGGTTGAATGTGGATTTGATTTCATAAGGGACATTTCTTTTGTCCTGCATGCTGACTTCTGAGAATTATCCATGGCCCAGTTGTACATTTTTTCTATTAAATACAAACAGAGATAAAGTTCTGGTAAGGCAATAAAGTCACCATGAACATTATTGCCATCTCTTAGTTCTAAATAATAGCTGATTAAAGCAAGTTTTGATGATTTCTAAATAGTGCCATAACTGCTAGCATTCAATACAAGAGAAATAAACGGAGGAGTGATGGAGCTGTGGTGGCAGATAAAAAATCTTGGCTGCTCAGTGGAAATCTGTCTTTGTAACCCTGCAATTTCCCCACAATTTCCAGAGGTTTTGAAATTTTATTACTTCTGCAGAAACTTTCAGACCAGTATGGTGTATAGTTTTGCAATTGTTTGAAGGTATCCTTTCAGAAATCCTGTTATTCACTTCTTTCCAGTAGGCTTCCTCCTGACATAAAAATCTAATCGCAATAGGTTTTTAAAAAAAAAGCTTCCAAATAGGTTATGGAAAGAGCATGAGAATCAAGAAGTCTGGTTTCTGCCACCAGTGCTGATAAAAGTTCTTAATCCTTTGGGTGCCATATTCTCCACATTAATTACATTTTGATTGCTATTAGCTGCTGCAAAGCAGTGGTATCAGAGGTCTGATAGTCAGAGAGGCAGAGTACTTCATGCTTCCTTTACCATCACTGGGATTTGAAAAGATTTGGTCTTTGTGTTGCTGAACAGAGAGCCATCACTGCCTGAATATATATGTTGCTGGAATATTAGTACCTGAAAATCAGTGATGGAGACATCACCAGCTCAGTCGGGATTACCAACATATACTTGCAGAAACACATGTTCTCTTAGGAGTAGCCCTTGCAAAAGCACCAGGGGAGGTGTAAAGTGTTTTCTCTGACACTAGCTGCTTTGACACTTCAGTGGCTGCAGAGCTGCCTTTCCCACAGTAGGAATAATCAGCATCCAAGCTTTACTGACTGAACTCTTCTGCACTTGGATTAGTCTTTTGACAAAAGAAATGATCATTATGTAAAGCCCAGATACTGCAATAGTAGGTTCCTTTTGATAAAAGTATGGAAACAGTAAAACAGCATAATGCAATAATTTAGCATCTCATAATTTTCAGAAATGCATGAATAAATTAGCTAAGCATGCTATGCCACTTACAGTCCAGTAATTTGCTGTCTGGTTAGAAGAAGTCATATAGCCATAGGGTGAAAATAAGATGGAAAAGGTCATATGATTAAATTAGCTCCATTCAGACAGGCATTACTTATATTTTTTTGTGCTATAATTAAAGAAGATCAACATTAACTCAAGCAAATATGATTAAGTCAGTGACCCTAGAAATGGAAATTAACCTCAATGATAAATGAAAGGTTACTGTCCACTATGAGCACTCCAAGATATGCAACTCTTGGTTAATCACATCTTTCACTTTCAGCTACAAACTCTGCATGTAACTGCCATTCTGATTATTTACAGAGGAATGCACATTCTTAATACAGATCCAAATATTAAAACTTATTTTCCTTTTACTTGTGACTCACACTGGTTTTTAGTAACACAAGAAATGCCTACTCTGGTCCTAGTGCTCATTCCATTAATATTCTATCAGGTTTGTCACTATTTTCTTCTGTTGTAAGCAGGAAGCACTTTCGTCTGAGAAGTGCTGTTTTCCACATAATTTAATCTCTTATGTTTCCTATCACTACATTATTGGCTAGTGGGTTAAAAATACTGACAACAGGTTAACATTTTGGTCACATATTTCTCCATTTTTAATGCTGGGTTTATTTTCATTTTGTAGACCTTGGCAGAATAGGGTTTTTTTCCGCTGTGTCCTGCCAGAGTCTAGTGAAAATCTAGGCTTAATTTATAGTGTAGGATTTTCACAATATATCTCTTGTATTTGTCTACTCCTGGAGAATCTAGACTTTTAAATTCAAGTCAGTTCTCAAAGTTTTTTAATATGGGTGAGAAATTGCAGTAGTCCAAGAAGTTGTAATACACTAAGAAGAGTCACTTGGTGTTATTTTGGTACTTCTGAATTTCCTTTGAATGAAAGACTTTTCTGTCTCACGTTATCTGAGAGCCAAGAAAAGTGTATATATTGGAATGGCTAACCAGGAGCAAAACTCAGCAGGAAAGGTCACTGTCCTGGTTAATGATTGCTGATTAGTCACCAAAAGTTCAGAGCTATGTTGGCCTGTCTTCATCTTCTCTGTGTCTCACTGCCCTCCGGAGTACCTGTGGTCAAGGATTTTACCATTGGACTTGATGATCTTAGAGGTCTTTCCCAGCCTTCACAATTCTATGATTCTCTTTAAGTATTCATGCAGATCGTGTCTGTGACAAAGGGGATTTCCACGCACATTTTAGCCATTTGTTGTAATTTTACTAAGTTCTGTGCACTTGGTTTCTCTTTGATGTTGAAAAATGTCCAGTTGGCAGACTTTACAGTGGACTCTGGCAGAAGGAAAGACAGTGAAGGACTGTCTTTTTTTGTTGCTTGTTTTGCTGTTGGATGCTTATCAGAAAGTAAATCAAACCAGCAATTTTTAAAATCAGGCTAAACAGACTAGTTTGCATATTTTAAGACAGCAGCGTAGTTAGCAAGGAAACAAGTAGTTAAATGGTTACTTAAAGTTTTTGCATTTTGAAGTGATATCATCCCCTCAGTACTGAGTAATCCTTGAGAAACTGAATTGAGATACTAAGTAAACCTCTCACATGCTACTTCTTCAGTATCAACTAACAAAATATTAGTGTCACAGTTTCTCCTGCTCTCTGCAGGCGCTTGTTTTATGGAATTATGTCCTATGATGACACTGTCATCTTTACAGAAAAAAGTCTTTGCTTTCCTTATCTGTCCAAGGTCAGTAAGAAGGAGAATGCTAGTTTGTGTCATGTGCATGCAAGTCAGGAATGAAATGTTAAAGAAAGGTTGAATAAACTAGCAAATGTCCTAGAAGTTCAGATGCAGGTAGTTTGCCCTTGCTTTAGCTAGTGAGAGTGATTTGACAGCTGTACTTTGTAGTTTCTTCCTTCTGGAGCATGTGATCATGCTTTGATAGCAGCCCTTAATCTATTATTAATGTAGTTGTATGTAGATCAAAACTGAAGAACCTTGGTCGTGTCAGAAAGTAATGCAGGTCTATTTTTACATCATTTGAGGATGTATCTGAAGTGAAGGAAGTGAAGTGCCAGAGTAGTGGCATCAGGTATTTCATACCTCTGTCCCTCTATGCAAGCTGTAATCTGAAGCTCTGTAAGTGTATGTGTACATGTGCTCTGCAAAATAAACCTCCTCAGACAATACTAGGTATTGTCCCAATACCTAGTAAATAAATGCCTCCTTGGAGTCTTTTCCATTTGTTGATTTTGAGCTGTGGCTTTTTATCAAGCTTTGAAGAAGACACTTTGAGACTTCTTTTTGGGTGAAGTCTTACTAACATCTAGTTGCCAACATTTTGGTGATAATCCACGTACACCAGCTTTCAAAATTTAGAGGGCTGATGTAGTTGTACATTTTTCCTCTAATAACATCATTATTACAGACTATTGTAACACAGTATGGGTGATGTTCACTCTCTCATCCTGAAGTGGGCTTTTTGTGGGTTTAAGATGATGTAACGAGCTGTAAAACTTCACTGCAGTAGAGCTCGTGGCCTGTTACGACCTCATCTTCAAATAAGCTTTCCCCCTCCTTTTGCATCTGTGAGTATCTCTGCATGGATGATCTTTTAAAAGCGGGCAACTCAGCTCTTCCCATGGCTGTCTTGTAACTCAACAAAACTTTTTTGAGAAGAAAATTTGGAAACTGGTGCTAGAGTGCCTCAGGGTGTTTCGTTCTGCTCATAGCAAGTCTCAAGACATGAGGCAATTACAGCTTCCCATCTTTACTACAGGAGACAACTGAAGCAGCACACAGACACCGGATAGTAAGATAGGAGACAAATGACTGTGAACTGGTAACAGCCAATGGGCCGTATCATCCCACTCACATCCTGATGCTTTCCCAGAAGACCAGCGCATCCTTGGCCACTAAGTCCTTCTTGCAAGAACTCCACTGCAGGACAGATGTGGTAGTTTTTTGAGTATACTGGTTAATTTGGGTCCCAAACTCTCTGGACTTTGGGATGATCATTCTCAGTTTCACCTGAGAGCCAGGGTGAAGTCAGGGTATGCACCAGGCTGCTGGGACTAATGAGCAATCCTGTTTTCCTCAGTTTAGCCATAGGCTGGGACACAGCTGTATGCTTCATCAAGGAAAAAATGTGCCCCAAAAAGGAATAGCTAAGGAAATGTCCCAGGAGGCAAACCAGAGAAAGGAAATACCTGTGAGACAGAGACAGCACTTTCAGTAGAAGGAAAAGCATTGAAAATCCTCATCTGACAGTGTCTCAGCTGCTGACAAATTTCTCTTACAGCATACATCCACATGTATGCATTCAACCAGAAAAATAATTAGCTGGTTCCACATAGACTGTACTTCTTGGTGATACAGCAGCAAAGGTATTCTGTGGGAGGAAAAGTAACTGCGATCCTTTCCCTCTTTGGACCCAATACCCACACACCTTGTGACAACATTGTGCCAGTCAGTCACCTTTCTAGTACTGCCGAAGTGGAGATGGGTACAGCAGGAACTTGAGACCTGTCACCTGTTGTGGCTTGCTGTGATGATGTAACTTACTCTTTTTCCATGCATGGCATAAAAAGCTTTGAAGAAGGAGGTCCACAGAAGCTTCAGGATGGCCCAAATTTGAAGTTGCGGCTCTCAGTGGTTAAGTTCTGTAACACAATGCAACAAGACATTCCGTTATTAAATTCTGCCTTTGCAGCTCTAAGGGAATAGGACAGTGTTATGTTTCCTTCACCATCTATCAGCTCCACTACAAGACAGTGTCATATCTTTTATTACTAGTACTGGAAAATTCCTGCAGTAGCTAATTTACCAGAGAAATATAGACATTTAAACATGTCAGCTGAATTTTTTTTCTTCTTACATGCTGCTTGGAGTTTATATACAGATGGCATTTTTATGCTTATATCTAATAGCTATTAAATTTTCCTATGCCTTATTTCTTTTGAATGTCTCTTTACCAAGCCAGTCAGCTTTTCATCTCTGAAGCTAAAAATAAATGTTTATACAGAAATCAGAAGAGATTGAAATTACGGGTTGATTCACAAATAGAAAAAAGAAATTACACAGCTTTCATTAATTATTCCATGGATACTTTTGTTTGTGGGAGTGGTGCATTGAGCATCTGTTTTTTCAAATCCTGAAGAAAGTTAAGTAGCTGAAAACACGAGATTAGAGAGAAACAAGCCAAAGTTGTACATTGCATTTAGTCATAGGAAATATCACTTCTTGTATTACACTGAAAGAGGGATTTCATATCCACAGCTGGAATTTCTGCTACCCTTTATTGTAGCAGCAGCAGCAGCTGCCATTTTTCTATTCCATAGCATTAAACCAACCCATAATTTTGCAGCAAATTCTGCCAGAAATGTGCATGTGAATACTGATACTCTATACTGAACCAGGCCTCGAAATCTTTTTTCATTCTTGGCAACATGTAGAATGTTAAAGGAAATGGCATTTTCACATTGACATGGAAAAATAATGGTAAAAAACTGTAATCTTGTGGCATTTTCCGGTGTTAAATGACTTTACAAGCAGCAAGAAGGATGAGTAGTTCCCAAGAAAATGACACTGCAGCCATAAGAAAAGTAAAGAGCACTGTACTTTGGGCCCTTCAGTGGTCCTGGAGTTGAAGATAATGTTCATTTTCAGAAAATGCATTTTTCTTACCTTTACTTGGTTACATGTGATAACAAGGTTAAAAGTGTGATAGATGAATGAGCTTCCAGAAGTAGAGTTGATGTAGCAGTATAGAAGACTGCATTCCAGGAACAAATTTCCATGGAAGATTTTAAAAATAATGATGTTTCACAAAGAACATTAGAAGCTAAGTTAGAGGCAGCATTCTGTATCTTAGTCTGTTTCTCACATAAAAAAAATACTTGAGCTGAATGTGTCCCTCAACCATCAGGTGTTCTTTTTTCGTGTATGGGTGGATTGCACATAGTGCAGTTTATTTATTCAATGCTCAGCCTTCATCCAAATATAAGAGCATTGACTCCAAGGACAGAGAATTCTTGACTATCAGTACTGTACCTCACTTACTGATGAAGATTTTTCCCTTTTGCTCCATTCAGATAGATGCAGCACTATTTCAGGCATCTAATGATTACTCTCACATATGCAATTATACCAAACAGATCTAAGATAAACAAATCAGAGCTGCAGATGAACTTCACTTTCAGGCAACTCTTCGGTAGGTTGCTTTCAGCAAAGGAACAGACCATCTTTCTGAAGAGACCTGGTAAATTGCAGAAAAGCTAAACCCAGCCAGCACAACTTATTAAGAAGAGCAGCCTACCATGTCAGTTCTGTAGTACCCGTTTGTTTTGGCACAACTGTTTTTCTCTCCATAACTCTCAGTGATTTCATGTTCACCTGATATTTACTCATTATACAGTTGGCAGTTAAAAGGCTGTTTCTAAAGTCAGGTGGCTGTATCTCATCTTTCAGCTTGACTTAGTCCTCATTCTTTGTCCTTTTTGTTTGCTAGACCCCTCACTCTGGAGACATTCACAACACTTGGTGATACGGCAAAGCTGCAGTGTGTTTTCACAGAGACTGTTTTTTCTGTTGTTTGGAAAACAGTTAATTATTTGAAGATCAGTTGTGTAAATGGTATTTTCACATCAAATATGTTCATATTTTTTATGCCAGCCAAGTAGAAACTGAATTTTTAATAATGGGGATGAATGTCAGCAGATGTACTGCAAAAAGAAGAGAACTCCAAAACAAATCAATTTATGATGTTTCATAAACTTATGTAATGCCACAGTTAACACCTGTCCTATTAGCAAGTAAGAAAGCAAAAAGAAGAATGCTTTCCGTCTGTTCTATTATGAACTACAAGGACATAATAAGATGGAGAAAATATACACAAACTGCTTTATTAACAGAAACACCTTGACTTGTCTAAAGTAGCAATGGTTCTTTATTAGGCGTTGTTTCTTTGCTGTGATTGCAGCAGAGGAATTGTTTCTTGTCTGCTCAGTCTGAAAATGGCATAGGCATTTGTTTGTAGTTAACAGGAAGATGGTGTGGAATTTTTTTTCTGAGTTTCTTTCTTCCCCCGTGTCTGACGTACCGGCTATGTACAAATCCCTACCATATATTCAGACTTTTTGAGAGAAGCAGTGAAACTCGTGATAAGCCTTTTTATAATTCTTTGTTTACTTGTAGCAGTTTCTTTGATAAGTTTGGGCTGTTCTGGGCATCAGAAGTATCAGTAGGTAAGCAGATACAGGCTTACAGAATAATTTAAATTGGAAGGAACCTTGTGAGGACAGCTGGTCTGATGACAATTATCCCCACATCACATCATCACATGGAAATCATTGGGTCTGTTCTAGCAGAATGTCCTGTTATATTCAGAAATGCATTTGATAGAGCAATCACAGGTGTTTGGAATCTGGCACAGTAAATCATTATGACAAAAGGTAGGAGCAGCTGTGAAACGTATTTTGTAAGCAGAACATCCTAAGATATTTAGAAATAAAGTAGGAAATAACCTCAGCAACTTTTTGTCATTCAGAATGACCTTTCAAAAATTTTTTTCAAGCTTGTCCCTCACAAACAGTACCTTTAACCTTTGCTTGCTCTGTTTTGTTTATTGGATGTTGAGACTGTATCATCAGTTTACATC
This sequence comes from Oriolus oriolus, assembly GCA_013400235.1. NCBI lineage: Eukaryota > Metazoa > Chordata > Aves > Passeriformes > Corvidae > Oriolus > Oriolus oriolus. The sequence continues at coordinate 1,612,842 of VXBT01006100.1, forward strand.
TGACTTACATGGAGCTTTTTCACTAAATGAAATGTGAAAAATCTTATCAGCTGTGTTGCAATTATTCAGCAAGTCCTCTGCATGTGTTCAAGGAAGCTCTTGTGAAAGTGTGCTGGAAGGAACATCTTTGCAATCCCCACAGTTCTGGACTGGATGTATCCTGAGTCTGAGGTCTCCTCCGGAATAAACCATGTTGGCAATACGTAAGCTGATTTGAAGGAGCATGTACTGTGGGGCTCCAGACCCAGATCTTTCCATGTTTCCTTTCCATGAAACCAGGTCACAGAGAGTGAAAATAATTAGACTGATGCAGTTCAGTATAGTTTCAAGATACGCACAAGAAGCCAGGACCCTGAAATTGATTCCAAGTCTCCTGTTTCACCTGTAGTTGTTATCAGTTCTAGATGGAAGAGCATCATAGATACTCTGTGGTCATCTAGGGCTAAACTGGAGTAAGGACAAGACAAAGTTTTCGTGATCTACATTGTGTCAGACTCTGACACTGGCAAATTTGTCTCACAGCTGGTTGGACTGCCTGAAGCTTTCTAGAAACACTGAGCATGATTGTTCCCCATGCAGTAAGTCCATTGCATCACAGCTGGGATGTGCATGCAAAGCAAGCGGTGTGTTTGTCATGTTCATTGTCAGATCTGTTGAATATTGTTGGGCAGATCTTGGGGCCTTTTGTAGCTGTCGGCCTGGAAACTGGTCTGTGTTCAAAGGCAGGCTTTTCAGCTTTTCAGTGACCCACTCCCAAAGCAGGTATATTGTGCACAGAGGCTCTTTGATTCAAAGAATAGTGAAAAAAAAATGAGTGATAATCATTTTAGAGCAAGAAAGAGTTACTGTATCTTTGCATTGAGGTGTATTGAGAAGATTATATCAAGCATGATCTAAGATCCCAGACTCATACATTCTATTCCTTCTCAGCCTTTGATTTGATAGTTACCCATCTGTTAAATTTGTCATTAATACACGGTAAAGTTGGAAAGTGATATTAGGCAGGACCAATCTTACAAGCAATATTAGAAACCACACGATTCAACCATGGCATGCAGGATGTTGTTATTGTTTGTTTAATTTAGAAAGTAATTACCATTTAAGTAGTACATATATATGTCGGTATGCTTTCCTTCAGTGATCGACAGCACACCATGATGTGTACATGGTAAGTGTTAAATTCCATATGCCTTGAATAATTCCTTGTAGATAGATTCTCTTTTTTAATCATTGTAATCGTAGACTTAATTTGAAATTGGAGATAGGATTTTGAAGCAGCCATTTGTGGCAATTGGAAGTAATATGATCACATTATTCCTTGTTGAGCCTGCAGGTCCTACTGGCCAGTGCTCTGAAACCTTTGTTTTTATTTGAAGAAGAAAATTACACTCAGAGGTCCTCCAGGGCATGCTTTACTCTGCATTGGATGTTGATATGCTCATAAATGTGTAATCTACATTGTGATCTAGTAATATGTTAATGCCGAGTTCACAAGATTAATTGGGCCACATGCTGTCTTGTGGTTCTGCTAATACACTTTTGAGTAGCATCAGCATTTTCATGCCTTTAATTTGCAAATGACCCTTGCATGGCAATACATTATGTAAGCAGACATCTCAAAAGATGTTTTCAGGGTCCATCATCCAGACTGTGCTGCAGATTTCCTGCATCTTGACCTGCCTCTGCAGTTTGCCCCCAGTTGCTCTAAGCCTGTTAAAGACCAACATTCACTGACCTTTAAAAACTGCCCTATTTAAAATAAAATACATAACTCAAGCAACTTTTAAAATAAATCCTCTATTAAGGGATATTTTTGACCATCTCTTTAATTATACATATGAGAAACCATTTTCCATTTTATATCTGAATCCCCAGACCTCATAATCCAGCACTTGATATTTTGTTCAACATTAAATTGCAGGATCTGGAAAAGATAGCTGCTTGCTCCTGCAGTTGGTGTAAAGAAGTGGGGAAAAAAAAATTGAAAAACTAAGATACTTTGTGTATATATTAAGTTTATAAAATATGAACTGTGTAGTTTTATTGGGGGAAAAAAAAGACTTCATTTTATTTGTTAATTGGATTTTTTTTTTAAATCACAAAACCCAATTCAACATCATAAATTTATCCCAAAATACTTCAAGACAGACTTGAGGGTAAAAAACGAATATACTTTAGACATTAGAGAACTTCATTAGAATGTTGCTATTAAAGACAAAATAAAACTGCAAATGCCAGACTCACTAGTACACTCCAACTGCTTTGTGATGCTTTGGAGATTCAAACTAGCCATTAACTGGACTTAACTACCCAGTTAAGTCAATTTTATGTCAGTTTTCCACTGTGAAAAATACATCCGAAATGTATTGATCCAACTGCTCCAAATGAGATATCTTAGACGTAAAGCCTTTACAACCAGCCTTAGCTGAGATTATCTCTGTCCACTGCAAAAGCAATGGAAATACAATTCTGTTCTGTTTCTAATATTCTCTCCTTCTACTCCTGAGGAGTAATAAGGGAACTTTCTCCTTGATTCCTGGGAAAAAATAGCCAGCTTAGTCATGGAAGGCCTAAATCACATCTTTGTATACATCCCAAATCCACTTTAGCACTTTTATAGAGGCACAAAACTTTGAAAGTAGGACCAAACACCAAAGCTTCAGCTTAGGAAGCACATTCTTGTGCTTCACACTGTTCATTTACAGCTGGATTCAGTGTTGGGTTTCCATTTTACAGTATTACTAAATCACCAAACTCCCTTCACACAGTCTTGGACAGCAGAGGGTGGGTAGCTCTCAGTAATAAGTCAGTGATGATTGTAAATACGCAATTCTCAGCCTTCCTTATGCACTAAATGGGGGGGAAGGTTTTTTTAAATAAATAATACACAGATCATGTTCTAGTATGATACAGCATGAACCATTCTAAGAATAGAGACTCTTTTCCTGACCTTTCAGGCAAGGCATTTGTGAGATGCAGGGGTTCATAACATGTCCATTGATGTACCACATTAAAGTATGACCTTACGCAGCAAACTGAACTGAATTCAAACCTTAGGTGTGATCAGCATTGCTTAACTCACACCTTGTTTATGTCTGCCACTGTCTTTAGCACTCACATCTTTCTAAAGATCAGCCATGTTTCTGCTGGAATCTGTTACAGAGGATTGTACTCACTGACTTCTTACTACAAATCTTTTGTTTGGAATAAATCAGACAAGGCAAGCACAGGGTAACACAGGTGGCCTCTGCCCTTGCTTCGTAAAGCTACTCCACCTAACCAGGGTGGGCAGCTCCATTAAACCGAAACACTCTTCATTTAGGTCCTACTTTCAATTTAATTCAGTTGTAAAAATTGTTGATGATGAGTGAAAGCCAAGTCACAAGCTAGAGGTGTAGCATGTGTTACCTGTGTTCTACCTTCTTTTTACTGTTATTGACTGCCTTTTTATTGGTTATGTACTGTCAAGGTTTGGCCCATCTTGGGTGGTTTTTTCTTGCTGATTTATGAAGAAAGTAACTTGTAATAGTGTAAAAACTTCATTAAAATGCACCAAGTTTGCATGGTTACATAATAGCCAAATACTGGTCCCCCACTGAAATTCCAACAGATAAATATACAATTTAACTGGCATAAAAACTGTGTACAGAAAATTGCACCTTCCATCTCCATATGGGATACCTTACTTTGCCAAGTTGTGTAAATCAGTAAAAAAACATGTGCACAATGTCATGCATGGAAATTTTGCTCCTGCTATTCTGATTATCACAGCACATCATTCTAAGAATGTAGGCTCTCCAGCCTAGAAGGCTCATCAAATCTAAATCTTACTTTCTCAGTAATAATGTCACAAAATTAATTTCATAAATTTATATGTACTGGGAAGCTTCCTCTGCTTTGAAGTTTGGTCCATACATTGACTACTTCCAGCACATACACTTTATAGGAATTTTTGTTTTCCTTATGGCAGCATTGACCTCTAATCTATGTGGTTCTCTTTATCTCCAAGCTACTAGTTGTCAAAGACATGCAGATCTTCCTAGCTATAGGTGGTCTTCATGGGTCTGTCATGTATCATATCTGTATGTGAGGAACTCATTTCCTCACATGAGCTTTCTGAAAATTCTCCTCTGTTAAATAAGGTCTCTGTTCCAGATAACCCAGAATCCCTTTTTTTAAATCTGATCCAGTTTGAGGGGGTTTTGGGGGGCTTTTTCAATCTGAAGAAGTCCAGATAAGCTATTGCCAGTGCCTTGTACACTGAAAATCCTGACATTAATACTTCTCTGTCTCTGGAAATGGCTGTCCTGTTACAGCCAAGAATTGAATTTCCTTATTTAAGGCTGCATCATATTGATGGCTTATAATAATCTGATGAGAAATAATATACCCAGGTCTTTTACTTCTTTGTTAAATGTGCTCTCAGCTGTTACCAGAAATTCTTGATACTAGAAATAAGTGTGTAACTTGGTATTAAATTATAGGACTTTCAATAGGAAGGAAGGATTACTTTGAAATTGCATCCCAAGGCTGTGCTAAAATTTCTGCCTTTGTTGAAACCTTTCCTGCATGTCCTGGGACAAGTCAGACTTTCTGTGTCTCTCTGGAACAGAGCAGTGTGATATTTTCCATCAGAGCACCAGCACTCAGCAGTACTCAGGCCCAGGGATGATTGAAACCACAAAATCATCACAATTAGTATTCTTCAAAAATAATTTCTTTTAGCTGTGAATTAAGGTTATTACCATAAGGTTCAATTATTACATAACTCACCAAGCAAATCATCAAAGATGTGAGTATAATCATTTGAGCCATACAAATAATATTTGTTCTGCATGCATGATTTATCTTTCTTATGCTGTTTCTTCCTGGTCTCTATGCTGAAAAGGGTTTCTTGAACAAAGACTATGTTTATATCTTATGATCGTGGTTAACATGGGGATAAATGGTTGTAGGAAGAGTGACTGCCATGAATAAAGGCATGGAAATTACCATATAAATAAAATAAATAAAGTAAAATAAAGAAAATAATTTAAAAATGGAAATTACCCCTGCATGGTGGAAGCAAAACTCAAAGCTTTTGATTCCCCAAGCTGGAGGAAGCAAATGATGCACCTTCTCAAATTCCAAAAGAAGTGTCAGATGAAATTGTAGGTCCACTAGCAAAAGATTTTAATAGAGTTATTGGGTCAGAATGGTTGTGTATGACTGGAAAATATTGAATGTAGTCTCTGTCTTCAAGAAAAAAAACCCATGGGCAACCGTTGTCTTAGATAATCCTACCTTTATTCAGGACTTTAGAACATTTTTTTAATAAAATAATTTGGAAAAGAGATTAAAGGTAAATCATAGGAAAGTAGATTTACCAAGGTAGGTCATGCTAAATTAATAGGATATTTTTGTGTAATAGTATAAATGATCTTCTACACAGCAGGAATGTAATTGATCAGTCTGTCTGGTATTCAGTAAGACAACAGGTGCAGTACCATTTGGATGTGTATTACTTAAACTAGGCAGGATGGCAATTATTACAGAAATGGAAGCACACAAAGTGATCAAAGGAGAGATGGCAATGCTTGGTTATATTAGTGGCAAAACCCCTTTTTTGACATAGGAGCTTCTTAAGTGTCGCTCTAAAGACTGTTCTGCCGTTATTCCTCATGTCACAAAAAAACCCAGAAGTGTGCTAATGAAGTTTACTGATGAGTAGCTAGCATTATAAATATCCTGGAGGACGGAAATGAAGATGAACTGGGGACAAAAGTACTGGAGAGAGGATGGTGGAGTTTAATAGTAGAAAGCAGGCAATCTCATAGAGAATGCCTTTTAGCACACATAGGGTACATATTAACTGCTATCTAGCAGACCAAGAGGTGGCATGGCATGCTGGTTGGCAGTGTTGTTCTTTAGAGATTATAATCACTGTTCCTGCAGTCCTGGGTCTTCACTCAGACGTGGAGGTTTCACAGTGACGAGGAGAATAAGGCATAACTGGTTCATTGGAGCAAGCTGCACTGATTCTATCTTTGTTAATTTAGCTGATGTGCAGTCTTCCTCCAGATAGTGTCTTCTGTTTCTCCTGGCCGTACATACAGCTAATCTAAAGCTGAGTTAAAGGTAGATATTTCGACAGCAGAAAATGATCACGGATCTTTGTGTGCTTTGCAGTATTTAGATTGCTCCTTTGAGCTGCTTGGAATCATTACAACACAGTGCAAACAAGAATAGAATAAATCCCTGAGTGGTACAGTATGTGTGTACTGAAAATACATTGTGTGATCAAAATATCTTTGCATTAAAACAGCAGAGGTTTTTGCTAGCATTTTTGATATGATAAATAAGCAACTAATTAAATATTGCAAATTATGTCGAGCCTACCTTCAGTAGCTGAAAGGCAGTTCTCCAAGATTTAGCTCCTTGCAGATTGTTCAAAATTATGCTTTCAGGACCAGCCTTCATTATAGACATAGGAGTGATTTATTGTTTCTTGGCTTATGTCTATGAATTTGTTCTTTGTAAACATACTGTCGTGAAAATGGCAGAAAAAAACCACAAAGGAATTCTAGTGGCTGGTATTGAAGTTGAAAGTGTCCTCCTTAGATTATTTTGCAATCACCTCCTTAGAGTAGAGGCACTCTTCCAAGAGAGAAGAAAAGAAAAAAAGACTCGAAAAATCTTCAGTCTCTCTACTTACTTAAACTGCTGTTGCTATTTTCGTAGGAGCAGAACACAGACAAATGCTATCACTGTACTGTGAATGCTAACAGAGACAATAGTGAACTCATTTCTGTTGCTTTAGTGTCAGTTAATATTTATTGTAGATACACCGATTACAGTCTTAATCCCTTTTTTTCCCTGCCCCTCAGGGGTGTATGTGTGTATAATTGTTGTCATTAGTACCCACTTCTTCCTGTTCTTCCCCCAGGTTTATCAATAGCTCTCTACCTAAATGTGACATTTTTTGATTGGTAGTCACTCAGGACACTTTGGGATATATTTTATCCCTTCTTTGTGTGTGCTGAATAGCATGGTAGGGTGAATTGAATCTTGACATTTTGAAGTGAAATAGGCTTGTTTTCTTTTCAAATCCCAGAAGTTGTTTAGTGAAATGCTGCAGTCTAGGCTTTCCTTTATTGATATATAAATAGAAAGAAGATTAGTTTTGAAAGCACAATGGCTGCTTACAGACTACAAAACGGTGGAAAAAAGGGATGAGCATACCTTGATGTCAGTAACAGTTTTCTGGGGTGGGGGTTGTGTGGAGGAGGGGAGAAAGGAAGCAGGTAAAGATTCTGAGATGAAAGGAGATGGCTCTCAGCCTGGTATCTGCATTAGTGAAGTGTGCTGACTGGAAGGTGTGGTAAGAAAGGTCAGTCTTTGCAGTTCATTTAAAACTTACCTGAAGTTGTATTTGCAGCTGATTCGGAAGAGTGATTGGATTGGAAGTTCCGTATCTCTACATCATCTTCAGCCTATTATTCCATGTATGCTGATTTATTCTTTTCAATTTTCTTTCATCCTAAGTTACTTTTATTCCTTTGAATTCCCTTAGTTCTTTGTGCTCTGTGATGCTCAGGTCTAGTAATGGAGATAGCTACAGTATTCAAAAAGATTATATGAAAACTTCAAAAGATATCTAATTTCTGAGGTTGCTTGTACCTGTACTGCTTGTAACTTTACTGCTGCTTTTATGGAGTGGTTTCTCTGCTGTTATTGACCCAAATACTGCCAAGTTAAATACTTCAGAGTTTATTGAATTTGCCTGCAGTTAGATAGGTATCCTAACCAAAAGAGCAAAATCATAGAATCGTAAAATGGTTTGGGTTGGAAGGCACCTTAAAAATCATCTTATTCTAACCGTCTTGCCATGGGCAGGACACTTCCTACTAGAACAGGTTGTGCAAAGCCCCATTCAGCCTGACCTTGAACACTTCCAGGGATGGGGCATCCACAGCTTCTCTGGGCAACATATTTCAGTGCTTCACCACCCTTATAGTGAAGAATTTCTTCCTAATCTATACCTATCTTCTTTCATTTTGAAGCCATTAAAGCCTTTTCCTATCACTACATGCCCCAGCTCTCTGTACAGCCTTTAGGTACTGGAAGGCTGCAATAAGGTCTTCCTGGAGCCTTCTCTCCTCCAGGCTGAACAGCCCCAGCTCTCTCAGCCTGTCTTCATAGGAGAAGTGCTCCAGTCCTCTCATCATCTTCATGGTCCTCCTTTGGATTCACTTCACAGGCCCTTCTTAGGCTGGGGACCCAAGAGCTGGGGACCCCAGAATGATGCTCTCTCTGATGGGTTATGGGACTTCAAGTCCGGTGGACTTCCCCCGGTGGAATATAATGATTCTTCTCAAATGCTGAGAGTGTTTCTGCATTCACAGCACTGAGTTACAGCATCCATTAAAGACTGAAATCTGGCAAGAACCTTGTATACCGAACCATCACAGTTGTACTCATTTGTCAAGGAAATATATTTTGGTGCTATCTGAAACAGGCAAAATTAATCTTTTCAGCACAACAGTTCTATACTGTTCAGTTAGCTTTATCTACCTAATGATTCATCCATCACAGACATACAAACATTCCCACAGTGTATACACAGCCTAAACACAGCATGCATGAGTAGGACTTTACTGGCAAGAGCTTTTTGCAAATTTTCCAGCTTTCAACTAGCTGCCAAGCATCTTAGAAAACTGCAGAATCCCAGGAACTTTAGAAACACCTAGAGAGAAAAGAGAAATGTGTTTGCACTAGAAGAGGCCTATGATGAGAAACTTTATCTGCGTCACTCTCTACCGCAAATCTGTGGCCAATCCAATCAGCACATCTTCAGTTCACACCCTTCTTGGGATAAAGCAGTGAACTGATACACAGTACAATTCCACTTTCACAGCAAATCAAGAAGATTCTTTTGTTTATATTTATACTGACACAAATCACCTCTGAAAGTGTTAAAATAATACCACGGCTGTGATTGTGCTATTCTTTGAGTATACAACCACGTAAATCATAAAGTTTCCAAAATTCCTGAACAATAAATAAGTGCTTTTGACTCACCTATTGCAGTGATAGATGGCTAAATTAGCCTTTCTGGAATGTAAAACACTTCCTTCAGAGCTTTCTGTGCATTTTCTCATAAAGGATTTGAGGTACAGACTCTTGAGATGTGTTGAGCATTTCCACACATAGCTCCCACTCACATAGTTACCAGTGCAAGATTTTCACCCATTATCCCCAAATGTCAATGGCAGAGCAGATTCAAAAAATTTTAATAGACTTTTGTGAAGGAAAAAAACAATATACAATTCAGTAGTGTCCTAGAGCACATTTAAGTTTATGGAATGAATTAGTTCACTGGGAAAGGTTTTAAAAAGAAGCCGTAAGCATCATCAAATTAAACATATAATGGTAAAGTCAGTCTATTTGCACATAATGTGAGTTCATAGTTGGAAAAGGTTGTTTAAAAGGTTATATAACAGAAATATATAAAAAGCCTTGTTATAATTTATTGCACTGTACCATTAGTCTGGTAATGCACAAAGATACATGTACACTGATCTATATTCTACATACATATGAAAATAATTTGACAGATCAGGAAAAAAAAGACATTTTTAGCTGTGATCTAGACTGCCAAAAATACCTCTGTTTATTCAGTTAGCTTTCATATTTAATTGCCTACCTAGTCATCTGTGGACATGAAGTTGGCATACTCTGTGTAATATGATAGAGTCTCATTTTAGGTGTATAATGAACTTCAGTTTCCTAAGTGGAGCTTATATTAGGTGACATTTTCCATGTTGAGAAAATTGCATTTCTTGAGAAGAAGCTTTATGGCAAAAGATTAGAAATCTAAGTTAGTTCTGTCAGTTTTAGCAAAACATTTGCAATGGCTCACAGTTAGAAAGTAAGCTGAATGTTTTGATGATGGATTCCCCAAGACTAGGCTGAAAAGGCATTATCAGCAAGAATTCTATAATTTCTTGAACTCCCATGAATTCTGTTGATTATACCTCAAAAGACTGGCACAGGTAGAGTCAAGAGCTTCTTGAATGACTCAGGAAATAAGACATACTTTGCTGGGCTGTTTGAAGTAGCCAAAAAAAAAAAAAAATCCCATAAATTTGTGGTAATTAGAATCCACCAGACTGTTCTTCATAAATTTCATCTCAGCATTCAGAGTGAAAATGTTGAAACAAATTTTAGACATCATTCAAAGATAGGAGCATTTCAAGCAGAACTTTCAAACTGGATGTTTTATTCACAGTTGTCTTTGTCTCTTCTGAAGACCATTCTCACAGAAGTTAAAGGTCTCTTGATTAGAGCATGTCACTTAGAAGAGCATGAAAATACCAGGGACTTAATTACTGATGTTCTGTTGCCACAGCAATTGTTGTATATTTAATTTCTCTCTTAAAAGTAGGGCAAGGGGGAAAAAACAAGTGAGTGCATGCAATGTGGGTTTTTCTTCTCTTCTTCTCGTGAAGCTACAGAAAAGTCCTGACTGAGTGGGACAATCTGTATTGGTTTCTCCAGCTTGTTGTAGCATAATCAGAGGGAGGAAGTTTATGGAGAGGGAGGGCCATGCAAAGCCCAGAAAAAATAATTGCAGTGATTTTTGTGATGCACAGGGCAAACCTCACCACACGATCCCAAAGACTCTGGTGAGAACATTGGTAGTTTTCGTGTTTGAAGTCTGGTAGGCTGACCCGAGGGGCTGATTCAAAAGGCAAACGAAAGCAGCTCTGAATAGTTTACAGAAAGTCTTGTTATCTCTACCTCCACCACGGATATAAACCAGATTTTACAAGACCCTGACACTTAGGGACTTCACTTTTGACATAAGTAAGAAAGCTGAGAGCATTCCCCATACATTTATTAGCTTTTCTAATGAAGGTCAGTCTGTCCCATTTTCCCCTGTCTATGGAAAATTTGGTGCCCTGAGGATGGAATGGATTTTATGTCATTCTAGACACTCCCAAGGGAAGAAGTCCCTCCCTCTTCTTGCTGTGGTAATGCTGAGCCAGTGGAACACACTAATTACGTGTGAGGGCTACCAACATGTGCTTGTGCCTCTTTGATTTTCCTTGAAGGCCATCTTGTCTTTCCATTTACCTGGAAGAAGAAAAGTTAACAGCATCAAGTCAAGCATTGCTACTTAGAATTTGGAAATAAATAAATTCTCCTGTCATGCAAGTTTCTATCTTAATTTGCTCTTGTAAAATCCATCCCTTGTTGTTAGACCAGTTCAGAAACATGAAAGGCTTTCAGGTGGCTTTTTGAGAGTCTGTGTTGCAATCAATCTCATAACAAAGTGGAAGAACTCAATTTAGAGTAAAATAGTGAAAGAATTCAACCTAGAAGCGCTAAATGAGCATCCAAGTTCTGAACCTCTAAACTGCTCATTATTTGATCAGTCTTCATCCAAAAGAGAATAATGAAGGGGGAGAGAAATTTTGGAGTCAGGCACATAATAAGGTACATCAGCAGGAACTGAATCACTGGGCATTGACCATTAGACAAAAAAACTTAGGAACAGTAAAAGTAAACTAATTAATTAATAGTAAATTGTACCAGTAATTTTTATTCTTCGTAAGTCAGCTAATACAAGCATAAAGGAAACTGGTTTTTAATTAAGTTGCATTTAAAATAGAAGGGAAAGCTTTAATATAATGCATAATTATACTATGAAACTGACTGCCACCAGATGCTGCTTAAGCTAAGATTATAGTAAGATTCAAAGGTAAACTGGACATCTTTGTGGACTTGTAGAATATGCAGAGGTACAACTGTTAAAATTCAGGTGTAAATACTGTTTAGAAAAGCATTTTGGAAGGCATGCAAAACTTGATGTTTCAGAATCTAGAACAATCTCTTGCTGACAGGGGATTGGAAACAGTTTTTTTCCACAACTCCATTTCATGGTATCTCTTACACTCACCCTAAAACATCCAGAAGTTTACGGAAACAGGATATAAGACCAGTTGGGCTCAGTTCTAATCCAACATGGCAATTCTTACATTATGATTAATGAGGTTCCCTTTATCAACAGCTGTGATTCTGACCTTTGTGGCTCTGCTGCTTATCTCCTGATTTATATATCTTCATAACCTGCATCACATTTAGAATTAAATAAAAATCTAAATAACTTCCATGCAGTTACTATAGCCTTTTCAAATATTTGCTCATTCAAACAATTTATTCACTGAATCTCGGATTTTACATCAGCAGCACTCTTCTAAAGTATAACACTACTATTAGCTTGGATTTTTACATGCAGGCATTCATTATGTCACGTAGGAGAGAAATAGTACGCTGACACTAACCTCTCTGAAACTTGCTTTGGAGACTCAGTGTTAGAAATGTGCATCTCTCTTATTTAGTGCTGTGACATGGTCAGATATATTCAAAGATTTCTTTCCTGGTTTGTAATGTTAGTGTGATTCAGGACATGTTAGCTTGATGTGTTACAAAATGAGCCAGTTTATCTTTAGTTTAGCCTGTGATCAGTGGAGAGAGTGCTTTTCCTTTGGGAGCTGAATGCAAAATAACTGAAGCAGATTGAAGTTGGCAGTGACTAATGAAGTCTTGTGAAGGAGTCAAGAGTCAGTGGGTTACTACATAGGATGGATTGAGAAGACAGTAACAGCAGCCTCTTTGTTGAGTTTATGCTGTCC